>JAVGWX010000006.1:98106359-98276359 GCA_036924085.1 Ariolimax columbianus | reverse complement strand
TTGCAACATACTTGGAACAAGAAATGCAACTGAAGTTTCATTTATCGCTTAAAATGCTTTACAGTTCAACCTAAATTACAAGATGTTAGACTTAACGTTTAAGACAAGAACAGTCATTGTATGTGTTGCACTGTTTACAAAAAAAAAAGAAGTAATTAAAACTGAAATTATGATTTTTTAATTAAAAGATACAGCCTTTGTTTATAAATCAAATTGAGCTAAACAACAAGAAATGGTTGATATGCGGTATGTGACTTCAGATAAATTGGACTGTAAGAAGAACTACTCTGATTGACTGCAATAGACAATTTTAACTGTACAGTTGGGGCAAGAGGGTGGAACAGCTGGTATGTAGGTAACTATTTAAGTTACCTGAACATTTACACATATTAAAGTGTTCTGTCAAGTATCAATTAATAAATTAATTAATCAATCTACTAATGAATGAATCGATTAATCGATTACTGAATCAATCAATGTACTTGACTCATTTTCAATTGCAGACCAAAGCTATTGATGTTACACAAGCTTCAGATTATTCGGTAAAAGCATGCTTAGCTTTGGAATTGCGTTCAGTTGATAAGGGGTAAAACGCGTATAATAACACTATCTGTGGGTAATAGATGAATGCTTTCCCTTGCAAGTATAAATTCTCTGAATTAGTCTTCTTAGTTTTTTCCCACTGTCGGAATTGCAAATTTGCCGATACTGTACATAACCGAAGTTATGACGATTAAAAGAAAATAAATAAAAACAAATATATTTATTCAAAGCCAACAAGTAAAACTGGTGAAAAATGTTACGAACCTCGGTAACATAATCTCAGCAGATGGCAAAGAAGACTGAAATCCAACAAAGGTGTTATAAAGCAAGTCAAATCATTGGGCAAATGTCCTCGATATTACGATGTAAACACGTGACAATGGATACAAAAATAGCGCTATACAACACAATATTCCTACCCATATTGTGCTATTAGGATCAAAATTTGACATTGGCAAGAAAAGATAAAAGAAACAATGTAACAACGGAGATTGAATGCCTTTGCAGAACGTTTGGAGTAACAATAATGGATAGAATCAGAAACGAAGATATTAGGAAACAAGTAGGTACAACACCAGTGCTAGACCTCATCAAGAGACATGTAGGTACAACACCAGTGCTAGACCTCATCAAGAGACACGTAGGTACAACACCAGTGTTAGACTTCATCAAGAGACAGCAAAATAAATGGTTCGGCTCCATGACGCTACAAACACCAGATAGTATCCTTCAGAAATCAATGCTATACAGATACAATGGATATAAAGCTAAGAGTCAACCATGAAAAAGATGGATAGCAGAAATAACAGAAGCAGTGAAGCTCCAGGTGTTTGAATCCCATATTAGGGCCCGGTTTAACAACATCTTCACAACCTGACGCTGAAAGACATAGGCCCATACTAGGGCCCAGACAAGGAACCTCTTCACAAGCTGACGCTGAAAGACATAAGGTCATACTAGGTCCCAGTCAAGGAACATCTTCACAACATGACGCTGAAAGACATAAGGTCATACTAGGCCCAGTCAAGGAACATCTTCACAACCTGACGCTGAAAGACATAAGGTCATACTAGGGCCCAGTCAATGAACATCTTCACAACCTGACGCTGAAAGACATAAGGTCATACTAGGGCCCAGTCAAGGAACATCTTCACAACCTGACGCTGAAAGACATAAGGTCATACTAGGGCCCAGTCAATGAACATCTTCACAACCTGACGCTGAAAGACATAAGGTCATACTAGGGCCCAGTCAAGGAACATCTTCACAACCTGACGCTGAAAGACATAAGGTCATACTAGGGCCCAGTCAAGGAACATCTTCACAACCTGACGCTGAAAGACATAAGCATGACACAAAGCGAAAAGAAGATACATAATCCCTAATCATCACATAACGACAGCCATGTCACTTTACAACATTTATCGCTGGAAACAAGATGTTTTATGGCAATTTAACTAACGAGGCGGGGAATCAACGTGATCCCCGTAGTCCTGATCGACATGCAGATGAAGCAAAGCATTGCACAACCGCACGGAGTACCCCGCTTCACATACATTTGCACGGTCAGGATATGAAGAAAGTTATTGCAGCCCGGTACTCAACGCTCTTTTCAAGAGCACAGAAGAGTAGACTTGCTCATTGTGGGTATTTAATAACAACATAATGATGGCAATCAAAATGTGATAGCAACACAAAAACATAAATTATTAAATGAAATAAAAATCTTCGTTTATTCACATTCATAAAACAGAAACAAAGCGCGAATTAAACAAGGTAGAAAAGAAGATTAACATTTAACGACATAAATAAAACAACTCTTTTGTCTAGTAAGTACAAAAATATTCCCCTCACCCGTTTATCATAAAGTGCTGTGCAGACTGGTGTAGGCTAGCATATTTCTCTTCAGCGTACTGTCATTAGTGATGTTTATTAATTCTTCTGCTGATCTGAAACTTTTTAGCCGTACAGAATATGGCATTTATGGCTTCCATAGATTTTATTCTTTGAATACGTCTAGCCACTTTAAAAGCCACATAATTTTCAGTTGCATACGTCAAGACACTCCATTTGCTTCTTTGATAAATTTACAAGTTTTTAAGTTACCTTATAAAAAAATTAATTTCGGTTTCAATCGAGAAGAGTTCGCATTCCATCTACCTCGATATAGATGTGCGTGGAATTGAATTCAAGTTCATTTTGATAAATTGTTTGTGTTGATCTTTACCATTGTAAACAAACCCAATATGAATTCACTACTATCTGGTGCTAAGAATTTGGTAACGGCTGACAAGACACAGGGGCTAAAAACGTTGTATTTACATGATGAAAACATGTGGGCAAATTGAGAGTACAACAATTGAGTGACAATTACGAAGTGGAAATCTTCATTCTGTTATCGACAATATAGTGATGATGAAGATTATGTCCCGTCCCCTTTGAGAAAGACAGTAGTTTTTTTATTGTGACCATGAAATATTAAAATATTCATAAATTAACAACGACAGGTGATATCGTGACAACATTTGGCAGTAATCTTCAGGCATAACTGGACACAATTCTATGTGGAATCTAAGAAGTTTCGTTCACTAGTTTTACTTACAGGGACCTGGCGAGTAAAATAAAATTGTACTTGTACTCCTGGTATTTAATCAGACATTGGATGTCTAATTCCAGGTAGCCAAATGACGTCTAAATACAAATCTGTCCTATGTCTTGGAGAACCAAATCGTACCAAGAACCTCTGGCAGGCCATTTCTCCATCTCATCGGTGGACGTCCTGGAGGCCGTCAAAAGTTGTAGGGTCACCAGTACAAAACTCTATGCATCCATCGGTTGTCACACAAGCGCATAACATGACAGTAATAATATAAATAATATTTAATAATTTAAAAAAAACATTATTAATAATTATGTTTATATCATTTTGTATACTAAATAATGAATTAAAATTAGCATGTAGTGCCCACATTTTACATTCAATGTACTAAAAATGTTTATATGACATGAGGTGTTTGGTCATTTACAATGTCCAGAAAATTAAATAATTCTACATCACCATTTGTGCCGTTTTGTCCCCATTTTGGAAGGCGCGTTCTGTTGTAAAATTCCTACGTATGCTCAGAGTTAACAGACTAGTAGCACCTCACGTGAGTAAGAAACGTTAAAAAGGGTTTGAATTGCAGTTTGACAAAAGAGTAATGTCATTGCAAGTCCTAGGTGTCGAACAGGTTGCATATTTTTTGACGAACGTAATAAAACATTGTCAGTACACAAGCACGTAGAGCGCCAGAAGCGAACTGTTAAAGAAAAATAGCAACAGTGCAGTAAATAAATCAACTAGAAAAAAAAAAAGCCCAGATGATAGAAGATAGATTTCTGGTTTCAAAACAAAATTAATTTTCTTCTTGTTCTTCTTTCGTTCTCAGTCTTCCTCAACCAAACCCTAAAAACGGCTTTACAGTTAGCATGAAGTTGTCCAGAGAACGGAATGCGTTGTCTCGTAGTTGACATATTTGCACCATTCGGTCTGACACATCCGACCTCAGCAGGCATTTCTGAGAACATTAGCCTTCTCTCTTCGATCCCTTGTCCTTAGGCAGTCTGTTCTTTTGCAGCCTGATCCAGGATCACCGCCTGTAGGCGTAGAAGGGTCTTGCAGCTCTGGTTCGCTGGCACAGGCGCTAGCAGTCGTATTATTTCATAGACATTAAACTCTAAAGCTAATGAAGTGAAAGTTCTTTTTTAACTCGGGGAAGTTGACAAAACATTCTGTCAACATAAGTCGCGTATTCGAAAGATGTGCGTATGCAGAGAAAATCAGTTTCACTCTCCTGTATTCTGTCCGATATTCATTCTAACTTTCATTCTCGTCTGCTGCAAGTTTAGATGTAGAAAAAGTAATTTAATAGTTTCACCTTATAATTTGTATTAACTCTCTCTTTCTCTTTCGCCCCCCCCCCCTCTCTCTCTCTCTCTCTCTTTCTCTTTCTCTCTCTCTCTCTCACACTATTTTTCCTGCGTCTCATTTTTTAAATGTGTGTCAGCCTGTGGAATGCAATAATTCAAAGAACGTAGATGCAGAAAATGGTGTGCAATTGTGTGTTTGCGCTCGGCATCGCAACCCAGAGATGGTCGGAGCGAAAAATTAAATGAGTAACAATAAAGTGAACACACAAGTCAACCTCACCTCCAAGTGGTACACACTGGGAAACTATGGCCGCGAGGCTGTAGGTAAACGAGGCAATGGAGATCGTGAAATAGAAGCATTCTATGATCAATTTCAGAGTATGATAACCGAAAGGCCAACAAAGGACATATTGGTAGACCAGGGGGATTGGAACCCAACAATTGGAAAAGATGCAGTATTAGTCTGGAGGGGAACATGTGGCCCACACGGAAACAAAGAAACTACTGACCGGGGCCTCAGACTCCTAGAATTTACACGATGCAATAAGCTGTTAGTAGAAAACACGTTCGGGTTAAACAAGCTGTCTAGACGCTAGACATGGCATAACCCAAACAATAAAGTGCACAGCCAAATTGATTATATACTGGTCCAGAGGAGGTTTAGATCTAGCATCAACACCGACACAACGAGAAGTTTTCCCGAAGCAGATATAGGAAGCGACCACGATCTTGTTATGATGACTATGCGTCTACGATTGAAGAGAGTCGCAAAGAAAGAAGTGACTAGACTAAAGTTTGATCTGGACAAACTAAAAGATCCAATAATCAAATCAACGAAGTGTTCTAATCGATGGTAAGAGCCAGATTTGCTCCACTGTTGGCTCTCACAGAGGGACCGGATACCCATACAGCAACAGAGTCTCTTAATGCAGCGCTCATAGATACAGCAACACAGATCCTGGAATGCCACCAAACAAAAAAGAAGCCATGGGTGACCAAAGAAATTATAGACATTTGTGATAGAAGGTCACCAAAAAAAACAAAAAAACATCCAGCTGATAAAGTCTGCAGATATAAAAAAGTCAAGAAAGCCATACAACATAAGATGAGAGATGCAAAAGAAGCGTGGACATGTTAGCAATGTACAAACATCGAAGAGAGATTAGACATAAATGACGCTAAAGGACCATACAAGGTGGTCAAAGAACTGGTAACACCAAGACAAGGCAGGAACTTTATGATTCAGGATAAAAGCGGCAAGATCTTTATTGAGGACAATGACGTACTGACACGATGGACAGAGTACTGTTCTGAGTCATACAACTATGAGGGACGGAACGAACCTGAGAAAACAATAATTCAACAACTATAGAGGATAACCAACTGATAACGAAGGAAGAGGTAGCTGCATCGGCAAAGACATTGAGAATAGGGAACTGCTGTACGTTGGATAAGGGCCATGTTTGACATTGTAGAACTGTTTGTATAAATGTACCACTTATTGTTTGTTGAGTTGTTGTCAAGCTGATGTTCGTGTGTTTAAATAGTGGCCCATTTGACAAGTCTCAGCCGAGTCTTTCTGTCAACGAGTTTCAAAAGTGGCCCATTTGACAAGTATGAGCAGAATCTTTCTGGCATTTAGTTTCAATAGTGGCCCTTTTGACAAGTATGCAGAATCTTTCTGGCATTGCGTTTAAATAGGGGCTCATTTGACAAGTCCCAGCAGAGTCTTTCTGGCATTGAGTTTCAATAGTGGCCCATTTGACAAGTATGAGCAGAATCTTTCTGGCATCGAGTTTCAATGGTGGCCCATTTCACAAGTGCCAGCGGTCTTTCTGGCATCAAGTTTCAATAGTGGTCCATTTGACAAGTCCCAGTAAAGTCTTTCTGGTATCGAGTTTCAATAGTGGTCCATTTGACAAGTCCCAGTAAAGTCTTTCTGGTATCGAGTTTCAATTTCTTTATCTTATGTTTACAACAGAAATACTACTCAGGTATTTGAACTCACGGATCTGCTTATGTTTAATATTCTTTAAACTGGTGTTATGCCAGCTTCACAGATTCCGTCGTCTTTGATGTGTTAATCTTCACATTATATATTTCACAGCTTGTATCAAGTGCATTCTTACGATTGCAGAGTTTATGTTTGTCCTCGTTAATTAGGCGTTGGTTGTGTGTAAAGAGTAGTTCATATAATGAGTTTAGTTCTTGGATTCTTTTGTTTATTCTCACGTATAGTGTTGCAATTCGACTGGCTTCTGTTGTTGTTCTGTCCATGTAAATCGTCTACAGCAATTATGAAAGCACATATCTTTGTCATACTTTTGTAGTTTTTTTAAAAGCATACGTGGTTCCATCAGTTGACCTTATTATAATTGTATTCATATAATACAATGCTCCCATGGTATAAAATAGTTGCCCTTCTATTCCATGGTCTTCTAATATTGTTGTTTGGCTTAACTGTATTCAGGTGAATATGCGTCAGAATGAACCACTCCCTGGCGGAAACCAAATTGAACTTTGCTCACATAAGGTTCAAACATTGGTCTTCTTCTTTGTTCAATTGTTTACTTACTTTCTTTATCCTTCTACTGATGTCGGGAGGAGTGGTTGAGAACTGTATGTCTCGTACTTGTGCCAGATGTGTTGCTGTAATTGTTGTGCGCCCATGCTGGTTTAAATTATTTGTACACACATTTTTCCTGTATGAATTAGTCACTATGTATCTCTATTAGGAGTGCAGGGGTTCATTTCCCAGTTGAGGGGGAAATGTTTTTTTAGACCGCCGGGTCGACCCAACCTTAAATGGGTACCGGTTCAGTCCGGGAAGTAAAAGCTGCGAGGGAAAGGAGATGGCTACCGCCCTATATCGCCGAGCTTTTGGTATGTGAGATCGCTAACACCTCACAGACCTACGGCAGTAATGTTATGGGTTACTTTATCTCTATTAATCATATTTTTTGTACTACCGTTTTTCTTCCAGATTCACTTCCAGATTATTGCAGTTTTTTGCCACCTGTACTCTTCTTTCTCTCCATAATCTCGTAGCAATGATCTCTGGACGCTTCCGCCAGTCCTCACACAAGCTTGAATTGATTAAGTTATATGCCGTTCTTAACTGTTGACTTGTTTCTTGGCTTTTCCTTGATCTATTTCCGTTGCATCAATCAATATACCAGGTTTCAGACGATCCTTGCGTCTTCAAATACATATTAATTGTCTACGCGTGCCTCTTGGCTTGGAGATTTCTTTCCATCTCCATTGTGTTAAGTGATTGATTAATATTGAGCATTGATTTTATCATTATTGATTGAAGTAGAATTGAAGCTCTCATCTCTTAGCCCTATTGTTCGGATACTTTTGTAGAAATGTCCGGCTATTTTTGCATATGTATGTTAGTTGTTCTCCATATTTTTCCCGTGCTTTTTTTTCTAAAGGGAGTTTTATTACTTGTTTTATAAAAAAGTTTAGTTTTGATTTTTGATAATTAACAAAATATTCATGCGTCTTGGGTGATATTCATATTTTGTTGAATTTCTCTGTTGATTTTCTTTTAGTCACGGGCGATTTTTGAACTTCGGCATTCTACTAAGCTGTTTGCTTTCTTTTGTTACTTGACTTCTTTTGTTCCAATTTCTTTTTGAGTTATCCGTCATGGTTGTTTTATAAAAATGGGAGATTCCTGTTTAAGTGTCAACTTTCTCTATTTGGTGTTTCTAAAATCGTTGTCTTTTCGTGACATATTCATTAATAGAGCTCCCTCTTTTATTTTGTTTAGGGTTATGACGATTATTCAATTTTCTTTGTTATTAATTTTCCTCTGTGACGTTGTTTGTGCAGTTGCCACCTGCAAATGATCAATATCTGTACAGCCATTTGATTTGATCTAGAGTTCGTTATATTTCTTTATCGTTGTTTTGCTAATAAGTAATTAATCTCTGATGTTATTATACGAGGCGTGTTCAAATCAAACCGGACCTAACTGCACCAAGTGGACATACGTACGATACGCATGATGACGTCACTTCTGATGTAAACAGCACATACCAGCCGTCAAGTTTGCAAAATGCCATTATCCTCCGACTCATAGTTTCCTCGGTAGACCGTTGAAAACATGGCGGATGTGATACGGAATCCGTCCAGAGTTGATCAGCGAGCGGTGATTCGGTTTCTAACAGGTGAAGGATGTCGACCAGTTGACATTCTTTCTCAGAATGCAGGCAGTGTATGGTGACAAATGTGTGTCGAAGACATCAGTGAATGTCAGCTGGTCGATATCCTTCAGCTGTTTGCTGTTAGAAATCGAATCACCACTCGCTGATCAACTCTGGACGGATTCCGTATCACACCCGCCATGCTTTCAACGGTCTTATGAGGAAACAATGAGTCGGATGATAATGAAATTTTGCAAACTTGACGGTTAGTATATGCTCTTTACATCAGAAGTGAAGTCATGATGCGTATCGTACGTATGCTCACTTGGTGCAGTTAGGTCCAGTTTAATTTGATCGCGCCTCGTATCTAGGAGATTACGTTTTTTGTCCTGTTTTAATGTGGCTTTTCCGGTGTTGGAAGAGGATGATCGTTGTTATTAGACCATGCTCAGTATATACATTTATAAAATGTCCTCCATTGCTATTTATTTTAATGAGGTGTTACGGTAACTTCTTATATTGTATTAATGTGCTGATCCTTATGTTCCCTGTTCAGCCATTAAAATCTCACATTCAGATCAGATCCTTCTCATTGACCCAGTTAAAACCGTCTGTAAGACTAAGTTGTGTCTTACACATTGTGTCTCTCATGGCATGGGGCGTAGACTCTGCACATTGGTGGTTGTTTTCACTTTCAGCTGTTTGGGGCGTCATACATAGTCCTTCACTGATACATTTTGGTTTTACAATAAACTTTACTTTCTCTGAATTCACATGGAAATCTACACCACGATGGGATTTCTCTTTTGCGTTGACACCACCATGTAATTGAACAAAGAATTCATGATTTTCCTTGATGTTCTGTCCCTTTTTCTGACTTTTATAAGCTTTAAAATACAAAACTTGGCTTTTCTATCATTTATTCCATTAGCACCGGCGTGGATGAGGGGAGGAGGAGTGCAGTGGTTAGTGCACTGGTTTCTCAGTCAAGCGACCAAGGTTCAAATCCCCAGTTGGTGAGGGATTTTTTTCCAATCACAAACCGACTCCTGTGGTCGACCCAGCCACAGAAATTGGATACCAGAAACAAATCTGGGAAGTAAAGATGGCGTGATACTAACAACATCATCCCTTATGTGCCGTAGGTCATCAGATAACATGACCCTCACATCGTATTTGATATACGCTGCGTGACGTGACTGGATCCTTACTTTGCTATTAGCACCGGCTCCATTCTGTCATGTCCAATAACATTTAATGTTGCTATTTTAGCCACGTGCCTATTTCGTAGTTCTTGAACGTTACTAGTCCGTATTCTCTTAATATCAGTCTTATAATGCTCCTTTGTTGACTTTACAGCAATAGTGTACGGCTTGTCAGCTTGCTAGACCAACCAAAGCAGTATCTACCTCCTTCGACGTGTACGTTGTCGATCTTTAGGATGACGTCGTGCAAGCTAATAATAATTACTTCTGATTGCTTATATGCACTAATGAATAATGACTTGGTGGCAGGGACAACTGACTTATGTTTCCTCTTCTTCCTCTTCTTCGTTCTGCCCCAATCTCCCACTACCAAGCCACGAAAAAAAGTTTGGAAGTAGCAGGATGGTGTGCGGAAAACGGTCCGACACATCCGACTTTAGCATGAATTTTGTGGGTACCGGGCTAGCCTTCCCCCTCCTCCTTAGCCAGTCTGCCCTGTTTGCAGTCCATTATCCAGGATCACCCCGTTATTGCGTAGAAGAGTCTTGGTGGCTCTTGTTCGCTGACCGTGATGCTAGCTAGCAGTCAGCTTTGGGTCGCCTACCGCTGCAGCTCATGCGCTTCTCAGCATCTTAATTCCGAGTTGTGTTTGAACATGGTACCGTAACTAAAATGGAATTGTTTCGTGACTTGAAAATGTTTGCCATATCCAGGTGGATGTTCTCCTTGTGTAATGTCACATCTATCATCATCGAGCTTCGGAATGGTAGAGCTCTCGCCTCTCATGGCAAAGGTGTCTTTCCCGAACCCAGTTATCGATTTTCCTCAGTCGACCTAACTATAAATCCGTACCTAGTCTTGATATTATGACAGAAAAAGCTAATGGAACGAGAATCGTGATCTTGCACAGTAAATTCGTTTACACTTCATCCTCAACAGCATTGTCTGTCTGCCGTGAACCTGCCTTGACTTTGACCTTTCGTCTTTCCCCAGCTGGAAACGTCACTGAAGAGTTCAGCAAGAAGATGCTCCAGTGGGAGCAGCTGAGACTCAAGAAACGATTCTTTACTGTCCGTGGTGAGTGTTTATTGTTGAGCCTAGATCACTTTTTCTAGAATTCACATTGATTTTATTGTTGTTGTTGATGTTGTTTTTGTTCTTGCCATTGTTGTTGCTCTTCCTGTTTATTTTTGTTGCCTTTGTTATTGTTTTTCTTGGTATTGTTCTTCTGTTTGTTTCTGTTATTGGTGTTCTGATTATTGTTGTTGCTGTTCTTGTTGTTATTGTTCTTATCGTGGGTTTGATTTTGTTACTCTTGTTCTTGGTGTTCTTGCTGTTGTTGTAGAACTTGTCGCTGCTGTGGTTGAGCCTTACATTGCTTTTTCTAACAAAATCTCTTGTTATAGAATCTCATTGTTCATGTGCTTCTTCATGTTGTTGCTGTTCGTGTTGTAAATGATATACTTGTTGTTATTGTTGTTATTCTTCTTGTTGGTATTCTTGTTGCTGGTGTTACACTTGTTATTATTATTGATGTTGTTGTTGCTGGTATTGTTGTTGATCTTGTTGCTGATGTTGTTATGTTTGTTGTTGTTGCTGGTATTGTTGTTGATCTTGTTGCTGATGTTGTTATGTTTGTTGTTGTTGCTGGTATTGTTGTTGATCTTGTTGCTGATGTTGTTATGTTTGTTGTTGTTGCTGGTATTGTTGTTGATCTTGTTGCTGATGTTGTTATGTTTGTTGTTGTTGCTGGTATTGTTGTTGATCTTGTTGCTGATGTTGTTATGTTTGTTGTTGTTGCTGGTATTGTTGTTGATCTTGTTGCTGATGTTGTTATGTTTGTTGTTGTTGCTGGTATTGTTGTTGATCTTGTTGCTGATGTTGTTATGTTTGTTGTTGTTGCTGGTATTGTTGTTGATCTTGTTGCTGATGTTGTTATGTTTGTTGTTGTTGCTGGTATTGTTGTTGATCTTGTTGCTGATGTTGTTATGTTTGTTGTTGTTGCTGGTATTGTTGTTGATCTTGTTGCTGATGTTGTTATGTTTGTTGTTGTTGCTGGTATTGTTGTTGATCTTGTTGCTGATGTTGTTATGTTTGTTGTTGTTGCTGGTATTGTTGTTGATCTTGTTGCTGATGTTGTTATGTTTGTTGTTGTTGCTGGTATTGTTGTTGATCTTGTTGCTGATGTTGTTATGTTTGTTGTTGTTGCTGGTATTGTTGTTGATCTTGTTGCTGATGTTGTTATGTTTGTTGTTGTTGCTGGTATTGTTGTTGATCTTGTTGCTGATGTTGTTATGTTTGTTGTTGTTCTTGTTGTCGTTGATGTTGTTGATGTTGATCTTGTTGTTCAAGTTATACTTTTTTGTTCTTGTTGTTTCTTGGTCATGTTTTTGTTGTTTTTGTTGCTGTTGTTCTTGTTGTTCTTCTCTTTGCTGCTAGAGTTGTTTTTGTTTGTGTTGCTCTTGTTGATGTTGTTCGTGTTATTATTATTATTGCTAATCTTGTTGTTGTTATTGTTGTTACTATTGCTGCTGTTGCTATTGATTTTGCTGGGCGTGTTGTTATTGATCTTATTGATGATGTTAATATTTTTTATTGTTGTTATTCGTTTTGTCGTTGTTTTTGTGCTAGACTGAAGAGAGTTATACTTGAGATTTGCAATCGTATTATTTAATAAATATTGTCATCAGTCACTGAAAAAGCTGGGACACAGGCTTCCTGTAGGGGACCAATTGTGGTTAACAAATATGCTTTATATTATAGCAAAAAGATGAATGGCTGCAAATGATTGGAAACTTCCTTTTGAAATGAAGCTTTCCATTATTTTGACGACAAATCAAATTGATGAAGTAGCAATTGAAGCTTTAGAACAGCCTTTGAACGTATATAAAATATGAACGGCAGGTCGTGAGTTTACGGAGACAGACATCATGTAATACATTCTTGAGAACAGATAATAACATCGTATACGCTCGCACATCAAATGTATACTATAGCTTTGTTTATATTTAAGTAGACCCGGATAAATGTGTAATTCTATATCCCCGTCCTAACACTTCGAATCGGGGATTGGAAGTTCAGTTCTAAGAAAACTACCAAACTGATGGATTATTGACATAGCTCGATTTCTTCTTCTTCTTCTTCTGCGTACGCAGTCAGACAGTAACCATTATTTTTTCGAAAAAAGCGGCGGTCATCCTGAGGCTGTCGCCACTGCCATAGAGCTTGTCTTGCAGTTCCACTGGTGATGGCCACATCTGCTCTCTCTGATCCTCGTATGTCGGGCAGTTCTGCAGCAGATGTTCAGCAGTCATTTTACCGGTACCGCACGGGCATTCGTCGGTACCACCTATCTTCAATTTGTTGAATAGGTGGTACCTCAGTCTATTGTGGCCAGTGCGAAGTCTGAAGACAACGACCTGATCTCTTCGGTTCAACTGGTAATAGGCATCGTTTTTGGTGTAACCAGTATGTTCGGTTTCCCATTTGGTCGACATAGCTCGATTTAAAATACTTTCAGTTTCATATACAATTTAACAATCGCAATTCATAAATATATTTTTTTGGCGATATTTTGACAGAAGAAAAACACAAATAAGAGGCATTGAAAAGAAAAATGTTGACTTTTAACAAATATTTTTTTTTAATTTTTAATTTGCTTTTTTTTAAAGTTTCCAAAAAAAAATGCCCATTACCAAACCGCGAAAAAAAAAATAGGCCAAAGGGTTTTCAAAATTTCAAATTATAGAAATGTAACTAAGTTTCCAGTATAGTAACTCTTGTTCAATTCTCAATTAGTGCCGGATATTTTGGATGGACCTAGTCTCACGAATTGATAACCACAATAAGTCTGGAAAGTAAAAACGATCGGGATGTTGACCACATTCTCCCCTAGTGTGTGGTTCGTTAATAAAATAAGGACCTAACAGCAAATTGCAAAATGCCACTTAGCGTATAAAATGGATCTAAATTTTTCATTTATTATAGTCATTGGTTGTAACTTCTATAGTTTATAAACTTTACTGAGCAAACCAGTTGTAGACGATCAGTGGCAAATACTTAAATTATAAATTTAAGATTCGACAATAAAAACATTTCCACCACCTACAGAGCAGGCCACAATAAAAAATGTTTAAAAAAAAAAAAAAAAGTAATGGATAATTGATGAGATTATATTACTGATAATCCATCAAAAAGAAAACATTAAGAAGCTATAAATACTTCTAAATTGATAAATACACAAATTAGAATCCAATACAAAAAAGCGAACTGTATCAACGAACATCAATTTATAGAATAAAACAATCTACATAAACAAATTAATATATGTAAAAACATTGGAAAATCACATTGGAAGCTTTCGCACATATCTGAAGGCGGTATACTTCTTCTTCGTCGTTCGTTCTCAAACTATCGCTTCCAAGTCCACACTCCCACTACCAAGTCTAGACTGCCACTACCAAGCTCTGAACGTTCTTAAACTCTCGCTACCAAGCCCAGACTGCCACTACCAAGCTCTGAACGTTCTTAAACTCTCGCTACCAAGTCCAAACTCCCACTACCAAGCTCTGAACGTTCTTAAACTCTCGCTACCAAGCCCAGACTGCCACTACCAAGCTCTGAACGTTCTTAAACTCTCGCTACCAAGTCCAGACTGCCACTACCAAGCTCTGAACGTTCTTAAACTCTCGCTACCAAGTCCAGACTGCCACTACCAAGCTCTGAACGTTCTTAAACTCTCGCTACCAAGTCCAGACTGCCACTACCAAGCTCTGAACGTTCTTAAACTCTCGCTACCAAGTCCAGACTCACACTACCAAGCTCTGAGCGTTCTTAAACTCTCGCTACCAAGTCCAGACTCCCACTACCAAGCTCTGAACGTTCTTAAACTCTCGCTACCAAGCCCTAAAATGCGCTTTACAAGTAGTATGATGTAGTCCGGATTGCGTTATGTTGTAATTTACATGTTGGCTGCGAAATTTGCACCTTTCTGTTGGGCATCTGACTTCAGCAAACATATTCAAGTACCGTGTTCGCCTTCCCACTTCGATCCCTTCTTCTTAGCCAGTGAGCTGTATTGCAGGCTTTTATCTGGGATCACCACGTGGAGGTGTAGAAGGGTCTTGGCAGCTCTGGTTCGCTGGTTCTGACCCTAGCAGTCAGTTTTGAGTCGCTGACTGCTGTACTTCGTGTACTGTTCATCATCATGATCTTTTGCTGCATACAAGAGGAACATTTGTGAAATATGTATAGTTTAAAGAGATACAATCCAAGATAGATGGTCATAATAATTTACTGAAGTTTATCTCTCATCTTTCACGTAATCCTATGACGCGGTAGGGGTACTATATCTCGCTAATGCTGCATGAACCAATAGTCGCCAAATTTGTCTGTCCAACACGATAACATCGGCATCTCAAGGTTTTGCCCGTCCACTTTAGAACATCATATGTCCAGTGCCTTTTGATGCGACCTATTTTTCACTTGCCATCGTTTTGTTTGGTAAATCACTCGTTCGTATTACATGGCCGTACTGCTGGAGCTTGCGTGGTACATCAATTCGAAATCTCGATAAGATCCGACAGACTGTGTAGTTGTGTTACATACGTTGACAGTTGTGACACGCTCCTTGTATGATATTCCAAGTATCCATGTGAAGCATCTAGTCTTATCCCCTGGATATTTCGCCCGAATTCAACGTCAATGTATCAAACACGTAGGGATACACAGAGAGGATTAGTCTACTGAGACGATAGAAACGAGTTCTTAGTGCTTAATCGACCTGTACCTCTACAGGGGCGGATGCCCATGTGCAGGTCCCAGCTCTGGTTTGAGCTGAATGTAGCAGGAAGGATTTTCTGCTTAGCAGGCTAGGCTCGTGCAGCTTACAAGGGCCACGAAGGGTGGTTAACCGATGTGCGAGTCCATCCTAATAGACTCAAACACTAGAGCAAAGTAGACCCCAGCGGACTAATTAGGAACAAGTAGTCACAATACTTAATAACATGGACAATACTTTTTATCTGAACATAAAAATTCATTAAAACGAATGAAACAAGTCAAAGCCCTTGAACGAGAAAGATTATACAGGAAATGATATGGGCTCATCAAGACTTTGGTCTGGCAGCTGTAGCAAATCTATTTAATAATATTTATGAGACAGGATCAATCTCATCAGATATGTTGAGGGAGGATTTGGTTGTCAAATCTGCCCTGCGTGACACTTGATGATGATGTTTAGATTATTAGATTATTATTCCTCTTCCCTTCCTTCAATTTCTCTGAGGGCACCGGAGTTGAAAACAATAGGAGCGCTGCAACCTGCCAAGCATGTATGAAAGCCGACTAAATAGAGTTGTGAATGAGGCTAACAACTTCATCATGTAAAACCATTGCTACTGAAACCGGCACCAGGATGATCAGGTGCAGGCTTCCTGTACAGGGAACAGCTGTAAAAGTGAACATATGTTTCACTTGGAGAGAAAAGGAGAACCAATCAGACTTGAGAATGTTAAATACCCGATAGCCGTTACAGTAAGACTCGAGTTCTCTAAGCGTGGTAGAAAGAAAACGGTTGTCCTCCGGCAGACTTAATCCCTATTCAGGAATGAAGTGTTAGAATCTTTGTACACTAAGCCACAGGTTGTGTGAGGTGGGTGGCCTATTCTCTTCCTCGATGACTTTTCCTTCCTTTACCTAATTCAGGTACCGGGTACCAATCTACACCTGGGCCAACTGGGGCGTGCCGGTTGCGGGAGCCGAACCACGACCATCTAGAAAATACTTGTCGATATGGTCGTTGTCACTAACAAACAACTTATGACCATTAAACTGCTACCAGTACCAATGTTTACATCCGACCAATTCCGTGACGTCACAAACATGGTAGCAAGGCCTTATTTATCTAAATGGCCGTGGCTGAACCCAGTACGTTTTCGGTGAAAAGCCCGTGATCTACCATTTCACTCACTATCCGTACTTAATTTATCATCATTTTTATATCGGATTAGTGGAGTGTAGTGAGAGAGCATTCTCTTTTCAAGGCAAAGGTACTAGGTTCAACTCTCGCTTCCGACACGCTTCAGTCGACCCAGCTGTATATGTGTGTTCATTTATAAATGGGTATCTAATATACGGTTAAGTAAAGAACAAACAGCAGGATAAAAGCTAATGATCAGGAACTCGAAGTGGTTGACCGTTTGAAATATCTGGGGTCGATTGTCAGTGATGAAGGATCAAAATGTGAGGTGTTGGCCAGAATAGCAGAGACAATAGCGGCGCTTGCACGGCTGTACACAATTTGGCAAGATAGACGGTTAGCACTATGCACGAAAATCAGATTAATATAGATAGTATTACAACAGCAATAGGGCTTTTTGAAGACCTCTTCGGAACTGTCAAAAGAAGGAAACTCGCTTGGTACGGTTACATATCGAGCTCAAATGGTCTTGCAAATACGATCCTCCAGGGAAAGGTGCGATGCAGACGACGAAAAGCCCAAAAAGGGGTGGGAGGACAACATAAAAGAATGAACCAATCTCCGACCAGAAGAAGCACAGGCAGCGGCCGCTGACAGAGAAGGGTGGCATGGGGTTGTGAGAATGTCTTCATGTGTGCCCGAACAACCTCACCGGTTACAGGATGACATGACCGGAAAGAAAGTCAGCGAGAAAGGGCAGTGACCACATCACATATCACGTGCTAGATTATAGTGCAAAGAAGTCCCTAACACTTTCTCCCCGACAGTAGTATCTGCCTATGAACATTTTAAATTTAAACCTAACGTTATTTTGCAAAAGCATTATTTCTTCTGTATAGTTCCCTCTTTCTCTCTTATTGCCTCTCCATTCACTCCCATTGTAATATTTCTAATTAACCTAAATCAGACCCGCTCAACGTTACTACCAAACAGACTTATCAGCTCAATTTTCGTCAATCATGTTTGCAGGATGTATTGATCTGTGCTAAATGTTATTTCTAAATTCATTTCTCTCCTCTGGTATTTGCCTGGGCAGAACAATGAAATGGAATTGGCAGATTGTCAGTCACAATATTGACCAGCCATTAAAGCACAACTTTATTCCTCTTCCGTTTTGTCAACTTGTGTGAATCTCACGCTTCATCAAAAGTTCAGAAATCCTACTTTTATTTCAATTTTTTGTCCTTCCATTTTCAAATTCTTCAGCATTCTGTTATCAGTAAGTGTGGTGTGCTTTGTCGCCTTTTAGATATATAAACACTGCTGTGATGTTCACCATTTCTCAAATCTTCCTTCCTATCGTTGAATGAATATTTCTCGTACCAGTGGTCTCCAAACCACCCGCTTGAATTTTTGTCAAACTTTTCCCGACTTGTCACTCGGATATCTCTATTATTTATCTACATTACTTTTAATGTGATGTGTGGGAACAGCGTGGCCTAGTGGTTAAGTGGCACGGCTCCCAATCCGAAGGTGCTGTGTTCGATCCCCATCACAGCACCGGCCCGTTACACCGGGGAAGCAAACCCTTAGAAAATGCAGGAGGAAGCAGACCCTTACATGAAATGCATGTTGAAGTCGGATGCACTATGCCGACAGGCGCAAAATAAGAACCACAGTGCAACGCACACCCGCCTTGGGGAATAGAGAAAAAAGGCGAACGCCAAAAAAAATTTTCTTTTAATAATGTGATGATGCATATATCATCTACTTCTTTGTCTTCCAATCTTCGAAAAACGAGTTATTTATTCTGTTAATCCAGTGCCATATATGGGATAGTATTCTAGAGCCCTCTTTCAAGCTCAGAAGACAAGCTATACACACCGCGTATGTAAAGTCACGAGTTGGAGGAGAGTCCTCTACTCTAGTGAGATTAATGGAGAGATCCATAGAAAGTGAACAGGTGAGACAAACATAAAGACAGAGTGACCCAGCGGGAAAAATAATGAGACATTGTGAGTTGTAAATGTAAGGAAAGTGATGTGGAGATGATGTGAGAATTGATGTGGGGACGGTGGAAGATAGTGGAATTGTATAGCACGCAGTTGGATCTTGAGCTTGATAGCTTGAACCTCGGCGTAGCTGTGGGTCCCAACTTCGTCTCCAGCGGACGCTGTTTTGTGTCGCGGAAGCCCAGTGCGTGGTAAATTGGAGGTATTGCCCGCGGTCTCTTTTTATCCCGGGAGCACCAGATTGCTGATACCGTGTTCGATCGACCATTGTTTCGTCACAACATGTGACATGTCCATCTATGTTTTGCCTTGTCTGTATAGATTACCGCATCACAAATCGAGAACAATCGTCGTATACCAGAATTGTGAAGATTTTACTTACGTTGGTTCCGAAGAGTGATTCCGACCAAGAATCTCTCAAGAGAAGCCTGAGTCACTGTCAATTTGTCCAACAGTGATTTTGTTAGTGTCTATTTCCCAGCACCGAGCACACCGCATGGTGCACAGTGGAATTTATTTTTTTTTTGCGTTCGCCTTATTTCTCTATTCCCCAAGGCGTGTGTGCGTTACACTGTGGTTTTTATTTTGCGCCTGTCGTCCCAGTGCATCTGTTCAGCATGCATTTTATGTAAGGGTCTGCTTCCTCCTGCATTTTCTAAGGGTTTGCTTCCCCGGTGTAACGGGCCGGTGCTGTGATGGGGATCGAACCCAGTACCTTCTGCTTGTGAGCCGTGCCACTTAACCACTAGGCCACGCCGTCCCCCACAGTGGAATTGAAAGGAGAGGCTCGAAGGTTCTAGTCTTGGCAACCGTCCAAGGCCGTGTTAAAAACGAAAAGTCTGTCTAGCCCGTACGGCGACGTCCTGTCAGTTCAGATTCCAGGTTATTATCCACGTGGAGGAAGCGCCAAAGATAAATGTACTTATTGGTATCCTCTAATCGCATGGCGTCAAGGAAGACTGGATGACAATTGGATGTTCAACACTTTGGTCTTCGAGACATTCATCTACAGAAGGATACAATGATAGATAAATATCAAGTTAAAGAGAGATTTACAATAAACAGAGACGTATCGATAATACAGGGAAAGGGGACCTGCCACACGGAGAGATAGATGAAGAACAGAGACAGTCTTGTACATAGTTTTAGTTAAGGGAAATTGAGAGAGAGAGAGAGAGAGAGAGAGAGAGAGAGAGAGAGAGATGAAATGGAGTAAAATATTGATAAATATATATTTAAAATGGGAAATAGGGAAATATCTATTGGGATGAGACAAATCGATTGATTTCTTGTGAAAGGGGACATATGGGAATTAAGTACAGTGTCCTTTTGAATTTTATCAGACCACTTACAGTACACAGGTTGCACATGTGTCAAGACCTGTGTTTGGGTGGGTAACGGTAAGCAGCACTAGCACTGGTAGATGTGATCACAGTATCGATTAGAACACTAGATGTTATACCGATATAGATTAGAACAATAAATGTCATGACAGTGTCGATTAGAACAGAATATGTCATAGCAATATATATTAAAACACTACATGGCATACCAGTATCAATTAGAACACTAGATGACATGGCATTATCGATTAGAACATTTATCTTCAGTGCTAAAAGAATAGGTATTGACTTTTTCAGTTTATTTGTTATAATGGGGTTGTATGTAGTGTGCGATTAGGCGGAAGCTGGATATGGAAAGGAGCGATGGAATAAAAACGTAGAAGACGGTCCGAGAGGGTAGCTCTCTAGTACAGGACAGAGAAGAGAAACGGTGGGTAATGACAATTTAATGTGAAACAAAGAAACACAAAAAATGTGTCTTCAACAAAGAGGCGGTGATTAGAGGAAGATTAAATTACACAGAGAGAGAAAGAGAGGGAGAGAGAAAGAGAGAGAGAGAGAGAGAGAGAGAGAGAGAGAGAGAGAGAGAGAGAGAGAGAAACGAAGAAATCAGAAAATTGAATTCACAAGCTTGAGAGAATTCAATTGAGGTGCACGAATAGTTGAGCTGTAGAGCTCATGGAATCAGTCCAGGAGGACAGAATCACAGACAGAACGTGTGAGCGGCCAGAATCCCGGTCCGCATGCCAGAAAACCTCTGCTGAAATGAACAAGATTTGGCTATGGCGGGTATAACGCACAACCAAAGGGACCCATGCTCACACGCTAAGCGCGCGCACGTGTGTACGCTGTCGCTGTAGTGACGGAAGCCATTTTAAAAACTGAAAATTTCTTGGAGGTAAATAGAGGTAGAGCAGTGTTCTTATTTTGTTTCCATTTCACCTGCCACGGAGGGCAAGAGGTAGCCTTGCTTTGTGCTTGCGATTAAGTCAACAAATACAGTGTCGTGCCAAGAACAATGAAGGATTCCGAATTTTCCAGTCAATGAAAGTTTACTTATTTTATTGAAGAAAATTTGTGAAACCGGTTGTTTTTTAATTCTTTTAAAAAATTTATTTTAACTGTATAAATCGACATTGTTCTACTGGTGAAACGAGAATTCATATGGTGTATGTCTTAGTGAAGAGCTCAAAAAAGTGATTGATTCTTTTCTTCTTTCTGATCTGACGTCATATTTGATTAAATTGCATCCCCATGCGTACTTTTGAATAAAGAGTTAAAGCTCTTGCTACCGACGGTAAAGACACTGAGCTCTATCTCCAGAATTTATACACTTCAGTTTGCCAAACTATAAGAGGCTACCTGCCACACTGTTAGTGAAGACGATGCATGGAGTAAGAGAAGCGGTCACTAAATCTGCAGTAATGAAAGACTTCC
This sequence comes from Ariolimax columbianus, assembly GCA_036924085.1. NCBI lineage: Eukaryota > Metazoa > Mollusca > Gastropoda > Stylommatophora > Arionidae > Ariolimax > Ariolimax columbianus. The sequence continues at coordinate 98,254,837 of JAVGWX010000006.1, read as the reverse complement.
TTCTTTAATGCTGGGTCTACTATGGAACTGTCTTCATATTTTAGCTCTTGATATCTACACATCTGTTCTTGATTAACATGGGAAAAAAAACATGAAAAAAAACTAGTAAAAGTTGATTAAGGTTGAGCTTAATCAAAATTTAAAAATGGGTATGGTCAGATACCGCACCGAGACGAGAATTTGTTTGTGTTCTCGTCTCGGTGCGGTATCTGACCATACCCATTTTTAAATTTTGATTAAGCTCAACCTTAATCAACTTTTACTAGTTTTTTTTCATGTTTTTTTCCCATTATACACATCCACAGAACCGCTGCAGCCTCGCCTTATTTTATTCCTGATTAACATGTAAAGTTTGTGTTCATGATTAACATTTAAAGTTAGATTTATGCTATTGAATAACATGAACAGTCTATTTATGTTATTGATTAACATGTAAAGTTGATTATGTTTTTAATTAAGATGTAACGTTTATTTCTGTTCCTGATTAACATGTAAAGATGATTTATGTTAATGATTAACATAAACATTTTATTTCTGTGTTTGATCAACATATAAATTTGACTTATGTTATTGATTAACATGTAAAGTTGATTTATGTTATCGATTATCATGCACATGTTACTGGTCAGATACTGTAGGCCTAGATTAATTATTAGTCATATATCCCTTCTTTGTATTGCTTCTGTGTTCTGAGGCTACCGACGTTCCAATTTCATGTTGTATTGTTTCTGTCGAGTGTTATTCAGTCTCCATACACTTCTTTCACTTCTTCGAGATCCCAGAGCCTGTAGATATTTTGCAAATGGACATGGATACAGCAGGATTAGGATCAATCTGTATTACAGAGGAAATGGTTTTTAAAAAATTGGAGGGGTTGAAAGTGGATAAATGTCCAGGTCAAGATGGTATTCATCCAAAATTGCTGTTTGAAATTAGAGACCAATTAGCAAAACCATTGGCTATATTATGTTCTCAATCACTTGCACAAGGGATTGTTCCACGGGATTGGAAAGATGCGGGAGTGATCCCCTTATTCAAAAAGGGCAAAAAGGCAGATTCAGCAAACTATAGACCTGTGAGCTTAACGAGTATAGTCTGTAAATTGTTAGAGTCAATAATCAAAGAAAACATTTAGAAAAATTTAATCTAATTAGAAATAGTCCGCATGGGTTTACCAGAGGGAGATCATGCTTAACAAATCTATTAGAATTCATGGAGGAGGTTACCAAAATGTTAGATAAAGGGGAGCCAGTGGATGTTATTTATCTGGATTTTGCAAAGGCCTTTGATAGAATACCTCATTAGAGATTATTTCGAAAATTAAAATCACATGGAATAGGTGGGGAAGTTGCCAAATGGATTGAAAATTGGTTAATGGGAAGAAGGCAAAGGGTGGATATAAATAAGGAGTACTCTGAGTGGTGTGAAGTGAAAAGTGGTGTGCCACAGGGCTCGGTTTTGGGACCAATTTTATTCTTGATATATATAAATGATTTGGACATAGGTATGGGATCCATTATTGCAATATTTGTTGATGACACAAAACTATGCAGTAGTGTCTCATCTAAAGCAGAAGTGGACATATTGAGGTCGGATTTAGATAAAATTCGAGAATGGTCTGTAATCTGGCAAATGGAGTTTAATGTAGATAAATGTACAGTCATCCACATGGGTAGATCCAATATGGAACATAATTACAGAATGGGAGAGAACAATATTAGAAAGATAGATAAAGAAAGGGACTTAGGGGTTATAATAGATCATACATGTAAGATGAGGGAGCAAGTTCAGGTAGCAGTAAAAAAGGCAAATACAATGTTAGGGATGATACAAAGAAATATTAAACATAGGAGCAAGGAAGTGATAGTCAAACTGTATAAAGCATTAGTTAGACCTAGATTGGAGTACTGTGTACAGGTGTGGGGTCCTTATCAGAGAGGGGATATAGACATGCTGGAGAGAATACAAAAAAGAGCGGCAAAGCTGATAGTGGGATTCCAGAATTACAGTTATGAAGAAAGATTAAAAAGAACTGGCCTTCAGTGTCTATAAGAGAGAAGAATTCGTGGTGACTTAATACAGGTGTATAAAATGATCAGAGGAATGGATAAAGTAGACTTTAACAAGTTTTTTAAAGTACAATCACCAACAAGGACAAGAGGGCACAGCTACAAGTTTACTAAGGAGAGGTCCAGATTAGATATTAGGAAGTATTTCTTTAGCCAGAGAGTAGTGAATGCTTGGAATGCATTGCCAAGTGAGGTGGTGGAGGCTGGGACGGTCAATGCATTTAAGAACATATTGGATGCGTACAGCTTCTAGAGGAAGGTGATGTAAATGGAACTGGTTGTATACAGACTCTGCAGAGTCTTCTAAACCAGTATAAAGACGTTAATTTAAGTTAAGTTCTATTCTCATGTGGTTTCCACTTCAGCGATAGTCTATTTATATCTGGTAGTTTCTACCAAAATACACTTTCTTTTCTTGAGTTGCATATCTCCAATTTCAGCAGACTGTTTCTTATTAGATTTGACAATCTCTTACAAATGAATCAATTGATATATTTCTCTTATCCCAGAGTTAAATGGCAGACTACTCTTGATTATGGCGCTGAACAACATAATATTACCGTACTTAATGGGGTAGGGGAGAGGGACACTGCTATCCCTTGTTAGATTATACACTATTCGTGGCGCGATTAGGGGCAGCACATCGGGCGAACTGGAGACGTTTCTCAGGCAACCCCACTTCTTGATAGATTGACAATGAAAGGTCTAGTCAACGGTTCTTAAGCTTCAGACGTGTTCAACTATCAGCAATCATTCTTGAACCTCCTCAGATGACTTTATGAACCACAGTTTAACACTAGTGGGATCAGTAAATGGTAAGTTAAACCGATCCATTACCATCAGTTAGATGAGGGTCTTAGCCAAACGGAATATTAATGGGTCTTTTTCAGAAACTTGCGTGGCGTTAAATGTAAGGCAAATACGCTGGAATATGACACGCATTCATGAATCTAGTTGAAAGCATTACAAAATAGTGTAGGTGATTTAATCCTCAGGGAAAGAGAAGTAGAGAGATAAAGAAAGATAGATAGAGAGAGAGAGAGAGAGAGAGAGAGAGAGACAGAGAGAGAGAGAGAGGGAGTGAGAGAGAGAGAATAGACCTAAACAAACTTAGGGAAGACAGCTCGAGACAAACATAAAGGACACGGGGAACTTCGCGGAGAACGCTGCTGCTGATGGCTAAGTGCTGAACGAGTGAGTTTATTTCTAGAAGACATGTTTTCCAGAAGGAACTGCAAGTTTGTGATGGATGGACAACCCAACTAAATATGAGAGAGAGAAGTGGACGGCGCTGCTGTTCCTGGACAACTTACTGGGAGGAAATGATAAGGCCATTGGACCATAATGTGCATTCTGTAAATGGCGACGAAGTACAAGGAGCCACTAACACTTTCCTAGCATTTTGCGAAAAGTGACAAAATAGTGCTTCACGTTGTACTTCTATCACAAGGATGAGACAATAATGATTACATTAGCCAGTACATGAAGACGATATGTGTCTATCTCACTCCCAAGTCAGGAACTGAGATGCTAGTCTAGTCAGGCTCAATATACTGACCAGGACGTGGCGTCAGGTTCAGACTCAATATACTGACCAGGACGGGGCGTCGGGGTCAAGCATAATACACTGACCAGGACGTGGCGTCAGAGTCAGGCACAATACACTGACCAGGACGTGGCGTCAGGCTCAGCCTCAATATACTGACCAGGACGGGACGTCAGGGTCAAGCACAATACACTGACCAGGACGTGGCGTCAGGGTCAGGCACAATACACTGACCAGGACGTGGCGTCAGGGTCAGGCACAATACACTGACCAGAACCACAATCTCTCTTTCTTGTAGCGTTCCCTGGAAACAGGCTGTTTTCAAGGCAGCCTGGCTGACGTGATGTGGATCGATGTCATCCCGCAGTAGTGAGCGCCACGCAGATGAAACCGAGGATAGCACAACCGCCTGGAGAAACGCGTCCGCTTTCATCAGCATGCTCGGGATTTGAGGAAAGATACTACAACCCGCAACTCAACGTCCTTTTCAGAGCACACAAAAAGTAAACTTATTTATTGTGGGTATTAAACAACAACACCCCACTCCCAAAGACCGGTGATCTGAAGCGATAAACTAATTACAGAACCATCGCTCTAATCCGACATCCTAGCAAAATCCTCCCCCGGATCATCATGAAAAGGTTAGAAACAAAATCAATGAGGAAGCACATTTGACTCAGGCAGGTTTTTGAAAGGGCACAGGCTCGAGGGATCACATTCTTAACATGCAAAATGTTATTGAGAAGCACAAAAAGATACATACACATATCGACATGCACACCTGCTTCATAGACTATAGTAAGGCTTTCGACTGTGTAAGACACGAAAAGCAATGGGGGTCGCGACACACTTGATTCGACTGATCGAATCACTGTACAAGGGACAACAAACAACAGCAAGAATAGCTGGACAGACATCGGTGGGGTTCGAGATACACAAGGGAGTAAGACAAGGGTGCATACTCTGTTCAAGGGTGCATACTCTGAACCTTATCTGTTCAATACTTATGCAGAAAATGTAATAAGAAATGTAAAGAATGACAAAGGGTATGACACGTTCGGCCGTTCACAATCGGCAGGAACAAAATCTATTTTTAAACACCGGTAAGACTTAGACAATGAGCACTGACAAGGCGAAAACGAAGCCTAAAGTTATTCTAGGAAACGAAAAGTTAAGAAAGTCACGAGTTTTGAATATCTTTGCTGAACTGAAACATTGGAGATTGCCAAAAAGAAATACGGAAAAGAAATACTAAAATTAAAAACATGGCAGGACACTAACACAAATACGAAAATAAAGATCCTTAGGATTTCATCTTTCCGGTGGCAACGCACGGATGGGAGACATTGTCAACTACAACAACCCTAAAGAAGGAGATTGAATCCTTCGAGCTAAAATGTCACAGGAGGACGCCCAGTGCACCATGGATAGCAAACAAGCAAAACGCTGAAGTCCTACATTAGCTCGATATAGAATAAATATGGTAAGTAAACAAGATCACGTCAAGGAAAATAACATACTTTGGCTACATTAAACGTCACAATGGTCTAGTAGGAACGATAATAGCAAATGAGACCGCGTCAAATCGAGGAAAAGATGGGCAAAGAACATCAAATAGGCTCTGGGATTGCACTGACGATAAAATGGTTTGGTCATCTGACAACCATGCAATATGATCAACTTGCAACGAAATCATATTACATGTAGGTTTCAGGTCTACGAGCAAGACGGTGACCAGGGTAACCATGGATGGATGGAATCAAAGAAACACTCCCAAAGTTCAACTTGTGGGCAGCAAGCCTCCCACCTAGCACAAACTAGAACCCTACATATACCTCATCTCTGAGACACCGCTCAGCAATAGCAGTAGGACAATAGTAGAAGAAGAAGAAAAAGAAGAAGAAGAAGAATGACAGATGTCGAGGCAAAAGAGCTGTCCAGGATTCGAGTGTCTTATAGTTCGGTCGTCATGAGAGCGACGATCTGCAAAGGACAAGCTACATTATAATGATGATAGAAAGTAAGTGTGTGGTCGAATGGCTTGGAAACCAGGTTTGTGACCAAGGGGGACGGCGGTTTAAAACCATGATATAAAAGTTTATTTTTTTTCTTTCAGGGGCAAATTAACAAATTCGCCCATTCTCTGCATGGCTGCTGTAGAGACAACATACCTTTGTTCCCCAACCCAATAAATAGTCCCAGTGGGCATCAGAAATATGAATGAAAACCGTTTTGATAATTTGACTCCCAGGTATCAGAAACGATAGTCCTACAGCTACATGTCGTATCAAGTAGCGTTGATTGCATGTGTCCCCTACAGCCATGAGTCTGTAGATGTTTTCACCCCTTTCTGTACTTGTTGGCGTCTGAATCATTTTATTATACCATACTAAGACTCTCTCTTTGTTCTCGAAGTCTTCCTTATCTGTCAAACTTGCCTGTTGTCAAAAGATTTTCCAATCCCTCATTTCAGAAAGTGTTGATGTGTAGATTTTTCTGCCTTCTGTCGATTTACCCACAAATAGCTCAAATCGTCACTCACTGATCGGCATTTACAGTCATAGCATACAGTGTCGAAATACAGGAGACAGAGTTGGACACAATTCACAGGGCGCCACTCGTATTGTCTGCAGAGACAATGATGATTATCTAAAATACTATTGAGTTTTGTGCGCAAATATTTACTACAATCTTTGCGTCCTTTTTAGATTACTTCCTTGTATAATCCACTGCGTTTATTTCTTTTGCATATTTTACAATTTGTTTTCAACGTTTCTTGTTTTCTTGTTCTGATTTGTATAACAAACGTCTTTCTGCCCTGGACGTCCGTCCATTATTAATGTCCCTCTAGAGATGGCATTGCTGCTACATTGTAGCAATGTTAGGTATGTCTTCACTTAAGCCTGCGTCGCCTGCTCTCATCTAGTTCAAATATAAACACGTTGTTTCATCTCTATAAAAAAAAGAACTGTTTTAATCAACCAGGAATATCAATTATCTTGTGACATCACAAAGGCATAATGACTGTTGTTAGTCAGGATGCTAGAAGAACTTTCGAGAGAATCATTACATGAAAGGCATTCACGTAGCTTATATTATAGCCTATGTGTGATATGATTAACTTGACCGTTCGGTAACACCCACGCTTTCAAGAAAATGTCTGAACGTTCATCATGTACGCCGTTCCTGTGCTGCACACGACAGCCCAAGGAAGGTAAGTAACAGCTTAGAATAAATGAGCTCTTATTGTTTTTGTTTGTCTTTATTGATTTGTTGGATGCATACATTATTGTGAAATAATGTAATGTTACATTTAGTATGCAGTATCTTATATTAGCTGATATTATATTTATGTTATGTTATGTTCTGTCATGTTGTTTCATTATGTTATGTTGCCATACTCTGTTTTGTTATACCATGTCACGTCACATCACATCACATAACATCAAATTGCATTGTATAGTTTTGTGTTATGTTATGGTATGCTATGCTATCATATCATATTACAGTACATTACATTTTATTATATTACAGTACTTTATTATATTATTCTATACTATATTACATTACATTACGTCACCCTACATTACATTACAGTATATTATATTATGTATATTATCGTGTGAGCTCATATGTGTATGTGTTGAGTTTTGGTTTTCTCTTTTGTATTTCTGGGTCTAGCTTTGTCTCTTTAATCTCTATAACCCTGTCTGGTTTCGTCCTCTGCTTGTTTTATTGTCCATGTTGTGTAGTACCAAAAGGGTGCAGATGAGGTGTAACCTGTTGAAAAGAGTATTGATAGAAACTCGCATCTTTATCCGTTTTGTTCAATCTGTTCCTCCAGATGATAGTGACTTGGGAAGCCTTGACCTCTCAAAGATGCCCCCAGAGTTCCCTATACGGACCATCGATCTGCGGGACTTCCGGGGATACGGTGAGACCACTTGGCATGTTGTGTGTCTAATTCACATTATGGGAGGCCATCTGTTACTTGTCTTCTCGTACCGCCGTCTATTCTTCTGTTTCGTTTATTTTCGTTTACGTTTCGTCCATTCATATTCTGATTAAAACACATTTATTTTTTCACTCGCTTGTTTTTCATGTAAGTTGTTCTCAATTATTTCTTCAATTTTTGAAGCATTTTAGTCTTCTAATTTGTTCGCCTTTCTTTGATCTGCTAATTAGTGCTGCAATGTTCTGCATCCACGCTAAACCACCACATCTATTTGAGTGGTGAAAGACAACATTGGGGATTGCTTAAATTGGCTAAGTATGACCTGGTTTTATGTCATCTTGTCGCAATGGTAGATTTGCAAGGCCACTTGTGCATTCTTCTTGAGTTCTAGAGTCTAGCTTTAGCTTCTTGACATCTATTTTCCCAGTGGTTTATTCAACTGATGGCATTGCCATTCAGGAACTTTATATTCATGAAAATTTATTAAATTCTCCCCATCCAACTCTCTCGGGAAAATCTGACAAGATGCTGGAAATGAGCTAGCAAACCTCTAGTGGGTTTTTTAATTGCTCAAAGGAAACTAATAGAGGAATTGTGTATTGCAATTTGGACACAATATAATCATGCACACAAACACACACAGACGTACTTTGTCACAGCTGACGTTTTAACACACTATCGTATACTCTCTTACATTTAAACATTCAAACTCTGTGTTCTTAAATTATATGTTGTTTTTATGTCTACTAATTCATAAAAGATTAAAGGCAGTCCCATAGCAGACACTGTCGCCGAGGATGAAGTGTTGGAACCGTCATTGTAACAAGCTACTGCTTTGACAAATGAGGTGGCCAGTTCCTTTCCTCGCTACCATTTTCCTTCTCTAGCCTTCATTTACGTACCCATTTACTGCTGGGTGAACAGTAGCTGCCGGTAGCGGTGGTTGAATTATGTACCTTTGTCATGAATGCTTTACTACTGCGCTAATCAGACGATCAATTCGTATCTTCCCTTTTTGATAGACTCATTTCTAGGGGATGTATCGAATTTTCGCTCCTCATTTGCTTCCGGGTCGAATAGTAAATCCAATCAACTATCCGTTTTCGGATTAATAGTACTCTGAAATCGAATACGAATGGCATATTTAGATACACCCACTTCTTATGAAGTAGGCGATAAAAAAAAACGTGTCTTTATTTTCTGATTGTAAGTGTGTTTGTGTATGTTGTTGTACATTAAGATTATTGGGTTGAAGAAGACAAACTACTGTTAGTTCTTAACTGTTCTCATATTTATAGAAAAGTGTAACTGAAATTACAAATACTGTAGTGCTTGCAAGGGGAATGATTTCAACATTGTGTTCGTTTTGTAAAACGGTTATATCACGTGACAGCAGCATGTTGGCACTTTAAAAACATCTCCAGCGAACATTCAACTGTCTTACTAACATCTGGCACTTTAAAAACATTTCCAGCGAACCATCTGTCTTACTAACATCTGGCACTTTAAAAACATCTCCAGCGAACATTCATCTGTCTTACTAACATATGGCACTTTAAAAACATCTCCAGCGAACCATCTGTCTTTCTAACATCTCTTCCTTAACGTGTACAGTCATCCTGTCAGACTCCTAATTCTTACTGCGGAAGGTTCAGAATGGCGATCTAAAGCATGAGAAGACGTAAGTAAGTCGCTTGTCCTTTTTACAGAACGTAGCTTCTTACAATCGCCACCTATTTGGATGTTATAAGTTTCTTGGTAAATGTGTAGTACGGCAGGTTGCCATTACTTTCCGTACGCGGAGGAGCATTCGTCCGAGAAAAAAACACAGTGTCTACCAAACTGGACACAACTGGGAATTGAACGTTGGGATTATGAAAACCGAACGAGTTTCACCCCTAGGCCACGCAGCCTCCATGAGAAGATGACAGCTGTAAAAGGTAAAGGAGGTCCTTCAGCAGACGTAACCGCTGGCCAGGAAGGACGTGTTAGAGACTTCAGTATACTTGTGAGGTGGGGCGGCCAGTTCCTTTCTTCGCTGCATTTTCCTTCCCTAACCGTAAATCGAGGGCCCATTTATAGTTGGTTGACTGGAGATACCGGTAGTGGAACTCCGTACCTTTGCCATAACAAGCGAGTGCTCTATGACTGCGCTAATCAGCCGTTCAACAGCTGCAGAGGTTTCAAACCTCCAGAGACTGGTTGGTGTAGAGCTACTGCTCCGGTCATTCTGGGATTCAGGTCAGCGAAGGATCTCCCATTCTGGCTTCACACGCACATATTATGAGCACACTAGATCTGAATATGAGGGACATTTTGAAGTCTGGATGATGACACCGCAATAGATGAATCCGCAGTTCACAGACTGCCAACTTTTTAAATCAATGGAGGTTTGAGCAGAATGAAAAGCATGATACGACGGATCAGGACGTGTACAACCAACGAGCTACATGAGCCATCACTATCCACGCTCATCGCAATTTACTGAGAGGAAGACTTAGCCTATTTTGAAATGCCGAAGTGCAGTGAATTTGACGCTTAGGAACAGAACAGAACAAACACCCAGAGTACAGGTATCTTCGATCACATACAAAAGAAACATCAGCACCTGGAAATAGATCATAATTCAAGTCACATGACGCTACCTGAGATGGATGCCAGGAAAATGTCATAGATAGTAAACGTTACAGAGGAAATGAAAGTACATAAAACCAACGACAAAACCATGTTCTAGACATTCGCATATATTCCACTATAGAATATGTCCGCTTCAAGCCTGTGGAAGATGTGTTGAATCAGAGATAAATTATACAACTTTATTCTGATAACGCAATTCCTAACATGCATAAGTTTGTTACATCTACCCAATCACAAATTGCCATTTAAAAATATATCTGGTTGACAAGAGATATATCTCAGTTCTATGTCATATCCAGTCTCAGATTGACAAAACGATACTCATCGGTCTAACAACAGGTAGATGGATAGGTCAATATACAATTGATTCTTTCATAAGTTTTTCAGTACTGAATTCATTGAGAGTTTGTGGAAAATGGCAGTCTTTTATTGTGAATATTTAAAATGTAAACTGCAAATATTTAGTAGTTAGTAACAATAAATAGGGCCGAAACATTTGCTGTGTTCTTGTAACGATTTTGAACTTTGGACGGCCATGTGACTATTTGTTCATTTCACAATTAGTTGTTTAAATGGTAGCCTTATGTAATGTCTTCACTCACTATTCGTGTTCGATCTAATAGCTAGCTGTATGCATAGATTCATGTTCGATCTAATAGCTAGTGCTATATGCCTCGATTAGTTTTCGGCCGAAAATTAAAACCATTATTCGGTACATCCCTAACACTTTGACTACCCATCAACCTCATCACAGCATGACGTCATCCGTTCATCATATCTGTAAGATGTTAACTACCTTGCACGTTGACTAACTTGTGTGAGTCGCAGGAATCAAAGAATATGTCCACTGCAGACTTCCATACGTTTTATAATGAGGCTAATGAGGATTGTTGCACATATCGCAAGCAATCGTATGTAAAAGCAAACGTATAACAACAACAACTGAAAGAGCATGTCTGTTGGTACGAAGTACGATACCCTTAAGGTACCAGCTGTTGTAGTGGCACTATACTTCGTTAGGAGCACAAACTGTTATTAGAAGAATACTTGTGCTTATTGCTAATACTTATAACGTTTTTGCAACTCCAGTCTCAACTACTTCTTAGATTATTGAAGACCCTCAGCTAACGGCATTCCACACTCTGCAATTCTCGCAGGCCAAATGTTTGCTGAAATTGGAGTCGATTCTGGATTTGAAAGAAGAAAAAAAACAATCCTATATTTAAATGGTATAAAAGAAAATTCTAGAAATAGTACCCTTATACATACTGAAAAATGCCAGAAAGTTTAAAAATAGTATCCCCATATATAATTATGATTGAAGGAAATCTCTAGAAACAATACCCTGGCAGCCATCATCTTCTAGAATGTCCTTAGCAGAAAGCCATTCTCATAAAAGTAGATCTGTAAGACTCGATCTTTCGCCAGTATTGTAATGGCCTGTGTTCATTTTCTCCTCAGTCTGCCTTTGCCTATATTGCCAGGTAACGTGCATTCTCCAGTACCGTGTTTTCTAGACTTGTGACGTTCGATGTGGCCAAAGTGTTTTAGTTTCGTAGACGTCATTTTGTTTAAGTCGGTATAAAAATACGAATGATGGTCGACAAGTTTTTCACTTTGATATAAAGGAGTCAAATCACTTACCTGAAAATTGGTGTGAGCTGTAGTCCCTGTCTGTGTATCTACCTTGTAAGGCGATTCACTTCTCCCATCTAATCTTCACCTTCCTGATGGTATGATTGTAGAGCTGCTCCATCTGGGCTCAGAAGCACGTCTCCAGTTCAGTATTGAAGTCCTGGACATCAGAAAAGCAATGACCACAAAGCGGATTCTTTATGTTTGGGAACTGGAAGAAGTAAATATATGTCAAGTCCGGAGGGTAAGATGGGTGGGACATGATTTCATACCCGCACGTTTTCATGATATACATGCCTTGATTATTTAACTGAAGACGTGGTTCCGGGTCCAGACTGATGTTCTACACAGGGCATCAGGGAGGTAAAGACTAGATTTGAGAGATCCTTGCAGGGTGAATACATAGGGAAGGACTAAAGTTCACACCAATTTTCAGGTAAGAGCCTTTGACTCCTTGAAACCAAAGTACTTCTTCTTCTTCTTCTGCGTACACAGTCAGACAGTAACCATTATTTTCTCGAAAAAAGCGGCGGTCATCCTGAGACTCTCGCCACTACCATAGAGCTTGTTTTGCAGTTCCACTGGCAATGGCCACATCTGCTCTCTCTGATCCTCGTATGTCGGGCAGTTCTGCAGCAGATGTTCAGTGGTCATTTTACCAGTACCGCACGGGCATTCGTCGGTACATCCTATCTTCAATTTGTTGAATAGGTGGTACCTCAGTCTATTGTGGCCAGTGCGAAGTCTGAAGACAACGACCTGCTCTCTTCGGTTCAACTGGTAATAGGCATCGTTTTTGGTGTAACCAGTATGTTCGGTTTCCCATTTAGTCATGTACCTGGCTTTGATAAGCCGTTTTGACTCTTCGTACGTTATACTGGTATCTGTTTGTGGTAGCCTTGCACCTTCTTTTGCCAGTCTGTCTGCCTCCTCGTTGCCTTGGATGTTGCAGTGTGACGGAACCCACTGTACCACTACCCTTTTTGGTGCGGACAGCTGGCACAGTTTGCAGAGTGCTGCTCTTAAGTCATTAAGCTCAGTATTTTTCTGGCTTTTTAGCGCTGTGACTACGGCGAGAGCATCTGTCAGCAAGACTATGTGGCTCTCGTTTTCACGGTGTGTTGCCATTTCTTCCACTGCCGCCCTCAGTGCCTCTGCCTCCGCTCTGAAAATGCTTGTGTACTTACCAGTAGCGAGTGACAGTGTTATTTTTCTGCCATTTGGTAGGTTCAGGAATGCTCCTGCCCCTCCGTTCTGTGTAGCGTTTGTTACAGAACCGTCGGTGTATGCATGGGTCCAGTCCATGCTTGGGTAGCTTTTCGTTATGAAGCTTAGGGTAGTGTCTCTCCTTTCTTTTTCGGTCTGGCAGTTTTTGTTTGCAATACCTGGTATATTTTCTACCACCTCTAGAAATATATCCTGCCTCCAAGTAGGTTTTCGTACAGTAGTGATGGGTTTTGGTGTTGTTAGTGCGTTTATGGGATCTTCGTGCATCTTTGCTTTGGCTATTTCTGCAAAGTTTCTCCGCTTTAGTTTCCCAGTTCCCAAATTGTTTAGTCTCTGGTACATTGGATGGTCCGTCAGTCTTCGGAGTTTCTCTGACTGCAGCTGGGCTCTGCAGTCTCTTCTGTCGGTCATGGATTGCAGTTTTGTAATCTTTTCAAGTTCTACAATTGGCGTTGACTTCATGCCACCTGTTATAATTCTCATGGCTTGGTTTTGAAGTTTGTTAACTTTATCGAAGTTCGCCTTCGCTGCTGTTGTCCATGCCGCGATGCCATACTCGAGAACTGGTCTCACTCTTCCAGTGTACAGTTTCTTTAGCATGCCTTCGTCTGCTCCCCAGCTTGTGCCAGCAAGTTTCCTCATGATCGCCATTCTTTCTCTGGCTTTCATTCGGTTTCTCTCAATCTGACTTTTCCATGTCATGCGCCGATCAAATGTGACTCCCAGATAGGTTGGGTTGTCGTTTGGCTGCAGGATTTTGCCATTTAGGCTTAATTTGGTACTTTGGGGTTTTAATGAGAGCGAGAATATTGTGCACGTGGTTTTCTCCTCGTTTATTTTGACCAGCCATGAGTTCGCCCACTCTTCCAGCGATGTTAGGGCCGTTTGCATCCGATTTCTTGCTATAGTGAGATTCTTTTCAGAGGTCCACATAGCCAGATCGTCTGCAAACATTGAGCTATGGACTCTTCTTGGTATATTCTCTGTAATATCGTTTATATATACCAGGAAGAGTGTGGGTGACAGTACTCCCCCTTGGGGTACTCCCTGCTCGAGTGTCACCTTTTTGCTCATCTGCCCTTGTACTTGGACTCTGGCCGTTCTTTGTTTGAGGTAGTGGTTGATCCACTTGTACATCTTCCCACAAACATCACTTCTTCTTAGCTTGACTCTAAGTCCATCCTTCCAGACTTTGTCAAATGCCTTTTCCAGATCCACCCAAACAGCTACTGTGTGTTTCTGTGCCTGGTAGGCATCTTCTATCTCCTGGGCTATGAGGATGACCTGGTCCTCAGTGGATCTGTGCTGTCTAAAGCCGGCTTGCTGTGGAATTAGTATTCGTTTTTCTTCCAGATGCCACATCATTTTGGTGTTTATCATCCGTTCCATCAGTTTGCCGACACAGCTCAGTAGGCTAATGGGCCTGTATCCATTTGGATCTGTTTTGTCCTTCCCTGTTTTTGGTACTGGTACCAGTATTGCATCTTTCCATGCCTGGGGTACAATACCCCTTTTCCAGCTTTGGTTCAGGACTGATAGTAGTTTCTTCTTCGCTGTTTGGCCCAGCCCCATCAGCATTTCGTTTGTTATCCCGTCTTTTCCGGGAGATTTCCTTTTCTTTAGCGTTCTCATGGCCTCTTCCATTTCGCGCATTGTTAGTTTGGCCATCATGTGCTCTTCAGGAGCCGTATTTATGTTTTCGTGTCCCTTTAGCTCTTCGCTAATGTCTGTATGCTTGTCGGCAGGGACCTCGATGTGGTTTGCTCTGGCATAGTGATCGACAAAGGCGTTTGCGGCTTTCTTTCCTGTGATCAAGTTCTCGCCCTGCTTGATAGTAATTTGTTTATTTGACGGGGTTTCGTCATTCATGGCTCTGACTAGCTTCCATAGCTTGTTCCCTTCTTTGTCTAGGTTCAGACTTTCCGTTTTATTTTTCCAACTTTCTCTTGCTGTTTGCTTGAGAGTGTGTTTGTACTTCGCCGCGGCGGCTTTGAGGGCGATGTTTGCCTCCATGGATTTTTCTCGTTCTGCCATGTTCCTAGCATTTGTTACTGCATCTTCCACTTTCTGTAACTCATCATTCCAGTAGGGCTTATAGTTTTTCCTAGCTCCTCTTGGGATGGTTTCAGTGGCGGCTTGCAGTATTGCCTTGCTTAGGCTCTCCACCATGGGCTTCATTTTGGTGTTTCGTGTGTTGATGGTTTCACACAGCCCATCTGTCAGGATTGCGAAACCAAAGTACAAAACTTGTAACCTTCCCTTGTAATATTTATCAAGTGCTCATTTGTCGCTAAAATTGTGCTCGGATACTTAAGTAATGATGACAACTGATAAGTCACATCACATTTTGTCGAACATCTAGTCTTAATTTTCTATCAATCACATATCCGCCGATAAAATACTACGCAGATATCTTAACCCATAAGTTTGTTCAAAAGGCGATATTGTTTACATTTATGCTGAGTGGCTCAGGTGTTCTGCCAATCTAAATAGTATCTGGCTTTGACGATATTGTTATATTTTTGACAGGCGGCGCCAAGCGCGTTCCTGTGATTTTGCAATCTGTTTTCATCAACAAACAACAATCTCTGGTTTCTGGTTGCCTGCTTGTGTAATGAATTGGGTTGTACTTCCAGTGTGACAATTTGGCTGACTTCTGTTGTGATGTTCGGAGATTTAAATCCTTGTAAACGTTGAACTGCGAAAGCGGACATCCCTGACCCACGCCCGTGTTTACCACATAAACATCCGCCCCGCCAATGTTTGGAGTGGCGTTTGAATATATACAATATAGTGCTCTCACATGTACTACACGTAGGTGACCTTGAACTTCACAATCCTCTAACATTGTCCACAGTTTATTTCTACTTATTCTGTTAAATACGTTTTCCTGAACAGTATAGACAATAGTAAGAAGCATGTTTTATGATATTGTTCTTTCGCTTAACTGTCTTGAGCTCAATATGACATTAGTGCAGCTCATACCTCTACGGAATCCAAATTGAACTTGGCATAGTTAAAGTTCAACAAATGGAGATATTCTCTTGTGAAGTATTTTCGAATACATTTTCACAGTATAACGTACTAGTGAAATCACTTTGTATATGTCACAGTTTCTTTTATTAAATGTATGTTTTCCAGATTGGGACTATGGTAACATGTCCGTGTACTTTTTCATGCTGTTGAGTCTCTCAAGAACATCAGCCGTGCAATCCATCAAGCATGAATTGCTTCAGATGTTATGCCGTCTATTCCCAGCGACGTATTCCTGGACTAACTACATGTACTTCTACTTCTTGAAAGATTATATCAGGTTCTAGAAAATGTCCAGTTCTTTGTATAAACGCTGCTTCCCCCTAAGTGTTCAAACGTGTCAGGAAGTTCTCTTGTAAATTATTTTTCGTTATATGCTCGTTAAATAAAACGTAACCATTTGTGTCATTAATGACTGTCGTGGGATTACAGTTCTTATCCTCATTACTTTAAAAGTATTTTGGATGATTTGAGCAAATTGTTGAAATATGTTGGCCGTATTGTCTTGACGATTAGCTTCTAGATGTTTTAAATTACCCTTTTGTTAATTGGTCTAGCTTCATGGTAAGAATTATATTCATCATCGTTCTTTGACGCCAGTCATGTCATGTGCAGAATTAATTTTTCCACTGCATTCTTTTTTAACGTCGTCAATCAACCAATCTGCTGTTTGCCGGGTTCTAGATTCGTTGTTGACTCCACCTCATTACAATTATCGTGACCTCACCCCACCTCATCACAATTACCTCATCAAAACTAGTGTAACCTCACTCCACCTCATCCCTACTACCATAACCTCACCCCATCTCATCACTACTATTAGTAACCCCATAACCTCACCCCACCTGTTCACTAATATTCTAACCTCACACCACCTTATCATTACTATTCTAACCTCACTCTACCTCATCATAACTATTCTAATCTCACCCCACCTCATCATTACTATTCTTACCTCACCCCACCTCATCATTACTATTCTAACCTCACCCACCTCATCATTACTATTCTTACCTCACTCTACCTCATCACTACTATTGTAACCTCACCCCACCTCATCACTACTATCGTAACCTCACCTCGCCTCATAACTACTATCGTAACCTCACCCCACCTCATAACTACTATCGTAACCTCACCCCACCTCATCACTACTATCGTAACCTCACCCCACCTCATAACTACTATC
The DNA here is from genome assembly GCA_036924085.1 of Ariolimax columbianus. Classification (NCBI taxonomy): domain Eukaryota; kingdom Metazoa; phylum Mollusca; class Gastropoda; order Stylommatophora; family Arionidae; genus Ariolimax; species Ariolimax columbianus. The sequence continues at coordinate 98,237,546 of JAVGWX010000006.1, read as the reverse complement.
GTAACCTCACCCCACCTCATCACTACTATCGTAACCTCACCCCACCTCATCACTACTATCGTAACCTCACCCCACCTCATCACTACAACCTTACCTCATCACTACTGTCGCAACCTTACCCCACCTCATCACTACTATCGTAACCTTACCCCACCTCATCACTAATATCGTAACCTCACCCTGCCTCATCACTACTATCGTAACCTTACCCCGCCTCATCACTACTATGGTACCCTCCATCTCAAACATCACGCAGAAAGCTCGTCATTTCTCGCGCGTTTAACACTGCTTGCCGGTTTATTGCTCACACCCCTCCCCAGCCTGATTATGTAACTAGCTACACGCGTCACGAGCCTTGGCACGTGCTTCCAATCTTTACACAAATTCCCCTCTTCCCCTCCCACCCCGCCCCCCCCCCCCACCACCTCCAGCCCGCACACACACACACACACACACACTCACACTCACACGCGATTATTGTAAAACGCTATTCTTCCACCCATGTGCCACAACTAACGGCTAGCCGACTACAAAATACGAGTGCAAGGACCGTAACTCAACCCAGTGTTATGATTTCCAACAAAAACAGAGAGACAAACAAAATTACATAACAACGATGTGTTATTTTTAATTGTTCAATATGAGAAAAAAGGGAAGAGATGCTACTAGCTTAGCTAGTCGGCACTTTGTTACTGGTAATTCTTTGCTGTAAAAAAAAACGCATACAATTGACAATTGAAATTTATCTTTTTTTTATGTTCGATGTTGTTTGTGCTTATTTCTCGTGCAATTTGTTACCGTATCTCTTCTTATCACCCTTAATCTACCTAAGACGTTACACCTTGGCCTTCCTGCATGTTGTACAATTATAGGCTTCTCGGTAGACGTATCACTATGAAGAAGTATAAAATACTGATTTCACTATGAAGATTATATTACTGATTTCACTATGAAGATTATATTACTTATTTCACTATTGAGATTATAATACTGATTTCACTATGAAGATTATATTACTTATTTCACTATGAAGAATATAGTACTGATTTCACTATGACGATTATATTACTTATTTCACTATGAAGAATATAGTACTTATTTCACTATGAAGATTATAATACTGATTTCACTATGAATAATACAGTACTGATTTCACTATGGAGACTATAGTATTGATTTCACTATGAAGATTATATTACTTATTTCACTATGAAAATTATAGTACTGATTTCACCATGAAGATATAGTACTGATTTCACTATGGAGATTATAGTACTGATTTCACTATGGAGATTATAGTACTGATTTCACTATGAAGATTTAAGTACTGATTTCACTATCAAGATTATAGTACTGATTTCACTATGAAGATTAAAGCACTGATTTCACTATCAAGACGGGACAATGAGGCTAACGTCTGGTCAGGCAAAACACACTGATCAGAGAATTTAGCCAGGGTCAGGAGAAATATACTGGCTAGGACCCTCACCTGACCTCCTCGTTGGTCGTCCTGGAAACGGGCTGTTGTCAAGGACAACAGTTTTACTAACAAGGTAAGGTTCGACGGGATTTCCGTAGTAGTGAGCGACAAGCAGATGAGATCAAGCATAGAAAAACCACCTGGAGGATCTCGGTCCACCTTCATCAGCACGCTCGGAATGTGAGGAAAGCTACGGCAACTCGTCACTTTTCAGGGCGCACATAAGAGTAATCTACTCATTGTGGGCATTCGAAACAACAACAACACTATGAAGATTATAGTACTGATTTTACTTTGGAGATTATAGTACTGATTCCCACCCCGTTGACTAGATTGCTGTAACACAGCTTGTTTCAAGACGTGGACATACGGTGGGGGCTATGGTCATTATATTTTAACTGACTCTGACGCAAGCCCCCAGCCCCAAAATTAGATATCAAACATAAATATCCGTGTATCCATTGCATTTGTAGGTAGATAAGTAGGAAGGTAAGTAGGTAGATAGGTAGGTAGGAAGGTTGTTGTTGTTGTTAGGAATACCCACACTGAGTAAGTTTACTCTTTTGTGCTCCGTGAAAAGTGTGTCAAGTCTCTGGTTGCTGTAGCTTTCCTCATGTCTCGAGCGTTTTGGCAAAGGTTGACTGGGGTCCTCCAGGCGGTTGTGCTATGCTTGGCTTCATCTGCATGTCCTTCACTACCACCGGGATCACGTCGATTTCCCACATCGTCAGCCAGGTTGCTAAGAAGAACAGCCCGTTTCCAGGGAGAACTACAAAGACTTGCAAGGGCCTCTTAGTTTGTTTGAGCTGACCCTAATATGTCCGATCAGCATGTTTTCTCCGACCAGATATTAGTTTCCTAGGTAAGTAGGTAAGTAGCTAGGTAGGTATGTAGGTAGGTAATTCCCTGTGGCGACATGGGCCCGTCGCGTCAACGCCCATGAACACGATGAGGGAATCTCAGGCCGCATGCAATGAGGATAATTGTCTTTTCATTTTGACCTGTCCTTGTGATGTGTGGGGCCGTGATGGAGATGGTCGCTCCCCATTCTCGATGTTCATGGTCATCTTTAAGTGTTTGTGGGCGAGAACTTCGTCAGCAAGACGGGTCACATGGTTAATGTGCTTTCTAGGCATATCCGTCAGGTGACTTCGTCCTTAGAGGCCAAGTCATACACATGAATACGTCTCTGGCAGTGCATGTGGAAGGTTTCATTCAATGCAATTGTGATCGCTCCGCAGAAGAGTACAGGTTTTGGAACAGTACTGCAGGACTGGGAAGATTCGAGTTACGTAAATCCGTAAATTCGTATCCATAACTTGATTTTCAGCGAAGATGTAGATATCGTAGCCTTGCTGTAAACTATGACACTACAAAAGAACATGTCCCTTGTATTAGTTTCAAGTTTATCTTCGCCCTTAACGATTCGTCTTTTATCGCCTTCAAAGAATAGTTCGTGTATTGTTGCATTCTTTGGTTCTATTTCTGTTATTGCAACCTGACTGAGTCCCTTTGCAATTTTATTAATGAAAATGTTGAACTGCATTGGTGGAAAGCACCCTTTAGTACGTACTCTTTTTGTTTTAAAAGTTTATGTGATTGCATCAGTTGTTCTTATTATATTTATAAACGTATAGTACAATGCCTTCACATTTTCTTGTTTTCACTAGTATTCCAAGGTTCTCTAGCTAAAGTTGTCTGGTGATCTGTAATAGGATTATTTAAATGATTGTCATATGTTATAATTCTTTCGCGTAATTATCTTACGTGAATAAAGCATTTGTAGATACCATTCCCTTGGAGTGATTCAATTTGATTTTGCTCAGTTGAGATTCAACAGTTCGTTTCATTCTCTGTTCAAATATGTTCCCATACATTTTAGAGCATGACTTAGCAGTGATATGTTACCGTCTCTTACAGTTTCTTTTAGCTTCTTTTTTCTTCCCGTCTTTATTATTATAGCGTGTTGCCAGTGGTCTGATACTGGTATTTTCTTTGCCTTTGTAGCGGTTTTTATTAGCTACTTCAGTCATGCCTCCAAAAAGCTTAAATTGCATCAGTTGTTATTCCATATATTCCTGGTGACTTATTTCTGCGGCTGTTCTTTACTGTTCTATCGGAATCTTAAATTAATGCATCCCTTTTTATCTAAAGTGCTCGTTAAAATAAGCGATCCATTTGTGCCATTAATTATAAAAGTAGCGCAGAAGCTCTAATTTCTTAACTTCATTGATTTGAAATTGATATAAAATAAATATATATATATATATCAGTCGATGTTCACGTGTGCATATTAGATCTTCATATTTTGTCCTAGAATCTTGCATCCAGATGTTGATAACTCGTTTGATATTTCGTCTTTATATTTAATACGTAATAAAATCTTCATGCGTTTAGGATGCCATGTCTTTTAGAGTCTAATTCTAGTAGGTATTGATTCTTTAAGCTCTGTAAATTCATCTTGATGTTTGTTTATATTTTTCCTTGCCTTCGGGTTTTTTGTGTTCCACATTTCTTGATGAGTAATTCGTCACATCTGCTTTAGAGATGGTTCATTAGCTGATTGTGGCTCCAGTTTCTATATTTAGCTCCTGCAATGTCTTTGACATTTTGTGGCGCGTTTCTTTCCTCTTCTACCTTTTGTAAGACTTGAGACGATTATTGGCTTTTGTCTTTTCTTCTGTGAAATTGTTTCACCTACTACTGGTCTTTCTTACTTAGTCGACCCTCTTCTGCCGTGAGATGTAGAGGTCCTACTACTGGTCTTACTTACTTAGTCGCTCCTCTTCTGCCGTGAGATGTAGAGGTCCTACTACTGGTCTTACTTAGTCGCTCCTCTTCTACCGTGAGATGTAGAGGTCCTACTACTGGTCTTACTTAGTCGCTCCTCTTCTACCGTGAGATGTAGAGGTCCTACTACTGGTCTTACTTAGTCGACCCTCTTCTGCCGTGAGATGTAGAGGTCCTACTACTGGTCCTACTTAGTCGCTCCTCTTCTACCGTGAGATGTAGAGGTCCTACTACTGGTCTTACTTAGTCGCTCCTCTTCTGCCGTGAGATGTAGAGGTCCTACTACTGGTCTTACTTAGTCGCTCCTCTTCTACCGTGAGATGTAGAGGTCCTACTACTGGTCTTACTTAGTCGACCCTCTTCTGCCGTGAGATGTAGAGGTCCTACTACTGGTCAATGATCATTATCTATACAGATGTTAGGATTATTCTTGAGTCTGTTGTGCTTGTCCTGTGTTTTTGACACGACAATTTCAGAACTGACTAGTAGACCATTTGTCACACTTTCACCTCTCCCCTCTCTATCTTCACCACTGTGATGTACTGGATTGTAAGCCATACTCATTTACAGATGGGTAGACTGTAGTGTGTATAGACCATGGATCGAAGCCGGTCTTTATACAAGAAAAGACAATTCCTATAACCAATCTGTCTCTCCACAGGTCAGCAGGTTTCAATAATCTCTAGAAGATTCTATCACATTTTTTCTGACCTCTCAAGACTTCACCGGTCATCGTTTTTCAATCCTTTTCCCTAAGCCACGCCTACAAACTTTTAATTACTGACAAACATTACAAAATGCTACCCTGTACACGACACTTCTGGGACTAGACCGCCTCCCTCACAGTGCAGTTATTTTCAATCGTCGAATGTTGCAACCTAAAAAAAAAAAAAAATTCCAACAGCGACACCGACCGATTTATGGCTAGACATGTTACATGAAGTTCACGTGTAGGATGAAAATATTCACGGAATTTAGTTTATCTAATGTTTGTGTGCATACAATTTCTAGGTGTCAGCTTACGTATCTCTGAAATCGTCTGCTCGGCATTTTTGTGTTATCTTGTTCAGTGAAGCGAAGGTTGTTGGAACGGAGGGGATTGATGGAGTTAGAAGTAAAATGTCGTTGTTGGTAACACGGGCTGAAAGTATTTCGGTAAGGCATTGCTGTATGAGCTAAGTACGTTATAAAAGAGAAGTCACAAGCAAATAAAAATAATTGAGGTGCATATGACAAGACCTGCGACACTTATGAAGAGGTTGTATTTTACATATAGAAAAGAGTAAAAGGTGCCTAAAGAGTATTGATATTCATATCAACAGTAGTAAAATAATTAAAAATGGAACTGACGTACATATAAAAGTTACCGTCAAACATATACAGAGACATAGTATACATGCAAAGAAATCACAGATACAAATAAGGAGACCTAGGATATATTTGAATAGACATCAGATACATGTAAGTAGACCTACTTTATATATAAAGAAAATAATTAACTTGCAACGAGATATACATAAATAATTCTGAGATACATACAAAGAGACATCAGATACATGTAAGTAGACCTACTCTATATATAAAGAAAATAATTAACTTGCAACGAGATATACATAAATAATTCTGAGATACATACAAAGAGACATCAGATACATGTAAGTAGACATACTCTATATATAAAGAAAATAATTAACTTGCAACGAGATATATATAAATAATTCTGAGATACATACAAAGAGACATCAGGTAAAGAGACCTGTTGTATATTCAATGATAATAATTTACTTGTAAAGATACTACAGATACATATAAAGAGATTTTAGATACTTATAAATAGAACTGCAATGTATGTAAAGAGGAATGAGATAGATGTGTAAATAACTGCGGCATATGTACAGATAACTGATGTATATGTAAATATATTTAAATATATCTTGATCTAGATGACCCGTTCCTCGGCGTAGCTGCGGGTCCCAACATCGTCTCTAGCAGACCCTGTCTTGGGTCACGGAAGTCCAGTGCATGGTAGGCACTACTTCAGGGGCGTCTCGGGTGTTGTTGTAGACAGCATGTGAGTTTGACCAACGCATTGGAGATCTTCACCGGGGTCTCTTTTTACCTCGGGGGTACCAGCTTACTGTCGCCGTGCTCCATCGACCATCGTTCTGTCGCAACATGTGACCTGCCCATCTATGTTCTGCATTGTCTGCATAGATCACCACATCATTCACAGAGGACAACCGTCGTTATTTCAGAATTGGCAAGATTTTGCAAACGGTGGTCCGTGAGAGTGATTCCGACCAAGCGTATCAACTCTCAATTTGTCCTACAATGGTTTTGCTAGTGTCCATATCTCAGCGCCACACCACATCGCAGGGAGTACAATGGAATTGAAAAAGAGGCCCATAGGTGCTGGTCAAGGCAACCGTCCAGAAACGTGCTAATTGACGAGAAGACTGCCCAACCTGCGCTGCGACATCTTGTCAATTGAGGTTGCAGGTTATTCGCCATATTGAGCAGGCGCCCAAGATAGATGTACTCGTCGACATCCAAGGAAAACTGGATCAGAATTGGCGAAACGATTACGCAACACTTTGGTCTTCGAGACATTCATCTCCAGTCCCGCTTTTCTGCCCTCACCATCGAGTAGCTGCGTCATTTGTTTGGCTTCTGCTGCTGGCTGTAATGAGCGCGATGTCGTCGGCAAAATGGAGGTGATTGATGTGTCTGCCGTCAATATGGATGCCAAAGGTGTCCTAGCTGCATCGGCTGATGACTGATTACAAATATGCGGAGAAGAGGTTCGGTGAGATACGATACCCTGGCTAACGCCCTTCTGAACTGGTATCACAATTAGACGTTGGAAGGGACAAAATGTGGTAGTGCAGTTAGTATAACAGTTGGTATAAATCTTGATACAACAAGTATCGACACCTTAGGAATCCCTGTTATCCTAACTCTGCCAGGTTGCACTGTTTGCTTGGGGACTTCCTGTTAGTCTAACCCAGCCAGGTTGCACTGTTTGCTTGGGGATTTCCTGTTAGTCTAACCCAGCCGGTTGCACTGTTTGCTTGGGGACTTCCTGTTAGTCTAACCCAGCCAGGTTGCACTGTTTGCTTGGGGACTTCCTGTTAGTCTAACCCAGCCAGGTTGCACTGTTTGCTTGGGGACTTCCTGTTAGTCTAACCCAGCCAGGTTGCACTGTTTGCTTGGGGACTTCCTGTTAGTCTAACCCAGCCAGGTTGCACTGTTTGCTTGGGGTGCACAGTTAGCCTAACTCTGCAAGATTGTAGTCTCTGCTTATTGACCACTTTTAGCCTAACCCTGTCAGATTTTAATCCCTGCTTAGGGAAAACTGTAAGCCTATCCCTGCCATGTTATTCTAACATCACTTGGCTATGCGGGTCAGGATTACTGTAAGACCTCTGGAAATCAAGTTTTAACAAGTGAAACCAACTTGGCAAGGTGGGCCAACAATAAACGATTATACTGCAGCTGCGATACTGACATACTGGAACACTTGTATTCAATCTGGCAGATGTGTCTGATTCCAGATAGCCATAAGCTATCCCTTTATTCTGCAAATTCATCTGTTTGGAGATTCGAACATGCTGTCCCTTGTCTTCCCTGGTTTGTCTTTTGAACTTTCATTTCGTTTTTAATAGTGAGTTTGTAGGCGATTTCCTTCTTTTGACTAACAAGGATTTGGGAAAGTGCGGCTCTAGACTCCAGGCTTCTTCCAGTTGACATTTAGCAGTACATGGTCTGGACACACTTTGACGGGGGCTCCTAACCTTTACTTTACCGTCGTGTGAGATCTTTCTACCATGCGTCCCACCATCATCTCTAGGAGATAAGTCTACATTGATAGCGCAGTTATTCTTCATTACCATCGCATCTATTTTAATATATTTCTTTGTCCAGAAAACATTTAAATAGCGGTCTTATTAATGTGATGTTTGATTCGGGAACTTTTTACAGAGTTCAAACAGATATCGTACAAACTTAAAATGAGAATCATTAAATGCTATGTGCGATAAGTTTCATTGTATGGAGTAGAAACCTGAACCCTGAAAAGGAAAATAGAGAAGAGAATTGAAGTCTTTGAAATGTGAGAAAGCTTCAAGAATACATAGGAAATCAAATAGTGGGGTCCTAGAACAACTCAAGGCGGAGAAGACGTTTATAAAGGAAATAAAAAGCAGAAATACCAAACATTTTGGTCATGTCAAGAGGCATGTCAGTCTGCTGAAGGTGATCGTGGAAGAAATGAGAGCCTGGAGGCGGCAAAGCTACAGTTTGGCAGATAACGTCAAGATGTGGTCAGGGCACAATCTGACCGAGTGTACAGATTGGCAGACAACGTTAAGGTGTGGTCAGGACACAATCTGACTGAGTGTACAGATGGGCAGACAACGTCAAGGTGTGGTCAGGACACAATCTGACTGAGTGTACAGATGGGCAGACAACGTCAAGGTGTGGTCAGGACACAATCTGACTGAATATACCGACCTCGGACGTGACAGAAACAGCAACCCTCCATTACCGCAACCCTCCGCTGCAAAGACTGCACTTGATGATGATGATGGGTGTATAAACTAGTATTTGGTTAGATGCAGGATACTGGTATGACGCCATTTGCGTCTATGCTGTGCACACAGAAACAGGATCTGATCTAGCAGTCTAACCAGTAAGGTGGGGATGGAGACTGCGATCCCCGTAATAGCCAACCTTCTGATAAGCATTACATTGCACAAAGCGAGCAAGAATCAGGTCTAACTACCTCAGTACACCGTGAGATGTATGATTATTGTCCACTATAGTCCGCTACGAGAGAACATTCAACGAGTATGAGGACTCAATGCCAGTAGCTCCGAACAACAACAAAACATACAGATCGTGAAACGGAAATACTTGAAATTATGGTTTTCAAACAGAAAGGCTAATGTCTCCTGTCAGGTAGACGAAGCCTATCCATAGTGTGTTCGTTTGCGAATTTACTTCGAGCGGCTTGCCAGGTCTGGTGAAATTTAGTTGGCGTTCTGTGCTTGAACTTCATTGTTTTCTTGGTTTGCTGCACAGAAAGCGACTTTTGGGTTTTTAGCAATCTGCAAACTGTTTTTTTTTCGAGCGCAACATGTACATGGAATCTCCGAGATTATCGTCTGTCTCCGATATGATTAGACACTCGATCTCACCTTCTTTGAGATAAGGCTCACTATGAAAAATTGCAGGTTTCTAATTCGCAATTTCGTCATTTGGGTTTTTTTAGAAGCGAGTCGCATACCTTTTTTTTTAAAGCGTTCAGTACGAAGATGATCAGAAGACTACCATCTCCACTACTCCTCGCCCCTCAAATCAAACAAGTGTTACTGCTTATTTGCATTTGATTACTTTCCATCTCGCTATATTAATCCGCTCTTATACTAAAATTACTGATCGTTTGTTACCATTGTTCCACTGTTCATTTTCAAGTTTCTAATCTGTCTTCCTATTGTGGGCACAGCAACGCTTTGAACAGACGCAGAACGCAAACAATGTAGCCATAACCATAGCAAAGACAAACATGTTCATTGGCACTTAGAACACAGAACACATTTACAGAGGCCCTCGACTTCACTCGTTAAAAAGTGTGAGGGCAAGGAAACGACGGATTCAAGGTAGTAAATTGGAGTTATTAAGGATAATAACGTGGAGTGATACCAGGGATAATAAGAATAGGACCACTCTCACCTTCCGAACATGTCTTGAAAGACAACCATAGAGGTCAGTGTCTGGGGCTAGCAACCACAACATGTGAAGCCGTTGCTATGAAACCGACAATGTAAATAGTTTGATATAGATGTTCTGTGGCAGCTGTATTTGTAGAGCATGCTTCACATGTAGCGACAAAGTGTGTCAATCATAACACATTCCTGGGCAGGCATATAGTTGAGCACGTTACTTGTTATACGGATTGATAAACACAGATAACATTAGGGAGTAATGAAAAAACAGAAATAACACTAAAGAGTAATGAAAAAAACAGAAATAACACTAAAGAGTGATGAGCGAAGGTGTCTGGGCTAGAGTGAGAGGACAGGTCGTTGCTAAGCGCAGTAAAGTATACATGTCAACAACCTTCAATATGAGAATGGAGACGGAAGCAATGATCTGGGCACTGAAATGGATATCTGAGACTTCTTTAACAAGGGCAGTCATCATGGCAGACGCGCAAGCCGTTCTTCAGAAGGAACAGAATGGATGGCTTAGGTACGAGTGGATAGCAGCTGTTCAGGCATTAAACCTTCAGCGGTTAACATGGATCTACTGTCCTGCTCATGCCGGGGTTCAGGGCAATGAAAGAGCTGACATCATGGCTTCACAAGCTCCCGTTATGGGAACATTGAAATCAATCAATGACTGCCTGCAGAATGAGGACACCGCAATAGATGAAGCAGCAATCCACAAACTGCAAAGTTTTGACATTAAACGAGGTTCGAGCCGAGTATGACGCATGAGAGGACGGAGCAGGAGAGTGTACAACCAGCGAACTAAAGTGACCATCAGCATCCATACCTTACGCCGTTTGATGAGAGAGACTGAGCACGTAAGTGTATGCCCGGAGTGCAATGACGTCGATTCTTAGAAACAGAAACAGAACGGAGGGAAAGTAGCAAGAAATCAAAATGCAAAGAAGATGACACAACAGCTATCACATTTACCTAATTGCCAACCATTTCAAAAGAGATTAAAAACACACATAATCGAAGTTATATTCACACTAACTCAGTGTAATTAACGTCAGATATGGACACTGGCCAAGTCGAAAGAGTATAATATAACAACAAGTGAAATTAATTGCGAAAGGCAAGCATGGCTACTAGAAGAAAGAGAGAGTGAGAGAGCGACAGAGAAAGAGAGAGAGAGAGAGAGAGAGAGAGAGAGAGAGAGAGAGAAAGAAAGATAGCGGGAACAACGCCATACATTATATATATTGAAAAACACGGAATACCCCCAAATGTATCAGCTGCACGAATATACCAAACTAGACAGCAATGCTTAAAAGCAAGAGCGAGATCAGGACAATAATAAAGCAAACGTTTAAAAGATAAACTTCAAAGCATTTGGATTAAAATAATAACGAACACAGAATACTGTATTTCATGGCGCCATTTAACAACATATTATACAAATGAGACGAGGGAATGAAGCGACAATAAATACTAGTTTAACCTTACAATGTAACAGTGTTACATTCTCAAACTCTTATCCCGAGCTACCTTGGATCAGTGGCAAGACTATTGGTTTAGACGACTGGAGGTAACTTGGGATGCAGGCGCACTTACCTCCCGTGAGACCAGGGGTCACTTGAAACTTGCGTGATTCGACCGTCCACCCTTTCCGTTCATTACCTGCCAGGCATATCTTCTTCTTCTTCTTCTTCTTCATCGTACGCAGTCAGACAGTAACCATTATTTTTTCGAAAAAAACGGCGGTCATCCTGAGGCTGTCGACACTGCCATAGAGCTTGTCTTGTGGTTCCACTGGTGATGGCTACATCTGCTCTCTCTATCCTCGTATGTCGGGCAGTTCTGCAGCAGATGCTCAGCGGTCATTTTCTCGGTACCACACGGGCATTCGTCGGTACCACCTGTCTTCAATTTGTTGAATAGGTGGTACCTCAGTCTATTGTTGCCAGTGCGAAGTCTGAAGACAACGACCTGCTCTCTTCTGTTCAACTGGTAATAGGCATCGTTTTTGGTGTAGCCGGTATGTTCAGTTTCCCATTTGGTCACGTATCTGGCTTTAATAAGCCGTTTTGACTCTTCGTACGTCATACTAGTATCTGTTTGTGGTAGTCTTGCGCCTTCTTTTGCCAGTCTGTCTGCCTCCTCGTTGCCTTGGATGTTGCAGTGTGATGGGACCCATTGTACCACTACCCTTTTTGGTGCGGACTGCTGACATAGTTGACAGAGTGCTGCTCTTAAGTCATTAAGCTCAGTGTTTTTCTGGCTTTTTAGCGCTGTGACTACGGCCAGAGCATCTGTAAGCAGGCCTATATGGCTTTCATTTTCTTTATGTGTCACCATTTCTTCCACTGCCGCCCTCAGTGCCTCTGCCTCCGCTCTGAAATTGCTTGTGTACTTACCAGTAGCGAATGACAGTGTTATTTTTCTGCCATTTGGTAGGTTCAGGAATGCTCCTGCCCTTCCGTTCTGTGTAGTGTTTGTTACAGAACCGTCGGTGTATGCATGGGTCCAGTCTATGCTTGGGTAGTTTTCCGTTATGTAGCTCAGGGTAGTATATCTTCTTTCTTTTTCAGTCTGGCAGTTTTTGTTTCCAATACCTGGTATATTTTCTACCACCTCTGGAAATATATCTTGCCTCCAGGTAGGTTTTCGTACAGTAGTGATGGGTTTTGGTGGTGTTGTGAGTGCGTATATGGGATCTTCGTGCATCTTTGCTTTGGCTATTTCTGCAAAGTTTCTCCGCTTTAGTTTACCATTTCCAAAATTGTTTAGTCTCTGGTGCATTGGATGGTCAGTCAGTCTTCGGAGTTTCTCTGACTGCAGCTGGGCTCTGCAGTCTCTTCTATCGGTCATGGCTTGCAGCTTTGTAATCTTTTCAAGTTCTACAATTGGCGTTGACTTCATGCCTCCTGTTATAACTCTCATGGCTTGGTTTTGAAGTTTGTTAACTTTATGGAAATTCGCCTTTGCTGCTGTTGTCCATGCCGCAATGCCAAACTCGAGAACTAGTCTCACTCTTCCAGTGTACAGTTTCTTTAGTATACTTTCGTCTGCTCCCCAGCTTGTGCCAGCAAGTTTCCTCATGATTGCCATTCTTTCTCTGGCTCTCATTCGGTTTCTCTCGATCTGACTATTCCATGTCATGCGCCGGTCAAATGTGACTCCCAGATAGTTTGGGTTATCGTTTGGCTGCAGGAATTTGCCATTTAGACTTAATTTGGTGTTTTTGGGTTTGATTGAAAGCGACAATATTGTACATCTGGTTTTCTCCTCGTTTATTTTTACCAGCCACGAGTTCGCCCACTCTTCCAGCGATGTTAGGGCCTGCTGCATCCGATTTCTTGCTATGGTGAGATTCTTTTCAGAGGTCCACACAGCCAGATCGTCTGCAAACATTGAGCTATGGACTCGTCTTGGTATATTCTCTGTAATGTCGTTTATATATACCAGAAAGAGTGTAGGTGACAGTACTCTCCCTTGGGGTACTCCCTGCTCGAGTGTCACCTTTTTGCTAATATGCCCTTGTACTTGGACTCTGGCCGTTCTTTGTTTGAGGTAGTGGTTGATCCACTTGTACATTCTCCCACAAACTTCACTTCTCCTTAGCTTGACTCTGTCCGTCTTTCCAGACTTTGTCAAATGCCTTTTCTAGGTCCACCCAAACCGCTAATGTGTGTTTCTATGCCTGGTAGGCATCTTCTATTTCCTGGGCTATGAGGATGACCTGGTCCTCAGTGGATCTGTGCTGTCTAAAGCCGGCTTGCTGTGGAATTAGTATTCGTTTTTCTTCCAGATGCCACATCAGTCTGGTGTTTATCATACGTTCCATCAGTTTGCCGACACAGCTCAGTACGCTGATAGGCCTGTATCCATTTGGATCTGTTTTGTCCTTTCCTTTCTTTGGTACTGGTACAAGTACTGCGTCTTTCCATGCCTGGGGTACAATACCCCTTTTCCAGCGTTGGTTCAGGACCGATAGCAGTTTCCTCTTCGCTGTTTGGCCCAGCCCCATCAGCATTTCGTTTGTTATCCCGTCTTTTCCGGGAGATTTCCTTTTCTTTAATGTTCTCATGGCCTCTTCCATTTCACTCATTGTTAATTTTGCCATCATATGCTCTTCTGGTGCCGTATTGATGTTGTCGTGCCCTTTTTGCTCTTCACTAATGTATGTATGCCTATCTGCAGGGACCTCGATGTGGTTTGCTTTCTCATTGTGTTCTACAAAAGTGTTTGAGGCATTTTTCCAGTGAGCAAGTTTTCGCCCTGCTTGATGGTAATTTGTTTGTTTGAAGGGGTTTCGTCATTCATTGCTCTGACTAGCTTCCATAGCTTGTTCCCATCTTTGTCTAGGTTGAGGCTTTCGATTTTGTTTTTCCAGCTCTCTCTTGCTGTTTGGTTTAGAGTGTATTTGTATTTCGCCGTGACGGCTTTGAGGGCGATATTTGCCTCCATAGATTGTTCTCGCTCTGCCATGTTCCTAGCATTTGGGACTGCATCTTCCGCTTTCTGCAACTCATCATTCCAATAGGGCTTATAGTTTTTCCTAGCCCCTGTTGGGATGGTTTCAGTCTGCCAGGCATATGATAAGAGACCACTAAGAAGAGTTGGGTATGGAACCTTGAAGCTATAAATAACTTCAGCAGATATGGGCATATCAACATTTTATGACTTGGCATACTTGTTTAAGCTCTGTGCTCCACATAGAGCTTATAAGACTCGAATGACGGCTGATAAATGTAGCAGAAGTGATTTCCACCCTGCCAGGAATATCGACTTATATATTTAATAGGTTCAATATTCAAGGTATTGTTTTGCCTCTTACTATGACTGGAATAACCAGTGCAGTCCCAGTCAGAAAAGATGTACGTCAGGGATATCTATTATCACCAGGTCCATGCATTGCTTTCTCTGAGATGATGGTAGAAGTAGCTACAAGAAAATGCAATATCGATATCAAGATCAATGGAGAAATAATATGTGATGTCACATTTGCGGATGACCAGCCCATCATAGAAGGAACAGATAATTAATTACTAAAACTGCTCACCAAAATCAATGTTACAGCCAAGAAATTTAATGTGAAGATTAGTGCAAGCAAACCAAAAACAATGGTAATAGCCAAATAATTCCAAAGAATTTACAGTCGACCATAGAACAAGAGCAGAGATTTTTATATTTGGGTCAAACAACTACAGAGGATGCCCATTGTAAAGTTGAAATTAGAACTAGGATTACAGTAGTGAAAAAGAGATTCCGGTAGAAACAAAAGCTTCTAATATCAAGTTACATCAATTTTGAGCAGCGTAAAAGAACAGTCACCGCACATATCTGACTGATAATACGGAATGGCTCCAAAGAATGGAACTAAATAAAACAGGATGAAAAGACATTAGACCCTTTTGATGTAGTACAATCGCAGGATGTAAAGAGTGACCTGGACAGAAAAAAGATCGAACGACCAAATACTTAATGTTATAGGGCGCCGCATTGACAAAAAAGTACAAAACAGTAGATTGCCTTGGTTAGGACATAAAATGGGACATGAAAGTCTACTATTGAAAATACTGGAAGTCATTAATTCAGAGGAAAAGAAGACGACGGCGTCCAGGAAACAAGTACGTCACACAGTTGTGTATAAACATCGGGGTGGAGACTTATGCTGAGCTGATGCTATCTGTACAGAACAGATGACAGGGGCGTAACATGATCAGACGATTTTAACACCAATGTCCGTACTGTCCAGTGGAAGAATCAACGTTATCGCACACGGTTTGAACCATAGGTGTTCTGTTCTTCTCAATATGTTTTGGAGAATCTCAGCGCAATGCACGAACTCCGTAACACCGGCGAGGATCCGGTAATAGACTGGGTAGATTTTTTTAAATTTTTAATTTCCGGACTGACTAACCAAGGACAGGGGCGTGGCTTGATCAGACGAGTTCAACACCAGTCTCTCGACTAACAGAGGACAGTGGCGTGACATGTTCAGACGTAGGACAGTGGCGTGACATTATCAGACGAGTTGAACACCAGTCTACGGACTGACTTACCTGATGATGATAATGCCAGTGATGATAACGTATAAAATGACGGTGACAGTATACCACCTCAACTGAGTAGTACTGTGGTTGGTGTACTGGCCTCTCATAATAAAAGTAATTACGTACTTAACTTTTACTCAAAGGACGCAGCGTGTTCTAGAGTGGAAACATCCGTTTCACAATCCCAAAGCATCCGATTCGAATCACGCCATGTCGAGTTTGGCAAATACGGGCTTTCTTACAGTGATCTCTCCTGGCGTACGGACAGTAATAGCAACATTATGTGTCAAGAAACGTATAACAGAAACAACTTGTCAAAACACTTATAAAAGCTATACAGGCTGGCGGTTGTAAGATGCGACGTTCTGCAAAGGACATGCTACTTACATTTACTTATTAATTAATTAATTGTTGTCTCTTTGTGCCATAAAGGGCGCTGTGGAGGTGGTAAGTTGCCGTTCTTGGCCATGAGTGTTGAGTCGGTTGTTGGAAGGCTGTCCTATTGTAGGATTTATGTAATGTCATCCATCGATGTCTCAGTCTACGTTGATACGTAAAAATGTTCACACATCTATAGCATTCTGATGACATAGTCATTATCAATCACATTGTTGGAGAGGCTAATCAATGTCTAAGCTAGCTTAGCGAATGAAAAGCCAGGTAATTGGCCTTAAAATGAAAAGAATGAAGGCCCAACACATACACTTTTTAATACGAGAGGAACTGTAGCTAGGAAATTATCCAGCCATTTTTAGAAGAATTTTTACATTTACCTGGACCGAGTAATTGCAAACTCATACACACAAAAATCGTGAGATTTCACGTTAGATAGCAGCAGGATAGTTCAATCGTATCAAAACCGTACTTCAGCAGGTGAGAAGCAAGGCAAGAGCTCACACCTACAACAGTATGGTTATTCCAGATGTGGGATATGAACCTACGAAAAACAGATTCCGAGAAGATTCATGTTGCTAAAACGTCAATGAAACGAAGAACTTTGAGAGTCTCTGTACGAGACCAAATTCACAACACAGAAATCAGGAGCCAAACCGTCTTCAGTGACGTTGTCGTAAAGACAACGCAGAAGGGCCAGGCATGTGATGCGTATTCCCGACTATAGATGACCACTAAAGGGACGTCCAGTTGGTCTTATAATTTTAAGTGCCCAATCGAACGTCCACTGATGAGAAGGAGAGACGACACGAACAAGCTTTTCGTTCTACATGACGTACTAACAGGCAAAAGAGCGAAACGAGTTTAAACAGTATTTGACAAACCAGTATTACAGAAATGCGGTCCATCCGTCACACGATCTTCTTTGTGTCCTGTAGCTAAATCTTCTTACGTTGTAAGTAGTTAGTAGTTGAAGAGATGAATTCTCATGAGTTGACCGATCAATAGTCTTGTATGTCTTCATATACATTACAAGGTGCTGTTTTCAACATGTTTCTCTTGAGTGCCTTGGATAGTTTAACATTGATAGGAGAAAGTTAGTATACATATTCTGTTGACCGGCTGCTGTTGTCAAACTGGTGCCCGAGTGTTTGGGTAGTGTATCACAACACAAGTTTTGTTTAATCTAATTTCCCTTTCTCTATTACGTTTTCCACCTTTCGTAAAACACGAACTTCAGGTATTTGAACTCAAGGGCGTGTTTAAATTAGACATTGTTAACACATATATTTAGTGCAGCCGATGTTCTGATAATCTTAATCTTCGTGTTATTTCTTTCACAGACTGTGCCAAGAGCATTTATATAATTTTGAAACCCATCTTCGTCCTCTGATATATGGCTTTGATACCGTGCAAAGGAGTCGTTGGTGTATTGGGTTAAGTTATGCGCTTCCACTTCTTGCGATGCAATTATGCTGGTTTCTATTGTTTTTGTTGATGTTGTCGATGTTGTTGAATGCCCACAACTAGTAAGTCTACTTTTGTGTGCGTCATACAAAGTATTGCTGGTTGCAGTAGCTTTCCTCACATCCCAAGCGTGCTGATGAAGGTGGGCGAGGTCCCACAATCTGTTTTGCTATGCTTGGCTTCATCGGCGTGTTACTCACTATATGTTGGGGATCACTTCGATCCCCACCTCGTTAATCAGAATGCCATGTAAACATCCGTTTCCATAAAGAACTACGACGTGGTAGTCTTGGCCAGTATGTTTTACTTTACTCTAACATGTCCGGCCAGTATATTTTACTTTACTCTAACATGTCCGACCAGTATATTTTACTTTATTCTAACATATCCGGCCAGTATATTTTACTTTACTCTAACATGTCCGACCAGTATATTTTACTTTACTCTAACATGTCCGGTCAGTATATTTTACTTTACTCTAACATGTCCGACCAGTATATTTTACTTTACTCTAACATGTCCGACCAGTATATTTTACTTTACTCTAACATGTCTGGTCAGTATATTTTACTTTACTTTACTCTAACATGTCCGGCCAGTATATTTTACTTTACTCTAACATGCCCGGCCAGTATATTTTACTTTACTCTAACATGTCCGGCCAGTATATTTTACTTTACTCTAACATGTCCGGTCAGTATATTTTACTTTACTCTAACATGTCCGATCAGTACAAGGGGCTTGTGATAAGTCTTTACTCTGACTAAGATGTCCGGTCAGTGTGTTTTGCCTGTCCAGACGTTAGTCTCCCTCTCTTCGGTTGTTATTGTATCCGTGTCAATGTTGAAAAGCAAAAGTGAAACTTCCACATTCATGTCGTACTTTTGTGGATACTTCAAAAGCTAATGTGAATGCATCAATTTTTCTTAATATACGAGTTCAATGCATTAAGATACAATGCTCTTACGTTATCTAATAGTTGTCCATGCACTCTAAAGTCTTCCAGAACAGAGGATGCTTTGTATTTTTATCAGATGATTTTCTTAATGTGTATTTTATCAAACGCCAGCGTCTTCCCTTTACGTCAAATTGCATTTATGTAAATCTAGTATTTTGCAACAGTTTCATATTACTGATTTTATCAAACGACTTTAATCCTTCTATTTTACTCAAAAATACATGTATTAAAGGCTTTATATTTTATGTGGTTTTTGTTGTTTTCTAGGTCAATGATTCTCAAACGTTTCCGGGGGAGGGTAACGTCGAGGATTTATTCATTGCAGCTGAGACTGATGCCAAAGTGATTGATTCCTGTTTTTTTCAATCATGTCAAATAGGAATAACTTTTCTAATTATCAATATCGATAGAGTTGTATGTATTTTATTTGCCAAATATGGTAGATTTCATGTTCTGATTGAAAGACAATCATGTTTTCTGAAGATCTTTCGAAGCTGAGACCCACACCAGAAAATGTCTTAATGTTTTGTTCAGTTTCATGCCGTTCTCTGCAAGCCAGGAACTGAGGACTCCCGGACCACCACTTTGGGAAACATTGTTCTAGATTTCAGAGCCATAAAATAAAACTGACTTTACATTGAAGTCAAAAATATTTATGTTAGACTTAATTTCTGCTGATTTCAATGATTTCCCTAAAGAAATGAAAGCCTCTAGTCTTTTGAATTCTTATTTGACTATCTTTATATGTACCTTCTACTTTGTCTATATTTCTAGCAAGATAGAATATGATACCACTCCATGCCAGTACATTGTTTCCATGTGCCTCCTTCACATTCTGCTCACTTTAAAAAAAAATGTTAGTCTTAGTTGTATCAGCTCCAGCTCTATTTCGCAAATTCCACTAACATTTAGGGTGGGCTACTTTTGTTGCATGCTTATTCCGAAGTATTTTGATGTTTCCCATTCGTAATCAATTTAGATTAATCATTTTGAGCTCGTTTAATGTCTTCGTTGATCCTCGTAGTAGTGAGCGTCATGTAGATGAAACCAAGCAATGCAGAACCACATGGAGGACCGCGGTCCGCCTTTATCAGCACGCTCGGTATGTCGCAAAAGAGCAAACTTACTCATTGTAGACATTAAACAACAACGACAATGTCTTCGTGGCAATAGTATGCTGCTTGTTATGCTAGTTATTTCAGGCCAATTTCCCTCTTCGTAAGCAGCAGTTGCAGGTAATCCCTTACATGGCCCTGTTCCCGCCTCACACAACCTGGACGAAGGGTTGATTTTAAGACAGTGCAAAGGTACTGTATTTAAATCCCCAATCTGGACACACTTCAGCATACACAACATAAATAGGTACCTGACTTACTGCTGGTACAGTCAGGTAATTAGGAGCGAAGTCGTCAGTGCGACCTAAAAATGCTGAGATCTAGCACACTGAAACGTCTAGCACTTCATCACAGATGGCAGTGTCTGATATGTATCAATTGTACCTACAGTTTGCCAACCAGAAAATTTACTGAAGTAATAAGCACTCAGGATTCGGACCCGTGCCGTTCAGAAGACAACCCAACAGGATTGTATCAAACGTTTGGTTATTCTCGGGATGAGTGTGAAGTCAGTTTAATTACGACCTCCATAGAAGGTCAGCTGTAATTGTTCTCGAATGTTCTCTATTTTTGCATTAATTGTGCTGACAAGCTTCTTCTCTGTCCATAACTTGAGGTTATACTCTCACCTACATCGCTTTTTTCCTGGTTCACGGTTGCCTTCTTACATTTCCTTCCGAGTACTACTTTCAGAACGTCTTTTGATATGGTCAACATATTTCAACATTCATTTTATTTGTATTCTTAATTTCTCGACTTCCTTATTTGTGTGCCACTGTTTCCCGGGAAGGAAGACTAACGTCTGGTCAAGCAAAATATACAAATAAGAAATGTTAGTCAGGTTTAGGCAAAACATACTAGACAAGACCCTGACCTTGGCTTCCTAGTAGCCCTCCCTGTCAAAGGGCTGTTTTCGTGGCAGCCTGACTAACCAGGTGAGGGATCGACGTGATTCTCGTAGTAGTTAAGTGGCACGCAGATGAAGCCAAGCATAGCACAACCGCCTAGAGAACCCCGGTCCACCTTCGTCATCTCGTTCCGGGTGTGCAACCCGCCACTTAACGTCCTTTTCAGGACTTACAAAAGAGTAACTTACTCATTGTGGGCATTCGCAAACAACAACATCCACTCTTTCCACGAAATGCTACATAAATATATTTATACTTTGTTGCATATTTTAAAAAAACCACATGTTCTTCTCCAACCGTTTGGTCGTTGTCCATGTTTGAAAGTCATACAGCAATGAGAAGTAACACTGGGAAGAGACAAGGAAGTGACTTTTACCCGATCTACCGTTCCTCTCTCTTCTTACCTCACTCTGTTTCATTTGACTCTGTCCTACAGTCACACTCTTGCACAACTTTCACACGCGCCCTCACGGTGAGACCCTTCCATTGCACTTTGATTGGGCTAGCTTCTGAGAGCGCACAAACCTAGCTTAGGTACCTACAGACGCACACATACATCCAAGCACTGGTTTATGCGTCTTAATATCACCCAATTGACTACGGTCTAGGGTGGAATAGGTGCGCCTCCGACAGTAGAAACTAGTGAGCCAAACATGTAAAATAAGCAAATTTTAAAAAGAACAATGAGAAGTGTACATAGCACTAGATCACTTTAATTTGACAGAATTTTTAAGTTTCGTTAGCAATAGTCAAATGTTGGCATAAATAGCTTCGGTCATCTATTTTCTCTTCTTTATTTCTGTTTAGCATTTTTCATTCTCCGTTATTATATTTCCAAGATATGAGAATCTCCTGACTTGATCGATCCAGTATTTAATAATGTTTCCTATCGGTGATACGTGCTTTTTATCGACTTTGCAAATTAACATAGTTTTTGTATTCTCGGGGTTAAGATTCTTAGTTCTTGACCTACGTTTTTATTTGACTCACCAATTCCTGTAATTCTTGTTCATTTCTGACTTACATCCCATATGTTCTAAGCATATCTGAGGTGGTTTGTTGACTATAGTGAATCCTCTAATACGTTCAGAAATACGTGCCGATCTTGAAAGTAATTTAAAATGTCATTCATGAATTCACATTTTGCGCGTTCTTTTAAAAACGAAAAATTGAAAACGCGTACTGCTATTACACTGACAGTTTGAAGATGCATCATACATTTATAGTACTTTATATCTTTGTTATCAATTTATTCAATTTGTTAAGGGTAACAAAAATATATAGTGCATTTATTATTTGAATGCAAATCTTTGCAGCAATATAGATAACGTTCGAGGTGCTGATATATATATCAAATTCAAAATACAAAAAGCGAAATTAGCATTTATTGCTTAACCTACTTTGTGGAAATCGAAAGAAATTAAGCCAAGCACTAAAATTCAGATGTTCAACTTCAATGTCAAGTTCGACCTATTGCATGGCTCTGTGACGTCGGAAACAACTCCAATATCGCTGTCCTATTGTGTGGAGTGGGGATTAAAGATATGTACAACTAAAAAAGTTCACGATTTCATCAATGGAAGCTTGCGTCGATTAGAAGAAATATAATAAATAAGCTAAAATAAAACAATGGGCTAAACAACCGGTAAATGCAAGTGGGACTAGGTTAAATAGAAGACGTTGGTGGTAGATAGGACACACATTAGCGAAAATCACTGATAGCATTACAGGCCTTCCCTGTTCCGCAATCCTCAAGGCATGGGAGGTAGGGGCAGACTTGAACAGTCATGGAGAAGGGACGTACAGACAGGAATTACGCAATATAGCTGTTCATTTAGGTTTCTCTGGTAGTGTTATAAAGTGTAACGTTTTCAGACCACGCGATATAGATTCTGCTTGTAGATGTCCTTAGACAGATCAGGGGGATTTAATCTACGCAGACAGACTCTAGTGCCTCCGTCATTTCTATGTTTGCTCATTCTGGTATATTCTGGATTGGTGGATGGGTATTTATAAGGTAGGTAGATACGTTAGTAGAAAGACAGACAGAAAGTTAGATCGACCGACTAACTGACGGACAGACGGATGGACGTACGGACAGATTGAACAGATTGAACAGATGGATACATAGATCGATAGATAATAGATAGATAGATAATAGATAGATAGATAGATAGATAGATAGATAGATAGATAGATAGATAGATAGATAGATAGATAGATAGATAGATAGATAGACAGATAGATAGACAGACAGACAGACAGACAGACAGACAGACAGACAGACAGACAGACAGACAGACAGACAGACAGACAGACAGACAGACAGACAGACAGACAGACAGACAGACAGACAGACAGGCAGGCAGACAGACAGACAGACAGACAGACAGACAGACAGACAGATAGACAGACATATAGACAGACAGACAGACAGACAGACAGACAGACAGACAGACAGACAGACAGATAGACAGATAGATAGATAGATAGATAGATAGATAGATAGATAGATAGATAGATAGATAGATAGATAGATAAAGAAATAGAGAGAGATAGAGATAGAGAAAAAGAGAGAGATTCTAAAATTAACAACGTTTTACTCAACGCAAATATTCCATGTGCAATCACAACGAACAATAATATTACTTCAATTATCGGAATCGGCACAATTCATAATAAGATAAAAAAAAACCTAAACAGCATCACTTCTGCACCGGATGTCCGGCTTTGATTCGCCCATTATAAGAGTATTAAGTCACTCTTAACCAGAACGCTCTCCATGTCCTTCAGCTCAAAAGGTTGGCTTCCCCAGACAACTAAAGTCTATTTGGCAAATTTCAAGCTTAATTAAAACGGCAAGTAGGTTAAAAAAGTTCAGGAATTTGCTGACATCGCTGCTATTAAAAGACAAGGTTCAAGCCTCTAGCCAGGTGAGAATGTCAAGGCACCCTTCATCGTCAATGTCTTCCTCGTCTTTTCTTCTTCTTTCCATCTTCTGCTTCACATTGTTTTCTACATATTTTCTTTATGCATCTACTTTACCTTGTTTTTGTACGTTTGTTTTCCCTCTTGTAAACGTACTATTATATTTCGTGTATGCTGTAATGACACGTTTCCATTTCTTTTCTTTACAGTATCCTTCCAAATATCAAGACTTTACATCTTTTATTCATCACAATCTTCTTCACATTGTTGCCTTTTTGACCTGTTGTGTTACCTCTATTGTCGTTATCTCTATTAATTTCCTATACTTTATAGATCATTCCGTTTTCTTTTGAGGAACATTTTTTTTATCCCACGTGGCATGTGTTAGATATGAATGTGTTAATGCTGAGATGTTGGTGTTGTTCCTGCGGGATTGGAAGGTCTAGTGAATTGATCTCCTCTCTGCTTTTTTTTAATTTTTTAATTTTACGTATTTGCCTCACTAGTTTCTACTGGCGGAGGCGCGCCTATTCCACCACAGATCGTGGTCAATTCGGCGATTTTAAGAGGTATAACCCAGTGCTTGGATACGGGTGTCGTCTGTATGTACTTATGCTAGGTTTGTGCGCTCTCAGAAGCCAGCCCAACCAAAGCGCAATGGAACGGCATCACCCTGAAGGAGCGTGTGAAAGTTGTGCAAGAGTTTGATTGTTGGACAGTCAAATGAAACAAGAGTGTGATTGTTGGACAGAGTCAAATGAAACAAGAGTGGGATTGTTGCACAGAGTCAAATGAAACAAGAGTGTGATTGTTGGACAGAGTCAAATGAAACAAGAGTGTGATTGTTGGACAGTCAAATGAAACAAGAGTGTGATTGTTGGACAGTCAAATGAAACAAGAGTGTGATTGTTGGACAGAGTCAAATGAAACAAGAGTGTGATTGTTGGACAGAGTCAAATGAAACAAGAGTGTGATTGTTGGACAGAGTCAAATGAAACAAGAGTGTGATTGTTGGACAGAGTCAAATGAAACAAGAGTGTGATTGTTGGACAGAGTCAAATGAAACAAGAGTGTGATTGTTGGACAGAGTCAAATGAAACAAGGGTGTGATTGTTGGACAGAGTCAAATGAAACAAGACTGTGTTGCAAGAAGAGAGATGGGGAGAGATGAGTTATCTCTCTCCTTTGTCTGGTAATTCATCTGTGTATGTTCTAGTTCATATTTTGGACCGATGTAGAAATCGAGTACTCTTCAGTCTTCTTTCTGTCTTTATCTCCGAAGCTGGTCTTCGTTGGGTCTGATTTCATGTTCTTATTCTTTTCTGCTTGTATCATGGTCCAAAATATAGGAAATAAGATGTCTGTGAGTTGTTTTCATTTTGTTTATTGGAGTGGACTTCAATGCGCCCGTGAAAATCCGAAGCGAATGGTTATGTACCTTATCTAAGGTTTATAGGTGTGAAGTGTCTTCTGTGGACCATGCTGTTGATTTATAGTTCACCATTCGTCGTATTATCCCATTGTAGACTTTCTTAAGCGTTGTTTCATTCGCTCCCGAATTTGATCCAGCTATTTTTCTCAGTATTGCTATTTTTTTTTAAAATTGTTTGGCCTCTGTTTTGTCAATATTTAACGAGCAACAGAAAAAGAAAGTGAAGTAATAGTCAACCGGAAATTCAAACACCACACCTCCAGGTGACAGAAACGTCTTGCCACAAGAGATAGATCCGTCAAGGTACAAGACCAGCAGGACATCCAAATAAAACGGTGTCACAACTAGTCACGCCTTTCGTCATTCAACTCCTGTGACTAAGGAATAGGTCTAGTACAGATGACAAGTTGGCTTAGGTGTGGTCTAAACACAAATGAAAGGAAATGTTGCCATTTTCTGCGTAAGGAATGTCAGCCCTAATATTTTACTGTCAGTAAAAATAGTCAACATTTATATGATCAGCAGGTAAAGTGATTTCGCGTTTATGTGATATTTATGTAAACTTGTTTAACATTTATATAATTTAAATATCAAGTTTACATTATTTATAAGCAACGAGTTTAAATGATATATAAATAAAGAGTGACAGCACCACATTAGTCTGCAAGGAAAGAGTTATAGCACCCCTATAGTTTGTAAGGAAAGAGTGATTGCACACTATCGTCTGCAAGTAATGATAGCTTTTGTTTTCATGATCTTTAAGTAATAGGATTCAGCGTTTCATGATCTTTTAATACACAAAAATTAGGTGTTTATGTAAGGGACAAGTAAACAGAATCTTCGCTTACATAATCAACAAGTAAAGGGATTGAGCTTTCATAAGATCTACAAGTAAAGTGATTTGAGTTTGTATATGTAAAGTAAAGTAACCCATAGCATTACTGCTGTAGGGGCGTGAGGTGTTAGCGATCTCACATTTTAAAAGCTCGACTATATGAGGGTGGTAGCCATCTCCTCTCCTTCGCCGCTTTTACTTCCCGGACTGAACCGGTACCCATTTAAGGCTAGGTCGACCACGGAGACGTTGCATTCTTGCAAAAACATTTCCGCCTCAACTGGGGAATGATGGTGAATGACCACTCACATTGCGAAGCCAGCTCGCTAACCGCTACGCTGCGTGGCTCCCTTGTATATTATGTACAAGTGGATGTAGCTATTATATGATCTTTGGTTGGTTGGTTGGTTGCTAATGCCCACAATGGGTTGGTCACCCTTTTGTGCCCCCTGAAAAGGACGGAACTTGTGGCAGACTATAGTAGCTTTTCTGACATCCCGAGCGTGCTTATGAAGTGGGCCGGTGTCCTCCATGCGGTTGTGCAATGCTTGGCTTTTTCTGCGTGTCACTCACTACTACGGGGATCTCGAACCTCATCTTGTTAGCCAGACTGTTGTCCTCGACAACAGCCCGTTTCCAGGACGACCAACGAGGAGGTCAGGTGAGGGTCTTGGCCAGTATATTTCACCTGACCCTGGCTAACATTGTTTGATCAGTGTGTTTTGCTTGACCAAACGTTAGCCTCATCGTCCCAATATGATCTTTAAGTAAAGTGATTTAGCTTTCATAAGATCTAGAAGTAAAATGACTGAGCTTGAACACGATATATCATTAAAGATAGTGAGTGTATATGTTGTATGTAAGTGTAGAGGGCCAGTACTAAATTGGTATGAAAGAAAAATTAGTCAGTTATTCTATACTATGGTCTATAGCTTAATAGAGTCAGTCTTGCTGACGTATAAGTAAAAATAGTCAACTTTGGTATATAAGTAAGTAGAGTCAGCCTTAACGACTTACACATAGAGAGAGTCAATGTTAATGTGGTATATAAGGAAATATCATCAGCCAAAATGGCTAAAAAATAAACAGAGTATTCCCTAATAATGTATTTGAAAACTAAATCATTAACGGCATATGAGTATAGAGAGTCAGTTCTCATGTGATATGTAAATAGAGTCAATCCTAACGGCATGTAAGTAAATAGGGTCAGTTCAAAAAGGACGTATACGTAATTAGAGTCTACCTCAATTGCAAGTCAGTAAAAAGAGTATACCTTAAAGATATATATAAGTAATTTAATAGTTTCAACCTTAGGGAGTAAAGTAAAGCGAAGCAGTTATAACATTGTATATACACAAACAGTCATCCTTAATGACCTGTTAGTAAAAATATTCAGTTCTAATAAGGTATTTCAGTAAATAGAGTCAATTATAATAACGTATTTAAGTAAAGTCAGTTCTAATAAAGTATTTAAGTAAAAAAGTCAATTCTAATATGGTATTTAAGTAAATAGAGTCAGCCTCAATGACCTGTTAGTGAAAAGAGTCGACAGTAATATGGTCTATAAGCAAACTTGCATTTTATCCTGCGTTCCCCGAGAAAATGATGATAATAGTTAATTGTTTAAGCCCTACCCATCAGCCATATCCACAGTGCGTCCTCATCCAGCTCTCAAACACTCCATTGCTACACAACGTACCTCATGTTTATTTCTTCCCTTCTCTATCTACCGATCTCTTTCCACCATACATGTCTCTTCTCTCACTCTCATCAAACCATCAATCTCATCCCCTACAACTCCTCAATCTGTTCCTTCCTCTCAATCCGCTAAATTCATCCCTCATCGTCTCACCCTGTCCATTTCCCCCTGTGCCCAAAACCTAAATTCTCGTCTCCGTTCAACCTGCATGTCTCTTTTCTTCAAGCATTAATACCCAACTTTGCCTGAGAAATAACATACAACTCTTTAGTAAATGAACGGGAAACCGACGTTTACCGTACAATAGAAAAATGGAAGTTTAAAATGTAGAACTTTGCTGTTGTCATAACCAATTATGGTGTCAGTTCATGGTGGCAGTTCATGGTGTCAGTAAAAAAAGGAAGAGGCCCTTTCACATGGGACCTGAAACCATTCGGCCACGCGTGCTCGCATTATTAGATCAGTAAACAATATAATTGATCAGCCTGGCACGGATTGAAAGGTCACTTGCTATCTCATGCATGCGCAATTTGGCCAAGCTAATTCGGTCATGAGGTCACAATTTGTCTAATTTGCCGGTATACGGTGCTTATATATATATATATATATATATATATATATATATATATATATATATATATATATATATATATATATATATATATATAACAATAACCCGTAAATGGAATGGCATGGCAACGTGAAATAAGTTGGACTGATCTACAAATTGGCCATTTAATGTTCTGTGATAATTTCAGCTCGACATGTCTTTCTTTTTGCGAGTAATGGCGTCTTCAGACACACGCGTACACTCTCTCTCACGCACACACAGACACACACACACACATATATATATATATATATATATATATATATATTTATATATATATATATATAAATATATACGAACTTTGAGATTTATAGCATCAGATATTAGATAGAATCAGCCTTAATGGCATATAATGAAATATAAGTAAAAGGAGTCTTCATTAATATTGTATATCAGCAAATTGATGGACTGATTTGAATTCTTGATGAAAATAACGGTGGTTTTAGAATACTGCCAAGACGTGGATCGATATTCAAGCACTACGGTCAGAGAACATGGGGAGAATCAGGGATCAGTCAGCATAGGACACGTCTTCAGCGTGCACGCAAGTTAAACAAATATAGCATAATCCTCCTTTCCCCGTTCTGTCTTTGATCGGGAACCCTTCATTCGTTCTCCTGTGTGATGCTTCGTAGAGAACATCTGGGGGATAAGCGGAACAGAAAATAAAGCTTTAAACTTACATCTAATTTTAATGCTTGAGCAATGCTAATCTGTATTCAATTGTACATTATCGGTTTAAAACACATGTATAGAAAGACAACAAGCCCTGTATAGTGGCCGTCTGTCTGAGAATGTTAATTAGGCTCTTCCTCTACAGCCGGTATAACTACTAATTAAGGATCTTTCTGAAGCTTTTGATCTTCGAAGAATTTCTCTAGCTCTCGAGGCAGATTCTTACCCGTCTTGGTTCAAAGTGGTTTTGTTCTGAATTGTGTGATAAAGAGATTGGATGGAGTAGTGAACCTTAGAACGAAATGTCAACGACCTTTTTTATGCTCGATTCTGTCATGTTGTGTTGTTTCCTTAATTGTATTTGCTTGCTTTTACCTTGTTCGTTGCGTTTTTGGTCCATTGAAAATTTTTAAGGTACCCTATTGTAGTGGCTCTTTTTACATCACGTGAAGCAAGTGGAGATGGGCCTTCCTGGATGTAGCGCAATGCAAGGCTTCTCAGCAGGCCCACCACTAAAGGGACCACATAGACAATACCCACCTCCTAGACAGGCTGCTGTAACATAGCCAGTTTCCAAGCTTGCAGCGTGGACGTGAGGTGGCGTCTTTGTGAGTCTTCTTCTTTTCGTTTTTGTCAGTTCACCCTCCATCAGGTAAAGGCAGTCCCATAGCAGACACTGCGGCCAGGGATGAAGTGTTAGAGACTTTGCGATGCTACAGCTTTCTAATGAAGGAAGTAGTCAGTACCGTTCCTCGCTGTCTCTTTTCCCTAATAGAAAGCCACATTGTCGAACGGAGCGTGCAGTTACCGGGAGTTAACCTCGTACCTCCGTCTTGAAAAGTGAGTGCTTTACTACTTCACATCAATAATTGAGATACATTCGTCTTTGCATCTGCCCTCGTTGTGCTAAGATCAGCGCCTGACGGCCAAGTACATCCGCCTTCAGCAAGCAGTTGTTTGAGTGTTCTTTTCTAGCCATCTGTTGTTCCCAACCCACCTGTAAGGTAGCAGTTGTTTGTTGCCCGAGTTGTCTCCCCTAACAATACTGAACGACCTATCGATTCTGTCATCAAATACTGTACTGGACCTGTGGGTGTCAATGTAAACAACATTTCATCGTCATTTTTGTTTAAAGAGTTTCCTTATTTCATCAACATTTTTGATTCCGCTCCAATAGGAGCCCGGCTCCGACGCTAAAGTTGGTTTCCTACCTTTGCTGCAAAAATAATAAATAACACAACAAACCAACGTCAGCTGGTTGAATTCCTGACAGATGTTTTGTCAGTTCTGGAAGCCCTCAGGTATGATAGCCTGACGAAAATTGGAAAAGACTTGGGCGAACTGGAAGTTAAAAGAAGCTTTGTGCTGTCGTGGATAAGGTCACACTATGGCATATCAGGAAACGAGATCGCAGACAATATAGTAAAAAAAGTGAGGATGTTATAACAACAAAAAGAACAAACAATCACCTTCCAGGAAAGCTGATCATTATCCAATCCGTAAGGAAAGATAACCAAACGAGAGAGACAACTATCACTGCTTTGATCGAGCAGAGCAAGTGATCATATTCCGCATGGTAAAATGACATTAAAGATGAAATAGCCATTTACACAAACAACAATTGATCCTATCACCCATGTGTACATGTGGATAAGCAGCAAAGACAACTGAACGTAGACTGTAACATGCTTAGACATCTGCGTTCTGAGCATTGGTCCACAGAGAAGAATCTCCACACATAGCTATCTGGGAGCCTTGTAGAACTCCCCATTGCAGAAACATTTTTCATAAGAGTTGGACCTAGCGTATGAAAATATAAGAAATATGGCGAACGAGAAGAAGACGGTAAAAAAAAGAAGAAGAATGAGGTAATAAATCACTTGCAAAACACTACTTCAGCACATTTATCGTATTATTCTCGCCAAATTTCACAAACATTGTTCATCATTATCAATTTCTCATATGACAACAACCTCTAACACAATTGCCAAGGAGTATGCTTCCAATGCAAATTCTCAAATATCGCCAGACACATGCGAAAACCTACTTAGTCATCTGTCACGTCATGCTAATTCAGAAAATAAGCGATCCGTCCTCTGGGTGTACAGTAAGCAGGTGTCAGCTAGATGTTATTGTCTTTCATCCTATGTGTGTACAGTAAACAGGTGTCAGCTAGGTTTCATTGTTTTTCATCCTCTGTGTGTACAGTAAACAGGTGCCAGCTAGGTGTACTTCTTGTATAAACAGCGTGTCAGGTGTGTAAAATTATTCCAGGTCTTTAAATATCCAATGAACAACGTATCAGCTGCGTAAAATTGTACTCATCCTTGGGCATATACGATAAACAGCGCGTCAGCTGTATGTCATTATACTCATCTTTGGACACACACAATAAACAGCGTGTCAGCTGTATGTCATTATACTCATCTTTGGACACACACAATAAACAGCGCGTCAGCTATATGTCATTATACTCATCCATGGACACACACAATAAACAGCGTGTCAGCTGTATGTCATTATACTCATCCATGGACACACACAATAAACAGCGTGTCAGCTGTATGTCATTATACTCATCTTTGGACACACACAATAAACAGCGTGTCAGCTGTATGTCATTATACTCATCCATGGACACACACAATAAACAGCGTGTCAGCTGTATGTCATTATACTCATCTTTGGACACACACAATAAACAGCGTGTCAGCTGTATGTCATTATACTCATCTTTGGACACACACAATAAACAACGTGTCTTTATCATTGCACTCATCCTTGGGAGTGTACGATAAACAGCGTGTCAGCTGTGTCTCGCTAGCAAATTACTGGAAACAATTTATAATCACTCCAGATTTTCCATAATGACGTTTTCAACGTGGTAAAATCGATATCGGTTAAGGATCGATATTGTTACGGTGTCTATGCCAGCTAAGAAGACCGTAGTTATTGATCACAGATACGCTGAATGCCGTGTCTTTAGATCACTAACAATGTTAAAGTGGACAAACTTAATACCCGGCAGTAACCTTCTTGAGCAGCCAGGAAACACAGCATTTCCTGAATAACTGTCTTTGTTCTCAATCCTTACGAGTAAAATGGTAAAAGTAATCCTATAGAAGAAAATGCCTTTCGGAGTTGAAGTTAGACAGATTTGATTTATTGTACTAGCGTCGTCAACTCCTTCCTTGTGTAGTAGAAGACCATTCCCTCCCATAACCTCCCCCCCCCCCCTTCCCTCACCCCCAACAACTTACAGATATGAGTTAGGTATAGATTTATTGATGGGTATAACGGATATTGTCGAGACCTGGAAACGAACCCAGCCTATTTAGCGCGAGAGTAAAGCCATGTAACCTCTCTGCTATGCATGTTCACTGAAGCAACGTTTCCTTATGTGATGACCCACCGACCGGTGCCAGTCGACTATCCCTCAGCTGCCGGTCCTCAAAAAAAAGTATTAATAAAATTAAAATTCAGTAACATTTTTAATTACAGTCGTAACAAGAAAAGCCTATATCTGCTATCATTACAGAATGATCGAGTAACCAAATTGGTTAAGCATACATTTAAACAAACGTTAGTACACATTTAAGATAGTCGGAAATAAACAATACAACAATGAATACATTTGACATCGGGTCTTGCCGCAGTGAGTAATTCCTGTTGGTCAGTCAAATTAAAATGTTTGGGACGCGCTTATCTACAGAGAAATGATATTATGTGGCTGTTTGGGCAAAGTATATATATACTGTATTTCATCATCCTCTATTTGATATTCTTTGGTTTTAATGTGGTACCGTCCAGTTAAATTGCTTAGTTGTTGTTGTTGTTGTTGTTGTTGTTGTTATGAATGTCCACAATGAGTAGGTTTACTCTTTGGGGCCCCATGAATAGGACGGGAAGCTGGTTGCAGAAGCTTTCCTTAGATCCCGATCGCGTTTATGAAGGTGGACCATGGTCTTCCAGATAGTTGTGCTATGCTTGGCTTCATCCGCGTGTCGCTCAATACTACGGGGATCACGTCGATCCCCTACCTCGTTAGCCAGACTGCCAAGGAGAACAGTCCGTTTTCAGGGAGGATTACGTGAAAGTCGAGATTTTGGTCAGTATATTTAGCCTGAACCTGATTAGCATGTCGTATCAGTATGTTTTGCCTGAACCTGATTAGCATGTCGTATCAGTATATTTTTACTGAACCTTATTAGCATGTCGTATCAGTTAATTTTGCCTGAACCTGATTAGCATGTCGTATCAGCATATTTTGCCTGAACCTGATTAGCATGTCGTATCAGTATGTTTTGCCTGAACCTGATTAGCATGTCGTATCAGTATATTTTGCCTGAACCTGATTAGCATGTCGTATCAGTATGTTTTGCCTGAACCTGATTAGCATGTCGAATCAGTATATTTTGCCTGAACCTGATTAGCATGTCGTATCAGTATATTTTGCCTGAACCTGATTAGCATGTCGTATCAGTATGTTTTGCCTGAACCTGATTAGCATGTCGTTTCAGTATGTTTTGTCTGAACCTGATTAGCATGTCGTATCAGTATGTTTTGTCTGACTAGACGTTAGTCTTCCTCCCCAATTTCCTGACATCCCCTGATTTTCATTTCTCTAAATTCAAAAACGTGCGTGAAGTACAAGAACACTGAAAGAATTATTGACAAAGTAAATGCCAAAAAACTACAAAAGAAATCTTCCCTCGGAATCTGTTTGATGTTTTTTCTTGTTTGCTTAACGCTCCATTTTACCCTAGGGTGGCCATCACAGTTAACATTCTTTCAGGAAGCTTGTATCAGAGCATGCACGTGTGCTCCTACAGTGGTGGTTTATGTAATTATTTATATTACATGAGGAGTTTGCTAGCCGCATACACAACTCTCTACTTTTACGACACGCTTGAAAGATTACAGTTTGCCATATATTTCTTCCATGTGCTCCACTTGGGTGCTGTTTAATGTTTTTATTTTTCTAACTGTACTCATGTCTTATATATTTCAACTGTTGTATGGCTTTCAATATTCACCATATCCATTCATAACAAATGGTTATTCAATCCATTTTAACAGATATCGTCATTTCAAATCGTGAGTATCATTTGTGTACATTTAAACGCTGAACAATTCTGCTGGCTACTATTAGAACATAGAGCTCTAACTGATGCTCTCCCTGGGTTTTTATTTTGGATCGTCTTCTTAAAGTCACGTTCATGAAACTCCAGCTTTCTTGGCCTTCCGCTCAAACGTTTTTTATATATAGACAAATGGCTGATGAAGTTATAAAAACGTTGCTTGAATAGTAATGGTAGGGTTGGTTTCCGGTGAGGCTCCTTACAGGCTGCTGTCCCTTCTAGTCCTGTTGTTTGTGCTATTCTATCTACTTCCATCGCCTGATGTGGATTCATAATACTATATCTATAGCAGGCCACCAATTACGGATCAAATTAGGATATATGTTTTGTTCACCGCTGCTATCATTATGCTGAGTTCTTCAATTACATTTAACCAACAATTTTGCCTTCTATTATCGAAAACGGGTAAGCGTGCAGACATTGAATTCAACATCATGAAACCGTTCTTTCATTCTGTTTCCACCTCTCGAGCTGGTTCGCACAGTATTTTTATATCATACCATCACTCAATGTCCGTATTATAAATGGATTCGTGCATCGGAATTTACTAACTTGCTCATTATGCTGTGTGCTAGTTATTTTGAACACTAGATTAAATGCATTCCTACCGAACGGTCCACATAGTGCGTTAACGCCAGTTTCATGTCAACAACACCAACATTAAATGCTGAAGGCCATTGTGACCTTGTCAACTATGCTCGCCTAGCCGACAATATTACTAGAAATGTTCTTTGAAGAGCAAGTTTTTCATGGATATATCATGCAGAATAACCCGTTCATGGTTTCCTAATTAGTGCACTTACCCAAGAGGCAGCCAATTTACGAGTAAACAAAAGGTAACGGGGGCGGAGGGAGCGGCGCAGGAGACGGAAAAAGTAGTAAAACTAACAATCCTGCTCAACCCTGGACCACTGATGAGGAAAGAGACCTTTAATGACAACCCGAGAACCCACAAATCAGACCCCACAGCGCCAGCATGATCACGCCTGGGCAACTTCATAAAGTATGAATAATCCAATCACCCACTGGTCACTTTGAGACAAAACTACACGAATCGAGACAGGGTCGGGACCCACACAAGATGAACTACCTTGTCGGGAAGCGGATCTCTTATGACTTAAGACTTCATCATATAGCATGTCTTTTATAGAGCGTCGCTCCAATCACAGTCTGTCTGAAAGAAACTTTTTCCCTTGCCAAAACTCCAGCCTCCGCCACATTCATACCCAGGCATTTCTGGATATATTGGTGCCATCTTCTTTTAGATACATTTACGACATGACTACGTCTAGGAAATGGAAATGTCCTGAAGACATCATCAGAGCAAATATTACACTTTTAACACACATTTGCGCACTAAGCAGTTAACATTGCCATGAGATAAAATGGGAGATATAGTTCAGAGCAGACAGGGTAAAAAACAAAGATATTCTTCGTACGTTTGAAGCACGCCACGCTGGCATAAATTGACATAGATCTAAATGGCTTAGTCATATGACAAGAATGTCCTCAAACTCACTCTCAGTACGAACATGTAATACAAGGCAACAGGGTTCCACAGTATGAGGAAGATTATTACAAGATGGACTGACAGTGCTAGGGAAACAATACAGATTGCAAATACCATTGACAGCACGTAACATAAAATTGCACTCCCCCCCCCCCCCCAACTCCCCCCTCTCAGCGTCATGCGATATCAAAGGACATATCTGACGGGGTGATAAATAAAAACAAAGACTCTCCGTGTTGTTTCTGAAGAAATGAGCTACATTGGCGCTCTGCGCTTAAATATTCGGTGTATTAGTTGTACATGATGTGGTTGCTAGCTCTATGCACCGCTCTGTTTTATCACATTTTACGACATGCTTGTGGGTGCAGTTGATATATTCTTGATTTCCTAGTAGTGGGTCTAGGAGTCCTCAAGAACGGTCCTAGCAACAAACAAAACAACAGCATTGCATAAGATTAAGCGTCCTAAAGACGAGTCTTTATACAAATATAACTAATTTTTCTTTATTCCATAGCTCACAGCTGTCAAGGCAAACCAATGAACAAGCAAAATGATTATTAGTCTGGAGATCCCAACGATGTGGTTTCACATTTTGCCGTTAGTAATCACATTATTAGATAATGACAAATTGTTGTTTGTCCATCGTTTCTGAAGAGGACCACATCTGTCAATCCTGAAGTGGGTTCAGAGGTGGCTGATCAAACCAATCCCAGAACGTCTGTTACACTGATGGCAGAGAAACACTGTCTGACGGTCAGACGCGGCCATCTCGTCTTGTGGTTTTCACACAAAGCCTTACATAATCATATGACAAATAATGATGATATAACTACGGTCATTCTATCTATGTTATTTCAGTAATAATATCGTGGGACGTGTCTACTGGGAATTTGATTGGCTTATTGAATCCAGTGATTTAATCATAAGAGTGTTAGATAAGACATATTTGGCACAACCGGGAATAATTATGGAAGTGGTTTATCTT
The DNA here is from genome assembly GCA_036924085.1 of Ariolimax columbianus. Taxonomy (NCBI): domain Eukaryota; kingdom Metazoa; phylum Mollusca; class Gastropoda; order Stylommatophora; family Arionidae; genus Ariolimax; species Ariolimax columbianus. The sequence continues at coordinate 98,200,847 of JAVGWX010000006.1, read as the reverse complement.
AACAACAATCTGAGATGTTGGGAAGAGACAAGAGGTTGTGGGGATGGGGTTCAGCAGGTTTGAAGAGATGGGCGTTTCATGGGAGGGGTGGGTTGCAGAGGGGGGTGGGTTGCAGAGGGTGGGGGGGATGGGCGGGTTGAAGAGGGCAGGAAATAGACATGGTAATGGCCGGCCAAATGAGGAAAAAAGGAGCGAGTTAAGATCGAAGGTTGTTTGAAGTCTCGAAGACTAGGACATGAAACCACCTTTCATTATCTATGTATGTCGTCCTCTAATCCATTTCGCCGGCAGTTGTGCCCGCTGTCACGGTGCTCCACATGCCTGCTTTTCTCATAGCGACACGTTTTAATACAATGTCTTCTTTCTATATGATTCTCATTTTGCATGTTTTAGAAGTTTTTGTTTTCTTTTACTGTGTAGGAGATTCTTAAAGTTCGTGTGTCAAACAATAACGTTTTGACTTGCAGTGATTGTGTGACTACTGCAATAACAAACCGCCATAACATTCCGCCATCCGAGGGTACATCTACAATGGAAGTAAACATTGTCAGAATGATTTCCGTTAATCCCTTCCAGAATACAGAACTGGTTATATTACAATCACGACCACTAATACTGACACTAAATGGCCCACATCATAACCACGTTTATCATTTATCGGTGGCGAAATTAACTTCAGAATGGCAATATTGATAACAGAATACACTCTTCCGCAGCGGAGAAGCCATACAACCACTTTCCACGACATCAAACACTTACTCTACTAGCAACACAAGGGCTTCTTACGATATCACTTACTCTACTTGCAACACAAGGGCTTCTTACGATATCACTTACTCTACTAGCAACACAAGGGCTTCTTACGATATCAAAAACTATCTCTACTAGCAACATCATTGGACATCCACAGCCTCCATGTAACTAAACCTCCAACCAGAGGCAAGTTGTTACTATGTTTAAGAAGATCACGAATCGCGATTTAGTAGATCCTTCCTTGGGCTGGCAAACTTAGGTAAAATTATTACCGTAGCAGATCTTGCTATCGGGGTTAAGGTGTAACCGATGTTTTGTACTATGCCTAAGTTGATTATAAAGTTGGATCGCCTTTACGCTACTGTTCCTTCACTATAATTAAGCATAGTATCCATTTACAGTTGGGTAGTCAGGATCGTATCGTAAACGGGGATCAAACCTTCGACTAGTTTCCTGTCAAATTCTGGCACACAATTCAACAAATTAAGCATGTCCTTCTTAGCTTATAGTGACAAATATATAGCTAGTATACAGTCTGATGCTGTTTGCTCTAATCTGCACCCTTTACATGAAAGAAAACAACCATTTCCATGACTATTATCGAACTCTGCCAGGTCCCTGTGAAGCACATGTGTTCAATAAATACACGCACCGCCAACTTGTCCCGGTGTCATCCGTTCAAACTCTCTTCGCATCGTCATAGTTTCTTTTTTTTTTTTTGTCTGTCTGATGCTCTCAACACTATCTGTGTTTTCGCCTATTTCTATTTCTCATTCGCTACAGATTCCAGAACACATACGGACTTGTGACGCTATCAATTATGTTTCTTAAAATACGTTCTATTCCCTTTCCTCTCCCCTGTTGTTTGTCTGATCTTGCCAACAGTTCCAAAATTGGCGATCTCATCACATGCGCTACATAAATCAAGGGCGAATAACTAACGTCAGGGTCAGGCCAAGCATACTGACCAAGGTTTACGTAGTGTGCTCAGTGTTCTCCTGCAGGAAACAGGCTGTGGTGCAGCGTTCTGGTAGGTGTTGTTTAAAGCTACTTGTGATGAATCGATTTAACACTTGGCGACGTTTTTCAGTAGCAGGTTATATTGATTCTTCTTGCATGCCTAGACGTACTTCAAAATGTGAACCTGGGTCTTTCTGGTTGTAGTGCAAAGCTAGGCTCCTCAACAAGCTCATCACCATGAGGATTATAGTGTCTACCACCTCCTCATTGACCAGACCAGTGAGACACAGCCTGTTTTCAGGAAGCACGGACGAGGACGTCATATCTGATCTTGATCATTATGTATTACTTGACTCTGATTAGTCTTCGCTCCTTCAGCAGTCTAGTCAACGTGGTTAGGTCTATCACGTTGATTCATATTGTGGTGTTCCTACTAAATAGCCTTGCATTGCAGTACAGTCAAGATAAATGAGTCCACCATCTTATGCAAGATTTGGGACATAAGAAAAACCAGTGTAACTCTATTAGAAAGCTACATCGCCAAGAAAGAAAATCTCAGAGCGAGTAGCTACAAAAGCCAATAACATATAACATCAAACACATATAACAACAACAATAACATATAACAACAACAATAGCATATAATAACAACAAAATAACATAATAACAACAACATATTACAGCAACAATATTTAAACAGCACCATATAGCAACGTACAACAACAACGTATAACAGCAATTACATGTTACAGCAACAACGCATAACAACAGCGTGTAACAACAATATCACATGACAGCAACGTATAATAACAACATTTAACAACTGTAGTTAGCAACAACATATAACAATAATAACATTTAAGAACAGCAACGCAATTAAACAACAACAACACCAGCATTTAACAACAACAACATTTAACAACAGCAACATTTAACACCTGCAAAACAATAACACCAATTAACAACAACGACAATTAACAACAGCATGTAACACGACATTTAACAACACCATTTAACAACACCATTTAACGACAACAACTTTTAACAACAACATGTAGCAACAACATAAAACAACAGTAACATGTAACAACACCAGCGAAATTCAGCAACAACATGAAATAACCACAACAACATTTAGCGACGTCAACACAATTAAACAACATCGCAATTAAACAACAACAACAGTAACATTTAGCAACAACAACACAATTTAACAACAACATCTAAAATCAGCAACATTTAACAACACCAGCACAATAAAACAATAACACCATTTAGCAAACAAAAACGCCATTTAACAACACCATATAACAACAGGCAACACATTTAAGCAACAACACCATTTAACAACAATAGCGACATTAACAACACCATATAACAACAGCAACATTTAATAACATATATACAATTAAATAACAGTCCCATTTAACAACAACAACATATAGCGACATCAGCACAATGAAAAACAACACAATTTAACGGCACCAGCATTTAACAACATGGTCTCAGTATGTGATTTAACGACCGCGTCTGACTCGTAAAAATGCTAGGCATAATAATACGTAACCATCTATCAATCTATTGCTGGTGTCCACAGTTCCGGACAGCGCGTCAGACGGAGTCGCCACCGAGGAGTCGAACACTTCAATGGAGGTATTAGGAGCTCCATCTATCAGTGTTGAGGAAACTCACCGGAAAAAGGGCAGATGTTCTCCCAAGACGCAGGTAAGCTATATCAATGTTAGTTGAATTGTGTGGATACTCACGTTGTGGTGAATTTGTGGAAGAAGGGGACATTCTCAGGCTATTTTATTGGCAATCAATGAATGGATAGCGAAAGCACAGACACGAATATTGTAGGGGTTTGGGGAGAAAAAAAATTACCTCTTTATTTTATCGAGACGCACAAATCACTTTGAAGTCCGAGATCCGATTCAGGGTTGTCTATTACTACACTTTATCGTATCGTGTCTGGTGTGTATGTTGTCCGAGTACTTAAATATGTATGTCTTTGCAATCTGTGCCGGTTCTTTATTTATATTTTCAATAAAACCTGACAGTGCATGATAATTTGGAAACCCACTTCTGACGATCAGAACACGACGCTGAGCTATTTAATTATTTTTGGACGGAACACAAACAATACACTGAGATCTAAAGGGAGAATGACACGATAATTAATCCAAAAGCCATGTAATCGGTGAAATCAAACGGGAATTCCGTTTCTCATTTTTTGTCTTAAAACTTTGGTCAATTACCTTTTTTATTGACCTTTTTATTGAAGCAAACTCCGTCCACTTCCCCCAGTCTGGAGTGTCCCAACTCTGCTTCATGTTCTTCATTTCTGCTGCTATGATTCTTCCACAAATTGACTTAGCTCTCTCTTTTTTTTCCTTTGTGTTCATGCCATGGCCGTTCTGGTGATGGAAACAGGTTCTCGCCTTAGGAAATTGCGGACCTAATTCCAATTTCGACCGTTTTTTGTGGTGCGCAAATATATCTTTTCAAACAGTTGTTGATCACCTTTCTTTAATAAAAAATGGTGTATGTTGTCACTTCTATGATGTGTAATTGATGGTATGTCATTCTAATGCTCTTATATGGCTCCAAAACCTGAACGATCTTACAGGTAGATCTGAAACAATTCGCAGCCATCCAGGTGCGCAACAAGTGACGTACACTTAGACTGCGCTTGCTAGGCCTAGTCATCCCTTCCGAGCCCTCCCGAAGGACTCAACCAACTCGAGAGCAACAAGCACTTCCTCAACACTGGATCAGTGTTGTCTCTTTTTCTTCGACTAAGTCATCGGCCTCTTGCAGGATGTTCCAGCTCGCAAACTTCTACATTTCTCCTTGGAAATAAATTAGGCACGAGAAAAATACCACTTACAACCCTATTAACCCCAAACAACACTTTCACCCCCAAACAACACTTTCACCCACAAACAACACTTTCATCCACAAACAACCCTATCAACCCAAACAACTCTATCAACCCCAAACAACACTTTCAATCACATTTAACACTCGTCCCAGTGCGACTTCTGAACTATACATATATGTTTTTGACACTTTTAAAGTTCCACACTACCGCGGCAGGCTTGCTTTATTTGAGGAATACAATGTAGATTAGCAGGAAGAACACACCGAAAGCCACGCAGATAACGGATACTACACACTGTTCAGAAAAGTCCCAAGTTATCATACTACGTCTCAAAACTAACCACAACAGAATGAGACACCACGTGCACACCAAATTCAAGATAGGTACCATCACCCTATGTTTTTTCTGCGGCCTGACAAACACGACAACAGCATATGTACTTTATGAATGTCACCATAACATAGATATGTGAACAATAGAGTGGTCTACGCCGACTCACCTCGAAGATGAACTAAACGTAGATTTTTACCTCTTGAAATAGACGCAACATTTGTTTTAGAATCCGGTCACAGTTTAAATTACCAATTTTCGAAGAAGAACACTCGTCTATATTTTATTCTCTGCACTATGGAGTTGCCAATCTACATGTCCCCACCCACCCCTTAGTAACTTGTTATGACATCCGGGTAGATTATATTTGTACTATTCTTTGCTCCCCTTTCGAGTGCTGCTAACACTCGTGGAAGATTGTCATTACCGTTGTTCTTACATAGGTGGAATTCCGTGGTGAAGTGGTTAAGACATCGGCCTCGTAGTCGCCCCCTAGTCGTCTTGTCCTTGACTTTCCACTGGGTCGGGCGGCACGAGACAAGAGAGTGAGGATAAAAAGTAGCGCAGTTAATCCTTACTAAAAAAAATAGCGCTAGCAAAATTAATTATGCCGTCATCGTCTACGATGGACGGCGACCATTGCTTTTGCCTTTGATATAGCTATCCGGACACTTTAGCCTCTTTCCACACAATGAAGACGTGATTGAAGGGAACTCCTTGAGCCCTGCTCCCCAGTTTCTGATGCCATGTGTTTGTACTCAAGTATCCAGGACCTGCGGTTGTTTACTGTGTGTCTTCCATACCTGCTTTACACTGTTTATATCATAGCTGGCGATATTCCTTCCATCTTGGCGATTTTTTGTCACTTTGTTCATTGTAAGGTCAAGGTAAAGATTGCCCTATAACGAACACGGCCGTCAGGGTGGAAGTGTTAGTCCCTCCCAGTATTTTTTAAAAGGTGCAGTTACCTGTGGTGTGAGGTCGAACGGATTGGATGTTGTCATATAATCACGAAGACACATTTAAACCCTCGGTAAGACTTAAATTGTTTTTTTTTTCCTATCTAAGCTAAAATGAAAACCAAGTATGTGTAGCGCGTAACGACTGCATGGGCAAGCGACCTTTATTCCTCAAACCTGCATTTCCTTCCAGAGGACGAAAAGGCAGTAGACTGCAGTTGCCAGTTTATTTTTTTCGTTGCCGTACCTTCCCTAACATTATGTCACATATTCATTCACAGCTGGGAAAACTGTTTCGTGTGCTGACCACGAAATAAAATATGCATAGACACCCTTCTCTCCATCTGTGTACTTGAAATACACGGTTCGCTAGTTGACCTACTATATCTAATAAGGATTGCGATGAAGGGGTGTCTTTGAGAGTAGTTATTCGTCCGTCAGGTGTGGCGATTCTTCTCACCTGTGAAAACTGAGTCGTGAGCATAATACCGACTATCGCCTGCCTCTAGCAGACGTTACTGACAGGTGTTCGCCCTCTTATCTTGACACGAACGTGTACCAGACCTGTTAAGATAGCACGTGCTATCAAGAGCTTGGTATTTATGTACACTTTCCTTTCTGCGAACGTCTGATTGGTACTGTTTAAAAGGTTTTTTTCTCACAGCAAAAGTACTGGGTTCGGTTCTAAGAAACGATTCGATTTAGTCTACCCAGATGTAAATGAGTACCTGACTTACAGTTTAGGAAGACAAGACAGCGAGGAATGTAATTGACAATGGGCACAAATCTAACATCTTGTACAATCAAGTATTTATTAGTTCAGAGAGAGAAACATGTATATATATATGTGTGTGTGTGTGTGTGTGAGAGAGAGAGAGAGAGAGAGAGAAAGAAAGAAAAAGAGAGAGTTTGTGTTCATGTTTGCGTTTTGATGAGAGAGCAAGAATGAGAGATATAAACGATTTTGAGATAGAGAGAAACATATGTTTTAACTGATAAAGTAAATAATACATCCGTAAAAATTAATTCAATTGTGCATTAGAACTATTAGGACGGAGCACGACTGGCCATGAGGGCTAATTAACAAGTATCTGACCGTAGGTTGGATATACAACTTAATTACATATTTAGTTGAAAACCTCATCCCCTTCAAGCAGACGCTTCGGAGTTAACACATTTGTATCAGTGTTGCTCGCACTAGGGGAAGTATTTCTGAAAGTAATTTTTGGGTGTCGCCATAAGGAACTTTGTCACATGTTTCTTGATTTCTTCTATTACCAGGAAATCTTACCCCTTTAAAGTAGCACCTTGAAACTTGCAAAGAGACAAAAGTCGAAGGGAAGCATGCCTGAGAATTAAGACGTATGCCGAACATGTCCAATGCCGTGTTTCAACAAAATATATTCTGACTGATGTGTGACGTGGTGGCGGAATACTGACGTAATGGGTCTAGTCCGGCTGACACATCTCGCATCATCCAGAATTAGTTTGGTTGAATGTTGGAACACGGCATTGTACAGGCTCGACACCCATACTCTCAGACAGGACTGCTTGCGACTTTTAACTTTTCCAAAGACTCAACGTGCTACTCAAAAAGATGCAATTTCATAACTGAAGAAACCAAGACAAATGTCCCGAAGCCAGGGATTGAAATCCCCCAAAATGACTTCTAGGAATGCTTCCAGCACTGAGAAGACACCTATTTAGAACAGTTTAGCTTTCAACTAAATAGGTGTTAGTTTGCTTTACAATCTAAGGTCGAATACTTTTTGATCACTCCTTGTAAAGTCAGTAAGATGGGGATACTCTCTTTTATCATGTCTGCTGGTTGCTGAAAGACATAACAGCGGTGCCGATTCAGTACAACGTAATACAACATTAAGATTGGTAGTAGAATGCTGATTAAAATGCATAAGACATCACGCTCAGATTGACAAAAGCGCGTCAATTGATGTGATTGATACTCACACTAACAATAGCACGTCAATTGATGTGATACTCAAACTGACAATAACACGTCGATTGATATGTTTCTCAAAATGACAATAACAGCACTTTTGATACACACGTAAGCTGACAATAGCACCACGGTTGATACAATACGTAAACTGACAATATCACCACGGTTGATACAATACGTAAACTGACAATAGCACCACGGTTGATACAATACGTAAACTGAAAATAGCACCACGGTTGATACAATACGTAAACTGAAAATAGCACCACGGTTGATACAATACGTAAACTGACAATAGCATGTCGATTGATATGATATTCAAACTGACAATAGCACCATAGTTGATACATACGTAAACTGAAAATAGCACCACGGTTGATACAATACGTAAACTGACAATATCAGCACGGTTAATACAATACGTAAACTGAAAATAGCACCACGGTTGATACAATACGTAAACTGAAAATAGCACATCGATTGATATGATACTCACACTGACAATAGAACGTCGATTGATATGATACTCAAACTGACAATAGCACCACGGTTTTTTGTTGTTGCTGTGTTAGAAGGAGCAAAGAATAGCAACACTGTAACCTGCCAATCATGACCTTAGAAGTGTCTAAGGTTGGTTGGGCAAGGAACTGGCTATCATGTAAAAACATATCATTGGCTCTTTCCGTCTTGTCAGCCGATAGTAATTGGGCTTTAAAAAAAGGGATGTAACTACAGTCCATGACGGTAACGAATGTGACTCGTAAGGCCAATCTGACAGAGTAGCGTCTTTCACAGTGTGTGCACGGAAAATCAGGACCCTTTGCGGCATCCCATGGTGTGGCGTGTCTTCCCAAACGCTGAGTCCATTAGCCTATCAGCAATCTGTATCTCATTTGTCTGTATTCCATGCCTAATCCTGCCCCTCCATGTAACGCGTTCCATGGCACACAGGACGCAGTAACCAAGAGATATTTGTCAGGTATCAAGAAAAGAACCTCACGTAAAACAGGTTACCTAGTATAAACGAAGTGCTCGAGTGGTCTGCTTGTGTCTTTGTGTATGACAAGGACAAAAATAGCATCACTGCAGAGCATGTCGTAAGAGACAACTAACACTGTATCACATGGCATAACGCCGGTATGGTTAGGTGGTTTGTTTAGAGCAGTATAGATGGCGCCTAACAGGCTGCGGGTTTACTTTGCTCTAATGTTTGAAACTATTAATATGGACTGGCACCTCGGCTAACCACCCTCCGTAAGCACATGTCCCAACGCAGTGAAGTATTAAGTTGCTCGAGCCTAGCTCACTAAGCAGGAAACCATTCTCCTGGCGGCTACGTCAGCTCATACCAGAGCTAGGACCTGCACAGGGGCATCTGCCGTTGTAGAAGTACAGGTCGACTAAGAACTAAGTAGAAACGAAAAAAAAATGGGCAAAAGAAGGTGCAAGACTACCACAAACAGATACTAGTATGACGTACGAAGAGTCAAAACGGCTTATCAAAGCCAGATACATGACCAAATGGGAAACCGAACATACTGGTTACACCAAAAACGATGCCTATTACCAGTTGAACCGAAGAGAGCAGGTCGTCGTCTTCAGACTTCGCACTGGCCACAACAGACTGAGGTACCACCTATTCAACAAATTGAAGATAGGGTGTACCGACGAATGCCCGTGCGGTACTGGTAAAATGACCGCTGAACATCTGCTGCAGAACTGCCCGACATACGAGGATCAGAGAGAGCAGATGTGGCCATCACCAGTGGAACTGCAAGACAAGCTCTATGGCAGTGGCGACAGCCTCAGGATGACCGCCGCTTTTTTCGAAAAAATAATGGTTACTGTCTGACTGCGTACGCAGAAGAAGAAGAAGAAACAAAAATGCATTTAATAATATATTTAAACACAATAACCAAGTGGGCTCATTATTCTACAGTGCTTCGTTTGCACGCGAAGCATAATTTGTGATGTTTTCAGTACATGATGAAGATTTTTTAGTCACAACGTAAACCGTGTTCTGATTAGGTCAGCGAAAAGTCGTATTTTGACTACTCTCGTTAACAACTGATGTTTTACTACAGCCTATTTGATATACCAATGTAAATGTATACTGAATATATTACTTTGTATTATCCGTGTTTTTATTTTGGCTTGGCTTCGTTCGTTCTCAATCTCCCGCTACCAAACCCTGAAAGGGCTTAAGTAGCAGAATGTAGTCAGAGAACGGAATGCGTTGTGTCGTAATTTACAGCTTGACTTCGATATTTGCACCTTTCGGTCCAACACATCTGACTTCAGCAATCATTTTTTAAGTAGCGAGTTAGCATTCCCTCTTCGATCCCTTCTCCTTAGCTCTGTTACAGCATATCCAGGATCACCGCGTGGAGGTGTAGAAGGGTCTTGGCAGCTCTGATTCGCTAGCCCTGATGCTTAGCAGTCAGCTACGGGTCTCTGACTACTGCAGCTCATGCGTTCAGTTTTTTAAAACCTTTTTGTACCGTATACCTACTTCTGCTGTAGGGGCACATCATTGCCTCTTTATCATGAAATGCAGTAATTTGTTAATGTTATCTTTCATCCACTTTACTTCATTTACTCTGCTGCTAAGCTACATCTTGAGCTTTCTTCTTTATCGCATTATCTTGAAAACTATTATTTATCACCTCTTTGCTCTGCCGTGTTTTCGCACGTGCTAATCAACTTTAGCACCGCGAGAGGACACAAACTTACTCTTGCCCAGGCGAGTTAAAATGAATCTATTTTTACCTCTCTCCGAGGAATTGTACCGGTTGAAATAAAAGGATTGACCTCGCTTTGGGAGTCTTTAGCTCTGACATCGGTGGAAAGGAGAATAGAAGAATGAAATATAAAATATAAAAGAAGAAGATATAAAGATGACAAGGATAAAGAAATATGCAGCAGAGAGAGAGAGAGAGAGAGAGAGAGAGAGAGAGAGCTAATACACGATTAATATGTTGTTAGTATGTAGAAATTAATCAGTTTTGTGCCGTAAATCTGCTGTCATGTTGAGTTTTGAGAGTCAAAGCTGTATTTACTGTCCGGTATTAACTATATTTGTGTTGGACATTTCGGAGATGGAGCATCCATCACTTATTCGGTAATAGTGGTTCTCATTTACTTTGAATGTTCGAGTCGTACTCGAACGCTGTGCAGATTAATTGCATAATTCTTATTTTTATGAGTGTCACATATTCAATGCTCAGTGGTTAAACTGACGTCATCTTTACACATTTGACTGTCATCCTGATTTAGAAACTATTGTGCAATGTCTATAAAACACGCGGTCTGTGGACTATTTCGGCCCACGAAGTCATATTTTGCAGCCCACACAGTTTTTAGCGTTCCATGTTGTGATAAAAGAAAATGATAGTTGGCGAGAGTATGTGGCATTATATTTAGAAATATTTTAACATATTTCCAAAACACAAACAACAGTAATAAGATAAAAGAAAACACATTTTATTTCAGGCTAAAATTGTGGCACGATCCCAGAAAAGTCAGCTCCCAGTCTCATAAATATCTAAGGGAGATAGGCCAAGTAACAAGAAGAGACAAGGTTTGCGATCAGACAATATGGCAAGATCTCGAACTCCAGTTGTTGTTGATTAGAGCAGAGAAATTTCAATTTAGTGGATTAAGCCATGTTTGTGGAGCCGGTAACGCAGTGGTTAGCGCTCTGGCTTCGCATCTGAGTGGTCCTGGGTTCATTCCCCAGTTGAGGCGGTAATGTTTTTTTCAGACTGCAATAGCTCCCGGGTCGACCCAGCCTTAAATGGGTACCGGTTCAGTCCGGGAAGTAAAAGCGGCGAGGGAGAGGAGATGGCTACCGCCCTCATATAGCCGAGCCTTTGAACTGTGAGATAGCTAACACCTCACACCCCTACGGCAGTAATGCTATGGGATACTTTACTTTACTTTACTTTAAGCCATGTTTGTAGAATAATAGATCTTCTACCACTGTGGATGACATAAAGTACGAGACGTGTTCAAATGAAACCGGATCTAACTGCACCAAGTGAACATACGTACAATGCGCATGATGACGTTACCTCTGGTGAATACATAACATACAAACCGTCAAGTTTGCAAAATTTCTTTATCCTCCGACTCATAGTTACCTCAACAGACCGTTGGCAACATGGCCGGTGTAATACGGAATCCCTCCAGACTTGATTACCAAGCGGCCATCCCACCTCACACAGGCTGCAGCCTAGTACTTGAAGAGTCATCTTCATACCCGACGACAGTTGTTACCATGGGACTCACCTTGACTTTTACCAAGCACACATTATTAATTAATAACTGTCTATCTGTGTCAACGAGGACGGACGACGTCGTGCACGTCATAGCACATCCTGGTGGGCGTGGGTGTATATGTGGCTGATAAGGCAAGGCGGACATGACCAGTTTTTTTTTGCATGACGGACACAAGATCAACAAACGGTATTGATGATCCTGCTCTTCGTAATTTCCGGTTCTCACGTCTGCTCTGGGCTGCTTGGACACGGTCGTCTTCGCTGGAAGTAACTCTGCGTCTCTCCAATCGGATCTATTTGGCACAAGGCCTTCCCAGGTGGATATATCAATCTGGCGGCATGTCAAAGAGTCTCAGGCTGTTCCTTTTTTTTTTGGAAAGGGGGAGGGGCGCTCTCACTTGCAGAGTCTGGATAAAAAGGGAGGTAGGTATGGACGTGAACTTCGTAGTAATGAGCGTCACGCAGATGAAGCCAAGTAAAGCACAACAGCCTGGATGACGCCGGTCTACCTACATTCGCACGCTCAGGACGTGCGCAAAGCTACTGCAACCCGCCACTTGACGCATTTTTCAGGGTGCATAAAAAAAAGCAAACCTACTCTTCGTTGGTAATGAACAACGACAACAACCACAGGCTAAGCTAACCAAACATATAACGTCCACTGCAGCTCACCAATGTCAAAAACCCGCTCTGTAGTACTTTGAGTGCAAGTACAATGCTCGTTTCTTAAGCTGTTTGCCAATAACCCGATTCAAGACACTTTGTGAACTATACAACGCTCGTTCCTGGAGCCGTTTCTTTTTGTGCAATTAAGTTCCTAAGCTAATGCACACCCTTCTTTAGCTACTATTTGACATCCTTGAAAAGTTATATTGTGAAAAGCTTTTGTTCTTCTGGATCTACGTGGGTGATCTACCCCTTGTTATTAAATGTATAAGACTCCATTGGAATTGGCTTCAAGTGCAAACAGTTTCAGGCACAAACTGGTCAAACCTTTTTTATACTAAAGTCGTGTGCAGATATATATTGCTTAATTGACGTGCTGTAGCTGCTCGCTTTAAAATAATAGTTTTGAGTTGCCTCTGATTTGAATATGTGAGAGTCTATTCTATAATCCCCGGTATCTTATCAATGAATATTTACTGACGAATATACATATAGGTGTGTATGTATATGTGTATATATTTACTAAGTGAACTCGTATGTGTGTGTCTGTGTGTGTGTGTGCGTGCTTGCGTCTTGCGTGCGGGTTTGTGCGTGTGTGTGTATGTGTGCGTATGGGTGTATTCATTTTTATTTTTAAGAAACCATATTTAATTTTTCTTAAAGGTAGCATTTTTTTAAACTCATATTTCACATAATTGTGTATTCAGGTACTCAATTATCATATCCTTTGTATCATATCAAATGACGCAGATATCACCAGTTTTCTGTTTGTAAGAATACTTATCAACAAGAAATAAAGGAATAATATTCAGACTTTGGACAAGTCCTCATGGAATGGAACGTTATATATTAACAAACCAAACATGGGTCACAAGGACACGTGCCGATGTGGGGACGACAAATTGTTCTGTAGAAAATGTTCTCCAAAACTGTCGGTTCCGTGGGCTGGGGCAATTGACAGCATATTTCAGCATTAAAAAAATAGTGTAAAATGTTTTCCAAGACAATCTGCTTCATTGGCTGAGGAAAGAAACAATCCACCGTCAGATGAACGGTATAAAATGTTCTCCAATACTGTCGACTCTGTAAGCTATTCTTGACAGCTTGGCTCTCCTAAACTCAAATGATTTACAGAATGCTTGTTTACAAGAACCCTGAAATAGGACATAACGCCAAGTTTATGAAGGAAATAATTGCAATTATCTAAAGAGAATAATGAAAACAATGCGTTCATTCTGTAACACTAAATTGGTATTCTTGTACAAAATACTAATTTATTATTGCTTGTGTTGTAATTCTATTTGAAAAAGGAACAAATGAAACATGAGAAGGGGCAGATAAAAGTAAAGAAGCAACGAGTTCGTTCATTAGAATGTGAGGAAAAGCTGGAGAAGAACGATGAACAAGTCAATCAAACTGGACCAGGAGCAAGCTGCCAGGATGATCTTAATTCATTTAAAGGTACGTAAAGATATAGATTTATCACAGCAGTACAGCTACACACACACACACACACATGAACAAAGCTATATACAACACATGTTCACACCACATGAACACAACATATGTGTGGCAGCTTAAGGTGTTTCCACAGTGGTTTAGCTATCTAGAATGTTACCACATGCATCCACATCATTCACGACCACACACAGCGAGTAATATATCGAAAATCTCCAGCAAACATCTTTATATTTAATAATAACTCATTCAAACAACCAATACATTTACAAACGACTATTGAAAATACATCTTAACTAAATAATCAAAATATGCATTTTTAACTATAATATAAAATACAAGCAATTTCTGTAACTATGGTAACCCAGTTCTTGCCTCTGCACTACTCTATCTGCACACTCAACATACAATCACGAACTCGTCCTTGCGATCAGATTAAGTAATCAGACGAATGTATGCTCACCTATAATCAGATCACGTATTCAGGCGATCTGTACACTCGTGTAACAATTCAGAACATATATCGTGCACCAGGTGTCCTGCACATACAACACACATTCAGCTTTCGTCCTTAGGCGATCTGTACACTCGTGTAACGGTTCAGAACATACATCGTTCACAGGGTGTCCTGCACACATTTAGATGTCTTTTAGGCACACACAGGGTTCCCAACAAATACCTTATAGAGCGACTGGCCAAGACTCAAACGCGTATGCTGGTTCAGTCACCCTGACATTTATTCTATCTCTTACACATTCGTAAAACTGCCTACTAAACTAGTAACAGGCTAATAATCGCTCTTCTATAAAGGCGGTGAACTAAATAGACCCCTAGCTAAATTATCAACCTCTCTGTCCATGGCAAACTTTTTACAGTATTATATAGTCTCAAGCAGTATCAGAGCTGTCCAATGGACCTATGTGAGTTGTCTGACTCAGCATCCTCTAGTTTGGATCCACCTCCATTTAGCTGTTATTGGCATGAATCACTCTGAATTTCTGTCACTCTAAAATGTCACAGCAATCCCTATTGGCCTCTGTGTGTCACTAACCCCGCACTACCCAAATCGGAACGCCAGAGTGGTGAACTCGTAACTCGTATCTGTACTAGACACATTCTTCCCCCCCCCCCCCCCCCCGTTTTCTTTTATCGACTTAGTGTCGAGACGGTGAGTGACCTTGGCACACATTCAGGTACCTTTATTCTCAGAGTCGCCGACACCATCACTTCTGCCGTAAACCCTCATGCTCCGGTTGGAACTGTTACAGGTGTTCACACAGCATGAACACAATATATTGCTGCGTGTTAGTTCTCTGTTTACATGGACATAAACTTGTTGTGAATGGAAAGGTTAGTTACAGCGCTTGGGTGGGACAACACAGATGGTAGGTTTCAGGTTTTAACACACACCAATTTACTGAACCGTAAATTGAAACTAGTCATTCTGTTGGGAAGACAAATTGTAATGGTCACCCTACATCTGAAACCCGAACTTAATAGAGTGCAGCTTCTAACACTTTATCACCAAAGACTGTGATTGCTATCAAACTAACCATGACCTTTTTTTTCTCGCTTACATTTCTTTTGCATTGGCTCTTCTTTCAATCCATTTTTCGAAATTTTTTTCTCTAAAAGCCCTCCTGCTGGATCTTATCAGTGGAAAGGTTAGTGGGCTATAAATGACCATCTGACACGAGCTTGACACTAAACCATGGCTTCGTTAGTTGTCGATAATCCTACATTCCGCTCAGAGTTCAGATTGTATACAGGCTATGTGCTTTTAGACGTTGCATAAGAGCACAGCTCATGATTCCAGTTGTTGTTTTTTTAAAGGACCAGTACTCCGCAATATAGCCTATACGGCTATGTGGCTGAAATATCCGAGTATAAAGCCACGGACAAGGAGCGCGTGGTCGAATGGTTTCCATATCTGCCTACTGACAAAGCGACCAGCGGATCCAATCCCCGGAAACGCATATGTTGTTTTTCTGTTGGGGTGAAATACACAGAACCAGCACACGGAGTGGCGACAGCAGTGTCAAAGTGGCCTGTCGTCCTCAGTCCAACATACACCTCGACTACCCCAGCGATGGGAATACAAGCGCCAGTTTTATTTTCTTTAGCCGTGTGCAAGGATATGGCTCCGATAAAAAACATGAATGAAACCTACGTCCGACATAAGGCCTTCCTTCATCAAAGACAGAAGACAGTACACATGAAATAATCATGAAAACATAATAATATACTTAGTCTGTTTCGCTTGTAATGGCCTCTTGAAGATTTACAACAGCCGGTTCTTCTTTTCCATTTGATCACTTCTCATACGAGTCCATTCTTGGTCAGCCTAATAACTTTCGCTTAACATGACCAGACACTCACAAATGTTCACGCCCAAGTATATGTGCATTTATTCATCATTACTTTCATGATTTGTTTTCAAATAATGTACTTTGTCCCTGATGAAGTCCTGTTGGTCGTAAAATACATGTTTTTTTTTCTTGCTCGAACGCCTTTTGTAAAACGTACTTGTCCATGATTTAATACTCTATATATTGAGCATCACTACCACAGCAGAGTCTTCTTAATGAAGTCTCCGCGACCTTTCCAAAAATAGGATTTAACCTTAGGGAACAAAATATTGTACATTTAACAATAACGATCAAAAATAGAATGCTCACTGCTGTAATTTTTTCCATTCCCTTTATTTAAAAGTCGGATTCCTAGTATCTTCTAGCAACGAAATAACATTTGTATTAGTCGTTAATTGTTGTTTTCTTGTACATGGTTATATATGTCTTCCTATAGTACGCAGTATCTTTGTTTACTGTCTTTAATGGTATTTATCTTCCTGTACTATCCCTCTCTATCTGCAGTTGATTTTAGGCCTCCTCGAGAAGTAGGTTAGTCCATTCTTTCTCGAATGTAACCGCATTCGCTGCGCCATGTGCTGTGTCCTGTACTGGGCCATGTAATATCGTATTTGCAAGGCCCTTGACATTCTAGATGTGGCCGTACCAAGTCAGCTTTCGTCTTTCGGTCGTTGTGAGGAGGTCGTCGTAAAGTCCATCTGCAGTCTCGATTCTTCATCGTCGTCATTTGTGATACGGTCTTTATATGTGATATTTAGGAGTCTTCTGAAACATCTCATATACATGGCCTGAGCTCTTCTCTGGAGGTCTACTGCAATGGTCCATGTTTCGCAGTCATAGAAGGATATTGAAAGAGTCAGTTAGCACATTAGTCTGACCTTCATGGCGAGGGAGAGTCTTCTATCTTTCCAAATAAGTTTCAATCGCGGAAGCACAGCTGTTGTCTGTACTATTCTGGCCAGGACCTCTAGTTTTGATCCCTCTTCATAGATCGATGAACCTAGTTACTTGAATCTATATAATAATAGCTGTCCATCGTTGTCGATGAGGACCGCCGACATCATCCTTGTCACAGATTTCCCTGTTGGGTGTGGGTGCGCATGTGGCTGAACAGGCCAATGCGAGCACGAAAACATCTGCTACATATCGGGCACACGAGGTTTGTAGAAAGGGATGGTGTTCCCGCTGCTCGGGATTTCCGCGTCTCGCGTCTGTTCTGGGCTTTCACAACACGGTCATCTTCACCGGCAGCTACACCCGATTTGACTGCGCTTCTCCAGTCAGATCTGTTTTTCGCAAGACATTCCCAGGTGTCGAAGTCTATCTGGCAACTTTTTAGTGAGTACTTCAGACCGTCTTTAAAACGTTTCTTTGGGCGCCCTCTCACGCGCCACCCGTCTCTCAGCTCGCCGTAGAGAAGCTTCTTTGGGAGCCGCTCGTCTGACATACGGACGAGGTGTCCGGCCAATCCTAGTCGTGCTTTTTCTAGCAGTGCATGTATGCTGGGCATGTTAGCCCTCGAGAGAACCTCGATGTCAGTGACACGATCTTGCCATCGGATGTGGAATATTCGCCTCAGGCAACCTGTGTGGAAGTGGTTTAACTTCCTTGCATGTCCAGAGTATTCAGTCCAGCTTTCGCAAGCGTATAGTAGGGTTGGTATGATGGTTGCACGGTAGACTTTCAATTTGGTCTTGACGCTGATGCCACGACGTGCCCACACCATCGAGCGCATTCTACCAAAGGCTGTGCTGGCCTTTGCTATTCTGCTTGCCACCTCATCGTCTAGGCTGACAGATCTCGACAGCGTGCTGCCCAGATATGTGAATTTGTCTACGGCATTCAACGTCTGCCCGCTGACTGTAGTCTCTGGTTTTGTGTACGGCATGCCTGGTGCTGGTTGGTACATGACCTCTGTTTTTTTGGCATTTATGGTCAGGCCAAAATTTTCGCATGCGGCAGAGAACTGGTCCATTCCAACCTGCATGTTCAGTTCTGAGTTGCTCATTAGAGCACAGTCGTCAGCAAATACAAGTTCCCTGATTATGTCGCCAGCCACTTTGGTTTTGGCCTTCATTCTTCTGGAATTGAGTAACTTGCCATCTGTGCGGTACTTTATGGGTATTCCAAGCTCCAATGATCTGAAGGCGTCTGTCATCGTGGCCGCAAACATCATGCTGAACAAAGTCGGGGCGAGTACACACCCTTGTTTTACTCCGTTTGATACTAGAAACGTTTTAGAGATTGCACCGCTGTCCAGTACACGAACACACATGCCTTCGTGTAGCTGTTTCACCATTGTTATGAACTTGTTGGGGCAGCCAAACTTAGACATTATCATCCACAGCCCTCCTCTGTTTACTGTATCAAATGCCTTTGTCAAATCAATAAATGTGGTGTACAGGGCCTGATTTTGCTCTCGACACTTCTCTTGTACTTGGCGAGCGGCAAAAATCATGTCCACTGTTCCTCTTCCGGCTCTGAATCCACATTTGCTTTCTGGGAGGTGGTGGCTTTGTTCAAGGTGTTTGTTGAGCCTGTTTAGCAGTAAGCGTGCTAGGATCTTGCCTGCTACGGAGAGTAGCGATATTCCTCGATGATTGTCGCATTCCTGACGATTGCCTTTTCTTTTGTATAGGTGAACGATTGAGGCGTCCTATAGCTCCTGCGGAATTTTACCTTCAGCCCACATGTGACAGAAGAGTTCAGTGATCCTTCTGGTGAGGGATGGGCCTGCTGTCTTATATACCTCTGCTGGTATTGCATCAGCTCCTGGAGCTTTTCCTATAGATAGTGAACTGATTGTCCTGTCGACTTCCTCCTCAGTAATGACTTCATCCAACACCAGGTTCAGTTCCACCTGCGGCATTCGCCGGATGGCCTCTTTATTTATGGATGATGGGTGGTTTAGTATTTTGCAGAAGTGGTCTGCCCATCTGTCTAGAATCTGAACCTTATCTATTAGCAGTACCCCATCCGCACTGCAAACTGGAGTATTACTAGAGGGCTGCGGGTCGTAGAGAGCTTTCAGTGCCTCGTAAAACCGTTTGGTGTCATGACGCTCGGCGAACATCTCAATTTCGTCAGCTCTTTTGCTGAGCCAGGAGTCTTGCATCTCTCTAAGCCTGGTCTGGACAGCTTTGCGAGCAGTATTGAACGCAGCTTTTGCTGCCGGAGATGGTGTGTCCCTCTGGTATTCCCTGTGCGCTTCATGTTTTTCATCGAGAAGGCCCTGTATTTCTAGATCGTTCTCATCAAACCAGTCCTTATGCTTGCGCGTGATTGGGCCAATGTTTTTAACAGCTGTATCGTAGAGTGTGTTTCTCAATGATGCCCAGTTCTTTTCGATGTCGTTCTTTTCAAAACGAAGCTCAGACAGTCTACCCTCAAGCTCTTCCTGGAAGCCTCCTCTCGTGGGTTCGTATTTCAACTGAGAGACATTTAGCCTCCTTGGTGGTTTCTTTCCCTGGGGGCGCATTTTGGGCTGGATCTTGAAGTTTAGATTGGCAATGACAAGTCGATGGTCGGTGGAACATTCTGCACCACACATGCTCTTCGTTACCATAGCATCCGCTCGATCCCTACGTCTGATGATAATATAGTCAATGAGGTGCCAGTGGCGGGACCTTGAGTGCATACATGTGGTTCTATTTCGGACAGGTAGTCGGAAAGCTGTGTTTGTAATGAGTAGTTCATTTGCGGCACATGTCCTCAGAAGGAGCAGTCCGTTACTATTGCATTTTCCGATACCATGTCTGCCAATGGTTCCCTCCCATGCTGTAGGGTCTGTGCCAACCCTAGCGTTAAAATCACAGAGGATGACCAGTTTGTCAGATTTGGGGACTGCAGCGATGAGCGCCTCAAGGTCCTCATAAAACTTATCTTTTGTTTCCAGAGGATTTGAGTTACTTGAATCGCTTCAGTTTCAACGTTATGTCCATTTGCTTTGATCACAGCGTTGATTTCCTCATTGTTGCTGGTGTTGAACTTTTGTCCTTTCTGTGTTTTATCTTCATAACATAACCCTGTGCTGTTAAATCTAGACTTCGAATCAATTTCCGAAGTTCTGTTTCAGTCCTCGCCAGCCTACCAATGTCATCTCCAAAGCGTAGGGGGTAATCCTTTTATTCCCTTTTCTAACTTTACCAACATGATCTTCAAGGGTATCACTCATATTTCTTGTTAGGAATATCTTGAAGAGGTTCGGTGAGAGTATACATCCATGTCTTACGCCAACGGCTGTATGAAACCATTCACCAATTTCTCCATTCAGAAAAACTGCGCGTGTTGCCGTATACAGATTCTCGATAACTCTCACGTTATTACCCCTGATGTTCATTGTTGCCCAGAGAGCATCACGTCAGACTCAATCAACCGACTTGTCAAAGTCAATAAACACATGGTATAGGTGTTGTTGGTGCCCCAAATACTTATCGTTCAGTATTCGTAGATTGAACATCTGCTTGGTGGTGCTTCTACTGGTTCGAAAACCTGCCTGTTTTTCGGCAGTGATTGTTGTTGTTGTTGTTGTTGTTGTTGTTGTTGAATGCCCACAATGAGTAGGATGACTCTTTCATGCGCTCTGAAAAGAACGTTAATTGTTGGGTTGT
Organism: Ariolimax columbianus; assembly: GCA_036924085.1. Taxonomy (NCBI): domain Eukaryota; kingdom Metazoa; phylum Mollusca; class Gastropoda; order Stylommatophora; family Arionidae; genus Ariolimax; species Ariolimax columbianus. Next base: position 98,179,618 of record JAVGWX010000006.1, on the reverse strand, counting down.
CATAACCTTACTCACACCCCGAGCGTGCTGATAAAGGGGGAACGAGGTCCTACAGCCGGTTGTGATATCCTTGGCTTTATCTGCGTGTCGCTCACTACTACGGGGATCACGTCGATCCCTCACCTCGTTAGCCAGGCTGCCATAAAAACATCCAGTTTCCAGGAAGGGCTACGGGGTAGCCGAGGCGAGGATCAGTAAATGTCTGATCTGTATGTTTTGCCTGACCAGACGTTAGTCTTCCATCCCTTCGGCAATGTTGTTCTCGGCTTGAGATTTCAGCCAGTTGAGATTATGAGCACGACTTTGCTGAGATGTAATGGATAAATTACCATTCAAATCACACGCCGTGATGTTTGTTTTGAAGGGTATATCGTACGTGTATTGAAATTAGCCGTTTCAGCGAAAGACAGTTTTCTTGGTTATGTGCTTGTGCGTTAATATATGTGTGTACGTGCTTGCGTTGGGGTGGGTGAACCCTTCATGTTGTTTGATCTATGTCTTGATCTCTCTAATAATAGGCCGTATTTGTTTTTTATATAAAGAAGAAAAAGAAGAATTGAAACATTTTCTTTCTTAAGGGTTTACTTTACTTTTATTTTTGGCGAAGGTACGCTTCTGTCAACCCGATACTTGAGAACAGGTCGTCGGGTTTATAAGCTGCATTTATATGTGCATTCTTTCAGCCGCTATAAGAGAAGTGGTATCTATCATTTTGCAAAGATACTTTTAACATTGTATTCAAATCAATTCTCAAATTAGCTATTAAGAAAGTTTGAATTGTAAATACTTTTCAATATTTATAATGAAATATGAAGATCTATAAATAACAAACGCAATACAGCCCAATGAAAAATAGGGGTAATTTGTCGAATTTTGTAAATGTTGTCTCCCATCACAGTTGTCTTTAATCAGTGTAATCAAAACTGATATTTACAAATAAATCAAGATTAAATGATAATAGAAAATACGTGCTCTTTCTATTATGACAGGAGATTTGTTTTTGAAGATATGCCCATTCGTTAATTAGTGTTGATGTTGTTTTATGTTGTGACTCATGTTCGTTAACTTTCTGTTTCAAATGTTCCTTGTATTACCATGTTTACATGAAATGCTGTCTGCCATTACACGATTACGTTTTGTATTGCCCTTAAACTGCTTGTTTGTTTGTAGGAAATATAAGAGACTAATAGATCAGAAATCATTGTGAAACTTTAGCTAGAGATTCTAACATTAACAGATTCAGACATACATGAAAAAGAAGTTAACGATTCTGACATTAACAGCTTTAGGCATACATGAAATAGAAGTTAGAGATTCTGATATTAACAGCTTTAGGCATACATGAAATAGAAGTTAGAGATTCTGACAATAACAGCTTTAGGCATACATGAAATAGAAGTTAGAGATCCTGACATTAACAGCTTTAGGCATACATCAAATAGAAGTTAGAGATTCTGACATTAACAGCTTTAGACATACATGAAATAGAAGTTAGAGATTCTGACATTAACAGCTTTAGGCATACATGAAACAGAAGTTAGAGATTCTAACATTAACAGCTTTAGGCATACATGAAACAGAAGTTAGAGATTCTGACATTAACAACTTTAGGCAATACATGAAACAGAAGTTAGAGATTCTGACATTAACAGCTTTAGGCATACATGAAACAGAAGTTAGAGATTCTGACATAAACAGCTTTAGGCACACATGAAACAGACGTTAGAGATTCTAACATTAACAACTTTAGGCATACATGAAACAGAAGTTACAGATTCTAACATTAACAGCTTTAGCCAGAAAATGAAACAGAAGTAAGAGATTCAGACATTAACAGCTTTAGGAATACATAAAACAGAATTTAGAGATTCTGACATTAACAGCTTTAGGCATACATCAAATAGAAGTTAGAGATTCTGACATTAACAGCTTTAGGCATACATAAAACAGAAGTTAGAGATTCTGACATTAACAGCTTTAGGCATACATCAAATAGAAGTTAAAGATTCTGACATTAACAGCTTTAGGCATACATGAAACAGAAGTTAGTGATTCTAACATTAACAGATTTAGGCCTACATCAAATGGAAGTTAGAAATTCTGACATTAACAGCTTTAGGTATACATGATACAGAAGTTAGAGATAATGACATTAACGGCTTTAGGTATACATCAAATAGAAGTTAGAGATTCTGACGTTAACAGATTTAGGCATACATGAAACAGACGTTTGAGATTCTAACATTAACAACTTTAGGCATACATGAAACAGAAGTTACAGATTCTAACATTAACAGCTTTAGGAATACATAAAACAGAATTTGGAGATTCTGACATCAACAGCTTTAGGCATACATCAAATAGAAGTTAGAGATTCTGACATTAACAGCTTTAGGCATACATAAAACAGAAGTTAGAGATTCTGACATTAACAGCTTTAGGCATACATCAAATAGAAGTTAAAGATTCTGACATTAACAGCTTTAGGCATACATGAAACAGAAGTTAGTGATTCTAACATTAACAGATTTAGGCCTATATCAAATGGAAGTTAGAAATTCTGACATTAACAGCTTTAGGCATACATGATACAGAAGTTAGAGATAATGACATTAACGGCTTTAGGTATACATCAAATAGAAGTTAGAGATTCTGACGTTAACAGATTTAGGCATACATGAAACAGAAGTTAGAGATTCTAACATTAACAACTTTAGGCTTACATGAAACATAAGTTAGAGATTCTAACATTAACAGCTTTAGGCATAAATGAAACAGAAGTAAGAGATTCTGACATTAACAGCTTTAGGAATACATGAAACAGAATTTAGAGATTCTGACATTAACAGCTTTAGGCATACATCAAATAGAAGTTAGAGATTCTGACATTAACAGCTTTAGGCATACATGAAACAGAAGTTAGAGATTCTGGCATTAACAGCTTTAGGCATACATGAAACAGAAGTTAGAGATTCTGACATTAACAGCTTTAGACATACATGAAACAGAAGTTAGAGATTCTGACATTAACAGCTTTAGGCATACATGAAACAGAAGTTAGAGATTCTGACATTAACAGCTTTAGGCATACATGAAACAGAAGTTAGAGATTCTGACATTGTCGGTATTAAACACCTGTCTCACTGTCGGTATTAAACACCTGTCCTACTGTCGGTATCATACACTTGTCTCACTGTCGGTATTAAACACCTGTCTCACTGTCGGTATTAAACACCTGTCCTACTGTCGGTATAATACACCTGTCACTGTCGGCATCATACACTTGTCTCACTGTCGGTATTAAACACCTGTCTCACTGTCGGTATTAAACACCTGTCCTACTGTCGGTATCAAAAACCTGTCTCACTGTCGGCATCATACACCTGTCACTGTCGGCATCATACACCTGTCACTGTCGGCATCATACACCTGTTACTGTCGGCATCATACACTTGTCTCACTGTCGGCATCATATACTTGTCACTGTCGGCATCATACACTTGTCTCACTGTCGGCATCATACACTTGTCACTGTCGGCATCATACACTTGTCTCACTGTCGGAATCATACACTTGTCTCACTGTCGGTATCATACACTTGTCACTGTCGGCATCATACACTTGTCTCACTGTCGGAATCATACACTTGTCTCACTGTCGGAATCATACACTTGTCTCACTGTCGGTATCATACACCTGTCACTTTCAGTATCAAACACATGTGACTGTCGGTATTATCTACATGTTACACTATCAGTACCATACACCTGTCACTGTCGGTAGCATACACATGTGACTGTCGGTATCAAACATCTGTCTGCAACACTGTTGAGTCATACACATGTCCCACTGTCGGTATCATACACATGTCCCACTGTCGGTATCATACATCTGTCCCACTGTCGGTATCATACAATTGTCCCACTGTTGGTATCATACATCTGTCCCACTGTCGGTATCATACATCTGTCCCACTGTCGGTATCATACACATGTCCCACTGTTGGTATCATACAATTGTCCCACTGTCGGTATCATACAATTGTCCCACTGTCGGTATCATACATCTGTCCCACTGTCGGTATCATACATCTGTCCCACTGTCGGTATCATACACATGTCCCACTGTTGGTATCATACATCTGTCCCACTGTCGGTATCATACACATGTCCCACTGTTGGTATCATATATCTGTCCCATTGTCGGTATCATACATCTGTCCCACTGTCGGTATCATACATCTGTCCCACTGTGGATAGACCTGTCATACCGTCGCTATCATACACCTATCCTACTGTCGGTATCATACAATTGTCCCACTGTCGGTATCATACATCTGTCCCACTGTCGGTATCATGCATCTGTCCCACTGTCGGTATCATACATCTGTCCCACTGTCGGTATCATACACTTGTCACACCGTCCGTTTCATACACCTGTCACCGTCGGTATCATACACCTGTCACCGTCGGTATCGTACACCTGTCACCGTCGGCATCATATACCTGTCACCGTCGGTAGCATACACCTGTCACCGCCAGTATCATACACCTGTCACTGTCGGTATCATATACCTGTCACCGTCGGTATCATACACCTGTCACCGTCGGTATCATACATCTGTCACACTGTCGATATCATACACCTATCCTACTGTCGGTATCATACACTTGTCCCACCGTCCGTTTCATACACCTGTCACCGTCGGTATCATACACCTGTCACCGTCTGTATCGTATACCTGTCACATTGTCAGTGTTATACACCTATCACTGTCGGTATCATACACCTGTCACCCTTGTACCAATATAACTAAAATGATTGTTCGGTGTAGGGTCAGAAGGCTCGATGAAACAGCTCTTGACTATGGTGTGGAGATTATCGTTGGCAAGACACAATTAATCACCATCAACACCGATGGCTTCAACAGCGGAGTAAAAGATTAAGGCCAGGAACTCAAAGTGGTAGACCGTTTACATATCTGGGTTAAATTGTCACTGATTGAGAATGAAAATGTGAAGTGTTGTTCAGAATAGCAAAGACATTATCGGCGCTTGCACGACTTAACAAACTCTGGCAAGATGAACCGTTAGCACTATGCCCGAAAATCAGATTAATGCAGTACGTTGGTCCTGTCAACATATTTCTATGCCTGTGAGTCATGGACAATTGCAGCTGACCTGCAGGGGGAATATAGAGGCTTTGGAGATGAGATGTTTCGGAATACTTCTAAACGTCACGTGCAATGGCCGAGTTACAAATGTGGAAATACGAGATAGAATTTAAATAACAATACGGTTTTGAAGATTTCTTGGCAACCGTCAAAAGACGGAACGTCTCTTGGTAAGGTCATATATCGAGATCAAACGGTCTTTAAAGTACTATCCTGCGCTGAAATGTGCAGGGTCGACAACGAAGAGAAACGAAGAGAATTTCCAAAAATAAACGGTAACACAACATAAAATAATTCACCAACGTCCGACCAGAGGACGCACAGGCAGCTTCATGTGTGCTCCAACTACCTCACCGGTTACGGGATGACTTCACTTGACTTGACAAAGGATATGGCCTCAACAGTGTAAATAGTTCACCGGGTATGACAGACTGGGGTCATTTGACAAGCTCATTAAAAGCACATTTTATCTCTGGAGCAGAATTGCTTCATTTATATTCATCAGTAATGGAAAGCAGTTTTCTCTAAATTAATTCATTTGAGGCTATTCATTGCGATTATAAAAGCGGATTGACCATATGGATTAGAACGTGACGTGTATAGTATCTAGACCACAGACCTTTACTGTCGGATGTCTGCGTCTCAAACTTAGAACATAGCGTGGATCGCTTCCAGACCACAGACCTCTACTATTAGATGTCTGCGTCTCCTACTTTGCAATACCTGACAAGATGTAATAACAAACCAAACGTGTCACAGAAAGTGCGTAAACAATCTTACGGTTGGAGATTACGGAGAAAAACATGCAGATTGTGAGGACGTGCCCTCGGGAAGAAATCCAACAGTTTAACAAGACATGTTTTGGATTGGAACCCATGAGAAAAGATAAGAATGGGAAAACGGAAAAATACCTGATGAACAATCATAAACAATGAAAGCAAAGCGACTAGAATCTTTAAAGTCAGAGTATAACAAGCTCACCGTAGATATAAATTGGTGAAAACGTTCCACCCATCTCTTCCAATTTGACTAAAAGCAACAGTGAAATATCTATCCATCTATCAATATTCTTTCAGTGCCGAACAGGACGCATACGGCAGACTTCTCTCTATCTCGTTGTAGTTCCTGTTTGGTGTTAAGATCCATCATGGGGGCCTCCCTAGTGATTGTCCTGAGCAATATCTCTCTTGGCCTGCAACTTTTTCTGGTGGCACTTCATCTCCACTTAATCACTTGGACTGGAAGTATGTTGCTGTTCATTCTAAAGGCATGTCCGATGTACGCGTAACATGTTTTCCTTCTGATAATAGAATGATCTTGGTGTTCGGTTTTTAACACTATTTGGTTGTTTGTCTTAAATTTTGTATAGCCAATGCTCAATATGTTTCCTAAAACTGTTAGTTTCGAATGCATTCATCATATTCTCAAAACTGTTGGTCATTTTCACATCTATTTGTCAATATTGAAATTGCTTTGAACATCCTTAATTTGACGTTTTGCTCAGTATTTTTTAACCCCAGATACTTGCACATTGGTTAAATACAAATGAAGACGAGGCGATTCGAGAGAGGATGTCAGTTGCTGTGATTCTGTCCTGTTACATTTTGCTGTCTAAGCAAATGAAATGTTCTACATTCTTCAATATACTTCCATTCAGTTTGATATCAGTGACTTGGTGAGATTTTCATGATTTTTGTTTTCGAGACATTCATCTTATATATGCACGCCAATCTGTTCGGATTGATGACAAATTACGTCTATCTTTACCTGTGTCCCCTCCACACCTGTTCTCAGAAAACCCAAATCATCTACGAAGGCAAGTTTTCTAAGGCCTTAGCATCCGTCCATTGTATGCCTAAATGTATGTTGTGGGCATAGTGATGCATTACCCAGTCGATGGCTATACTAAATAAAAGTGGTGACAAAATGCAGCCTTACTTTATTTTTGTTTTTATATGTAACCATAAAGATATCAGCAGTGCTCGGCACACAATTTTGCATCATTGTATAGTTCTATTATGACATTAATATGTTTAGATGGAAAGCCATATTTGTTAAGGATTTTCTGAAGTGATGGGTGGTGAAGAATGTCAAACGCCTTTTGGAAATTAATGAAGTATACCCCACAGGAAATTCTGTCAATCTAAACATTCTGTAAAGGTAAAAACAAACTTTCTGCTACAGGGAACATAAATAATTCTCTGCGACACTTTTTTGTGTGTTGGTAGATGGTATCGTCTTAGAAGGGTTGAAGTAGTCCAATAGCAGAATTTGCATCGGGAATGAAGTGTTAACTATTTAATTGGACTAGGTCTCAGATTTCTATAAAGTGGGGTGCCCATGTTCAGTCCTGATGTCTTTCCTTGCTTAACACTAAGTCAAGTACCAGTTCACAGGTAGATCGACTAGAGCATGTGGTTAACGGAAATAAACAAGATATCGATGGCGCTATAAGCTCAAGATTGGAGTCGGTGGGTGTTCGAACCCAGCAAGATTCAAGCGGGCTTGGTTTCATTGGGTGAGGTCTAGCACCTCTTACTACCAGAGACGAATGATACACTTGGACGTCCCCAATATGTCACCGTTCTTCTCCCAGGCCTATTAGGCCATAGGAAGTAAATCGCAAAACGAACCTACTTACCTACTACACTTATCTGTTTGTTTGAAAAACCAGGATTTCGTTCCAAAAAACATATAGGTCATATATAGGTTAAGGTGAGGCCGCGATAATAAAGGCGTCTGGCGTGATACTGCCCATATCATCCCCTATGTACCGTGGGTCACCAAATAATATGGGCTAAATACCATATTTCCATTACGCCGCTTGGATTGAAACGGAATCTGTTCTATGTTTTTAATATTTCTGGGAACAGCAGATCTCGAACGCCAGGTTGGGATCAAGATGCTGAGCAGCGCTTGAGCTGCAGCGACCCATAGCTGACTGCTAGCGTCAGGGCCAGCGAACCATAGCTGCCAAAACCCTTCTACACCTCCACGCGGTGATCCTGGATAACAGGCTGCATCAGGGCAGACTGGCTAAGGAGAAGGGATCGAAGAGGGAATGTTAACCCGGTACTCAAAAAATGCTTGCTGAAGTCGGATGTGTTGGACCGAAAGGTGCAAATATCGCAGCCAAGCTGTAAACTACGACACAACGCATTCCGTTCTCTGGACTACATTCTGCTACTTAAGCCCTTTCAGTGTTTGGTAGTGGGAGATTGAGAACGAACGAAGAAGAAGAAGGAGAACGTCAGGTCGTCATGACGTCTAGAAATGGTGCCGTGGTACTATTCTTAACAAGTGTCATGTTAACACGTACAATTTCTGCCATCCCGTATATCACAACTCACTCCTCATTTTAACGGACACGCAATAGAATAGTCAGACATTCGTGTACGATTGGGGTATTCGTTTAATCGTGGTTTAGTTGGTGCTCCAAGAGTGCTCATGCGGTTTGCTAGTGACGATCCACAAATAGTTGTCTCGGGGCCGGGACAAACCGACCACAATCATAATGTCGTGATAGTGTTTACCTTCTTTAAAGCTCTTAAAAAATATACAATAACACATATCTTATAGTGATTTACTTTCTGATTTAGCAACAATGATCGTTAAAAAAAGCAGAGAATAGAAAAGAACGGATAAATCAAGCATGACTGATGAACCTGTTTTATTTGGATCATCACTAGAACAAAATAAATAATTTTATTGAACAGTGACCTTGAAGTTGAGAATATAAATGAAGCGTGGTAAGTAGAACTGTATTGCGACCATCAGCAAATTTATGTTCAACTTGCCCTCCTGCAGGAAGAAGAACATTTAATTAAGCGTTGCTCTGTTGCAGCCTGTTATCTAGGATCACCACTTGGAGGTGAAGGGTCTTGTCAGCTCTGGCTCGCTGACCCGAAGCTAGCAGTCAGCTCTGGTTCGCTGACCTTGACGCTAGCAGTCAGCTTGGGCCGCTGACCGCTACAGCTCATGCACTTATTTTTTTATCTGTTTCATTTTTCGCCTGGCTCCTTGATCCTATTAAATGAGTCACCCGACGAAACAGGTCAATATTTTGATGTACTATTTATCTTCGCTTTAGTTATTAATACAAGGCTTCCAAAAATTCCAAGAACCTGACACCTTTATAAAGAGAAGCAAACTCTCTACCACTCAGCCACTCAGACACTTGGTTTTCCCCTAACGTTATTTTGTTTCAAATGTTCACAACCAATGTACTTTACTTAACAGCATATAATCTAGTTATTATAAATCTCTTGGATGAAAAAAATAACCATTGTTGACTTACCAAACAGGTATACAGTCTGACTCACTAACAGAACAGGAACAGACCAGAAGCAACTTACAAACAGGAAGTTGTGCTAAAACAACCGAGAAAATCTGCCATCCCCAACATCCTTCTGACCAGTCAAATGGTGAATCCCCCGATGACACATCTCAAGCAGAGACGGGTTCAGAAGCCAGTCTTGGAGAAATGGAAGATGAGACATGTACAACGGCGACCCAGGAGAAATGTCTGACAACATCAAATATTGGCACGTGAGTGAACTGTTATACATATCCACTACTTTCATAAACCTCCTATAATATCTAGATATCATATAGATCAGTGATCACCAACTGCTGGTACTTCTTCTCCTTCTTCTTCTTCTTCTTCTTCTTCTTCTTCCTTCGTTCTCAATCTCCCACTACCAAACCCTGAAAGGGTAAGTAGCAGGATGTAGTCCAGAGAACGGAATGCGTTGTGTCGTAGTTTTCAGCTTGGCTGCGATATTTGCACCTTTCGGCCCAACACTCCGACTTCAGCAAGCATTTTTTGAGTACCGGGTTAGCATTCCATCTTCGATCCCTTCTCCTTAGCCAGTCTGCCCTGCTGCAACCTGTTATCCAGGATCACAGCGTGGAGGTGTAGAAGGGTCTTGGCGGCTATGGTTCGCTGGCCCTGACGCTAGCAGTCAGCTATGGGTCGCTGACCACTGCAGCTCATGTGCTGCTCAGCATCTTGATCCCCAACTGCTGGTACCGGTCTGGAGAAATATTCTGTCGGTCAGCGGGAAAAGTTATTACGATTTAACTGTTAAGGTCACCAGGAGGTAATATAAGCTCCCATGGGCTAATTTTGTTAACTCAAATGACGTCAGCTACACAAGTATCCCTACTTTTGGGACACAAAAGTTCTTATAAAAATTGTGCATGTTTATCAAAGTACGTTAGGAATATTTTGGTTTTTTTCTTGTGAAAATGACTATCCCTCCACATATGGCTAAACGTAAATTAGGTAAACTGGGAATTGATATACACATTTTAGAGATTAATGAATCTGTGTTGTGATATTTCGGAAGACAAGTTATTTCTAATAATGGCTTTTTATTTCTGTTTGAGCTGTCCGCGAAAACTTTTTCCTAAACTTCATTGGTTCGCGGAATATGTTTTTAACGTCACTGGTCCGAAAAAATGTTTTCAATTTTCACCGGTCCGAAAGTATAAACAGTTTCTGAAACACTGATATAGTAAAGGCCGCCGTCCATCGTAGATGATGATGGCATAATTAATTTTGCTAGCGCTATTTGTAGTAAGGATTAACTGCGCTACTTTTTATTCTCACTCTCTCGTCTCGTGCCGCCCGACCCCAGTGGCAGTCAAGAACAAGACACTAGGGGGCGACTATGAGATGCAGGGGACTCCGCATCAAGCACCCGTGAATAAGACGGCGGAGTCCGGAGTCGAACTCACACCACCTGATCACGAGACCGACGGCTTAACCACTTCGCCACGAAATCCCATGGAAACACTGATATTGATGTTCAATTTATTAGAGTTGTTCCTTGTTCCAAGACAGGGTCAGCTGGAGAAGAAGTTGGGACCCGCAGCTACGCTGAAGAAAGGATAATCGGGATCAAGAAGATCAAGACATATTAACGTTGGTGTTGGTCGTATCAGACTTTCAAGTTCCAACGTTGTACACGCCCAATAAGTGTTGACACTCACATACTCATTACTTTTATATATGTTCTTTCATATTAAGGTGTGAAATGAGCTATAAGAGTTTTTTCTTATTTCTTTGCGTTCGTTTTGTTAAGTTGTGTCGTCATTCCACGAGTAGGCTGCCATGTATCTGCATTTCGATACAAAACATCCGATTTCAGCACGGTATTTTTGGGACCGGGTTTACATCCAATTTTCGATCCCTAATCTGGCAGCCACGCCGCCCGGTTGAGACCCGTTTTCAGAGCCGCCATTTTGAGGAGGGATAGGGTCTTGGAAATCTCTGATTCGCTAACTATGACGGAATCAGGCAGCTATGAGTTGTTGGCTGCTGCTAGCTCATTCACTGCTACCTGTTTGTCCCATTTATTAGTTTGAGTTGCATACTGTTCATTGTGCTAAGGCATTGACCGTGTTTTCACTAAATGGTACCTGGGGTGAAAATAGTAGATCTACTAATAATAATAGTTAACCATTGCAAGGGAAGATGGCGACAGCATCAGACATGTGTGTTCAAGTGTGACCGCATATGACTGTACAGTCCGATCTGAGTGCGTGCAACTCTACCACACGTGAACAGCATGAGGAATTAGACTTTTTGCATTATGTCTTTTTATGAGGCTTGCGTTTTCTGCGCCCCACAAATGCTTCTCTTCTCTGCCACGAGAGCATTATGTGAGATAGCAGTGCGCCAGACTGAGCTGTCCGAAGCAAGCAGCTTGCAGGAGGTGACATCAATGGAGAAACTTTTCAAATAAACTTTCAGAGCCTTTGTGTCGCTTTTTCTGTCCTCGCGACGAAAGCCTACCTGTCCTGAGCTTGCCGTACAACAGTTGCTAAGGAAGACGCTCATCTGGCATGCAAAAAACATGCTTAGTCTATCTGATCTAGGGTCTATGCAGTAGCGTACGGATGTCAGAGAGTCTTGCCCTGCTAAGAACTTCAGAGTTGGGCACTCTATCCTGTCAACCGATCCTGAGCATCCTTCGAAGACAGCTTAGGTGGAAAAGGTTGAGTTTCCTGACACGCTTAGTACTCGTCTACTATAACCATACGAGCATGTAAAAAAAAAAGACAACTATAGAGTGTTGTGCATGTGCTTGCGAAACGCATCATGTAAAACCATTGCTATAAAAAACCATTGAAATTTATTAGACACGGATTTGAATACCAGTACAAGAACTAGCTGTTGTAGTGGCCAGATACTTAACTTGTAGAGAAAAGACTAATCAATCAAGCAATCAAAACCGCCCTTTTATGCTCAAGCACAGTATCAGACAACAAAGTGCAGCAAATATGGTGCCATAACCGGCTACTGGTCTACATTTCTCTGCTGTTTTAATTCATTATTGATGCTGCCAGACCACGGATTTGTCTGGGATTCACACTAGTCGACGACTTACACTTGTGTTCACCGAAACGTGTTGTTATTTCCATTTGGACTGGTTAATTCGTTTTGTTTTTTGTGGTTTCTTCCGTCCAATTATCCTAGAATGGACATCGGCTATACGAATTAGCACTACGCTTAAACCTGTGTCGTATTTCACGGTCTACGGTTCTGTAACAAACACAACACAGAATGGAGGGGCAGGGGTATTCCTGAGCCTACCAAATGGTAGAAAAATAACACTGTCAGTGGTAACTGGAAAATTCAGCAATTTCAGAGCGGAGGAAGAGGCACTGAAGGCTGCAGTAGAAGCAATGCTTAAAGGCGAAAGAAATGAAAGCCAGATAGTCCTGTTTACAGATGCCCTGGCCGTAGTTACAGCACTAAAAAGCCAGACAAATACTGAACTTAATGACTTAAGAATAGTACTCTGTCAACTATGCCAGCAGTCCGCACCAAAAAGAGTAGTGGTACAGTGGTTCCCATCCCACTGTAACATCCAAGGCAACGGGGAGGCAGACATACTGGCAAAAGAAGGTGCAAGACTACCACAACCAGATTCTAGTGTGACCTACGAAGAGTCCAAAAGCTTTATTAGGGCCAGATACATGGCCAAATGGGAAACAGAACATACTGGCTACACAAAAAACGATGCCTACTACCAGATGAACAGAAGAGAGCAGGTCGTGGTCTTCAGACTCCGCACAGGCCACAACAGACTGAGGTACCATCTATTCAATAAATTGAAGATAGGTGGCACTGACGAATGCACCTGTGGCACAGAGAAAATGACCGCTGAACATCTGCTGCAAAATTGCCCGACATACGAGGACCAGAGAAGGCACATGTGGGAATCACAAGTGGCAACACTAAACAAGCTCTATGGCAGTGTCGACAGCCTCAGGATGACAGCTGCTTTCTTCGAACAAATTAAAGTTGACGTCTGACAGCGTACGAAGAAGAAAAATAAGTATTTCACGGTCTAGTTCACACGCCTGAACATCACGAGATTGGCGCCTATCGCCCTAGCGGTAAACAGCGTAGGTTTTGGTGTGTTAAATGTAGACACGTGACTATAATGAACTAGATCTCGTCGCCCGAGAGCGATTCCCGACCCCCTCACACACTGAGTGATATCCCTACGACCTCTTGTGGTTATTGAAAAGGCACGACACACAACCGTTAGATGTCATCCCCCCTCCGCTGTCGTGTGAAATACCTGTTTACTAGGAAGACTTCGGGAGTAAACCCTGAGAAAAAACACGCATCCTGTGCTTTCTCAAGTCGTCTCGATAAATATCTTGCTTCGGACCAAGAGTAGCTCAGGACCAGAGAGTGAGGTTGACAAAAGGCGCGGTATCTTCCTCACTTTGATCCAAACCACCGCGCACATTTCAGGGGACACAGCAAGAGAAAAGACTGTCCACGCAGGTGAGCAAAGAGAGTGGTCTTCATCACTTGTGATGGACGAACATCAACATCAGACTACAACACCTACAATGGCAGCATATTTCCAAGTATTGTTGTTGTTGTTGTTGTTGTTTAATGCCCACAATGAGTAAGTTTACTATCTTGAGTGCCCCGAAAAAGAGGTTAAGTGGTGGGTTGTAGATGCTTTCCTGATAACCCCGAGCATGTAGATGAAGGTGGACAACGGTCCTCCAGGCGGTTGTGCTGTTCCTGGCTTTATCTGCGTGGCGTTCACTACTACGTGGATCACATCGATCCACATCTCGTCAGCCATGCTGCTTTGACAACAGCCTGTTTCTAGAGAACGCTACATGGAAGAGAGGTTGGATCTTGGTCAGTGTGTTGTACCTGAACCTGTCGCGACGTCCTGGTCAGTATTTTGTGCCTCTCTGGACTACAGTCTCAGTTCCACACTTCCGAGTATGGTGAGAGAATGCAACTCCTACATGTACAAGGTACTGACAACTTGTTTCCAAGAACAAAGTGAGAGTGTAACTTGTTCATGTACAGTGTACAAGTTACAGACAGCTTTCTTCAAAGAACAAAGCGAGAGTGTAACACATAAACATTCACAATAGCGACAGGGAACTCGATAATCAGGTAAATCATGTGTGCTCGACGTAAACATATTCCAGGTACCGTCAGCGCACTTCCAGGTACAATATCGTAGCTTGCCATTCAAATATTCATTTCTTGATACGATCCAGTATTAACCCTTTGATCGTTGACAGCCTGTGTCCGGATCCCCTGCAATGTTATCGTGTATCAAATGTGACCCCGTCCCCCTTCCATCTAGAGAACAACGATAGCGATTAGCTTGTCAGAATAAAGTGCTTTCTGTTCCAGTCATGCAAATAGAATCAGTAATTTGAAACAAGCGCTTTACGATAAAGTAACCAGGTCATGGCCTCTCGTAATCCAGCATTGTTTATAAAATTGCGCTTCCGTCTTTGATGGAGAACTTTATAATTAATCTCAAGTATTGATCTGCAGGAGTTTGCATTGATTTTCTTCCCTGTTCTGCTGGTGGGGTAGGTGTGGAGTTGGATGCTATGCTGAGGGGATTAATGGCATATCCTGAAAACGGATAACCATCATTGTTGCCCAAATATTAAGCGGATCTCCATCGTTATGTATCAAAATACAATCGGATATCTACTGTTATCAAAAACTAAAAATATTGTCTTTACGGGGTGTCTTCTATCGGTGGCTCAGCTGAAGGGTAGTGGGTAGAGGGGGTCGGGGGGGGGGGGAGCATTAAAGGACGGACGAATAAAAACGAGAGTTGGCTCGGTAGCCACAGCGCAGTGTGCCGGCTAAGTTTTTATTTGTGCATTTATATACAAAACAAACGCCGAGATCTTCTCGGGCTCGAATCTGTGTTTCCAAACGCTGCAAATGCTATCCCATCGTCTTCTCATCCGGTACGTCAAATACCAAATCTAGGTCAATTTGAGATTTCTTGCGTTTTCTAAAAATCAATTTACGTCTCTGTTGTAGTGAGTTTGTTCATTCTTTGACAATCTCGCTTTTGTTCTTTCATTTACTAGTTGAAGTTTTTTTATTGTATTTGTTTCCTTTTGTTTTGTCGTAATGTGTGCACCACACGGTCCAATGCTTTTTGATAAGGCTAACAACAGATCAATATCTAAGCAATTGTGAATAAAAGTATTAGGCTATTCAGAATCAATTATGTTGACTGGTGCGTCGTTAGGTGTCCATTGTGTAGTTTTGTTTATGTCTGATTCAGGAAACTGGGAGCTTAATGAGCGATAGTTGAAAGAAATCAATTCTTTCCAATGCGGGTTAAAAAATGATCAGTTCAAATACAAAATCGATCATTTTGTTGTTACTCTTCGTGTGTCCTGCGTGGTACATGCGTTCTGCGATCTTGCCGTTCGTTTTATGTGGTCATGTTATGGTATACCTAAAAATAGCTGCATGAACACACCAACAACCTTAATGAGGTCTGTACGGATTACGGTAAGAAAATGAACATGGAGACAACCGAAGCTATGACGATTGCAAGAAAAGAAACAAAAACAAATATATTTATGCCCTTACCTGGGAAACATAATCTCAGCAGATGGCAAAGGAGACACTGAATTCCAACACAGATATAATAAAGCAGATCAAATCATTTGGCAAATGTCCCAAATATTACAATGTAAACACGTGACAATGGATACAAAAAGAACACTCTATAGCACGATATTCTTACCCCCATTGTGCTATCAGTGCCAGAATGGGACATTGACAAGCAAACATAAAAGAAACATTGAAACAACGGAGATGAAATGTCTACGCAGAATGCTTGGAGTAACAAGAGTGGATAGGATCAGAAACAAGTAGGTACAACACCAGGGCTAGACCTCATCAAGAGACAGCAAACTAAATAGTTCGGCCATGTGACACGTCAAACACCAGATAGTATTCCTCAGAAGGCAATGGATACAAAGCTAAGGGCCGACTACGCAAAAGATGGATAGCAGTAACGCTCCCTGTGCACGAAGCACATACTAAGGCCTGATCAAGAAACCTCTTCGTAACCTGGCGCTAAAAGGCACAAACACATACTAAGGCTCGATCAAGAAACCTCTTTGTAACCTGGCGCTGAAAGCCACAAGCACATACTAAGACCTGATCAAGAAACCTCTTCGTAACCTGGCGCTGAAAGGCACAAGCAGGACACACGCGAAATAAATAAGAGGTATACCGAATCAACACGACTGAACTCCGGAAAACCCGTATGTGTTCAGTCTTTTCCAGCGAACGGCAGCTGATAAATCTTGTTGGGTCCTGATAGTTCCTGTTAGGTCCAGATAGTTCCTGTTAGACCCTGATAGTTCCTGTTGGGTTGATAGTTCATGTTAGGTCCTGATAGTTTATGTTGGGTCCTGATAGTTCCTGTTAGGTCCTGATAGTTCCTGTTGGGTCCTGATAGTTCCTGTTGGGTCCTAATAATTCTTGTTGGGTCCTGATAGTTCCTGTCCCGCGCTGATTGCACTCATTTATCGTTCTCCACCCTCAGGCGTCTCACCTTCCTCGGCATACGCCTAAAGTCATACTTCTGACAACTGTGAACTGCTAGTTCATCGATTAGAATAACGGTTCCCAAAGTAGTTGGTACCGCCCCCACACCCCCTTCCATATCAAAGGGGGGAGGGCGCGTAGGGGCAGGTGGGAGATAGAGAGCTCGAGACAGCCTGTTCAGAGCATATTGTTTGCTTATTTTTACGACTTCAAGTTCTTGCCACACTTCCCATGGTTGCGTTGCACGTACACACTTCATTCCTGAAGTCACCTAATGCGTCCCACTTTTCCATTCCCGAACTCACTTCATGCGGCTCTCTTCTCCATTCTCGAAGACACTTCATGCGTCCGTCTCCTCCATTTCCGAAGTCACTTCATGTGCCCCTCTCCTCCATTCTCGAAGACATGTAGAAAGTTCTTAACCCTAACTGGGAACAAGCAGTCAAAGCTAGTTAGGGGCTGCCATACTGGTAACTTAGTTATCAAATTCCAGACATTTTGCAATTTCTGTTTCACATCTGCATATTTTTTTAGTGGGGGGGTGGGGTTGGGCTGTGTACTAAATAGCATTTGTTTTGGCAGCTTTTACAAACCAATTACATCTATTTTGGTAATTTAAAAAAAAAGGTAAAATTGTCATTTTCTTATGCCTTTTATTCTTTTTATTTTCTGTCAAAATGTAGAACAATGAAATATATTCATTATTTTCCTTCTAAAGTTTTTTCTGAAACTAAAGTGGTCACATTAAAGATGTGCCGGTAACACAGCAGTTATGCAGTTGTTGTTTTAAACTGAACTTTCGAGAAGCCCATGAGCTGCAGTGGTCAGCGACCATAGCTGACTGCTAGCGTCAGGGCCAGCGAACCAGAGCTGCTAAGTCTCTTCTACACCTCCACGTGGTGATCCTGGATAGGCTGCAACAGGGCAGACTGGCTAAGGAGAAGGGATAGAAGAGAGAATGCTAATCCTGTACTAAAAATGCTTACTGAAGTCAGATGAGTTGGACCAAAAGGTGCAAATATCGTAGTCAAGCTGTAAAATGCGACACAACTCATTCCGTTCTGTGAACTACATTCTGTCCTTTTCGGGGTTTGGTTGCTGGAGATTGAGAACGAACGAAGCCAAGTCAAGCCAAACTAAACTTTCAATTTTCAATTCACAGCATTAGTCGACATTTCGCTTTTCACATTTCGAACTGGTAGTATTAAAATATGTTAGCACATATCCAGGCACTAATACTAAATAAACAAATGCTCAATGTTGATATATTACTCTTAACATTTTATGCAATTAAATATCTTACAAGAAGATTAAGTCACAACCGACTAAAATATAACCAACATAGAAACGTCATCTAATTATTTATATTTTTAAATAATTTCAATTAAGCACACACATTAATTTTGACATTAATCCAATAATGTTTCAGAATAAAATAATTGGAATTTTAGAATAAAATGCAGAAGAAAAAAATTCAAAAAACAAATGTAGACAATATAGTTTGGAATATCTCATATATAGATTTGTACCTGCACCATAAACCATCAGCTGCCAATGCGCTTATTATGTGAAAGGTAGTTTCCAATGAGACAATGGAGCCTTTCGTACTGATTGAACCTTTAAAGACAGGACACCCCTAGAAGACATATTATAACTTCACCATTTCAATCACTTTCTTATAAATTTAAGGAACCTAACAACACTGTTAAATATCATTCGCAATGTCTCCCAACAACAAACCGACGGGTTACGTGCATCGCACTACATTGCATTGTTGATTGGTAAATCTAGAAAGCCACATACCATTGGTGGAGAGCAGTTTATGAAGTTCTGAGTACGAGTTCTGAGTACGAGTTCTGAGTACGGATATGCTTAAGTTGCCACATGACATATTTAAGACGATTCAATGCAATTATACAAATATGTAATGTCAGAGAATGTAAAAGATAAACTCTGCAGCACACTAAAGACAACAGAATGTAAACTGCAGCTGGATGAGTTAACTTTGTCAGAAAATGTAAGACCTTTATCTTTTGTGTATTTTATAAAAGACGAGATTTTGGTTCCGGACGTTATTTGCTATGTAACTAAAAAAAACTAACCTTGATGGACGTCATTATTTCATGTGATTAAAGCGTTCTTCAAAGAAAAGAAAATCTCACTTATTAACATTCTTGCTTGTGCAACTGACGAAACACCACGAATAGTTGATCGATATCGTTGGTGTGTTGCTTACTTAAAAATTATATGCCAAATATCGTTACCATTCACTGTATCATTCATTGCCAAGATCTGGTTAAAGGAAACTTCAGGAGTTCCCTACGCAATTCATTACAGAATGTCAATAACGCAGTGAAAATAATTCAAGCCTGACCCTGCAGTGATTGAATATTCCTGAAGTTCTGTGTTGAGAATGATGAAGACTTTGAAAGCTTGGTGCTTCATTCTGAGGTTTGCCAAAAGGAAACGGATTGAGATGCATTTAGAACCTTTCTGACACTGATATGGAGTTGTTTGAAGGCACGAAACGTTAATGAGCAATTAACAACAACAACAAAAAACAACAAAAAAGGGATGACTTTGCACATTTGTCATAACTATATGCAGAGTTAAAGAAAAATAAATTACAGTTGCACGGAAATTACACTATTCTTTTAAGGTCAAATCTGTCGTACTTACGTTCATTGCAATATTAACTCGATTCAAGCTCGTAATAGGAAGCCGAAACCATTTCAAAGCTTGTCTTAGCTAGACCAGAAAAGTAGCATTTACGATGTCGATTTGCAATTTGTGTTGGTTTTTTGGTTACCGTAGGAATATGCTGCATGAAGATATGTCTGAGCAATTCGAGGATCTTCTTATGATGGAAATTCCAGACTAGGTGATATATCCATTATCAGATAATGAGGAAGTTGGAGTAGTGGAGGAAACACTAATTGAGCTACAAAATGATATTGTGCTGAAGCTAAAGTTTAAAAAATTGTACTAGGAGTTTTGGATGCACAATGAAATTTCTTGTCGCCATCTTGAACTATAAAGAGGGGTCAAGATGATGCCTCTTGCATCGCCGTGAATAAAGAATGTCCCAAGCTGTAGATCCCCACAAGCCCATGCCAACCGCACCGCCATATTTTCGTAACAGCGCACCACCAATGATGTCAGAGAAAGAAGTTCGACGTCTGATCTCGGCGTTGCGGATTTGGTCTCGAATGGAGCATTTCATTGTTCTTCGCCCTATCGCTCATTGAGCAACGCGGGGTCTATCTGCATCAGCGTTCCGTTGGTTCCACACCTCGCAGCCATATACCATGGCTGGAATAACCACACTGTTGAAGGTGGGTGCTCTAGAATTTTCGTTTCGAATCTGTTGCAGTATGGGTACAGAGCCAACCCGCTGTTATCCTTGGTGAGATCTCCCGATGATTAAATGTGAGTCAATGATCTCTTGGCCCAAGTAGATTAACGAATTTACGTTTTTGGCGGGACAATCGCCAATGCGTATATATCTTTTTCGACAGAAGGTGTTGAGCATGAACTGGGTTTTCTTTCTATTGTTTGAAAGGCCCACTGCAACGCTTGCTCTGCTGAGTTCATTTAGACTTTTCTCCGCTTCTTTGACTTTGTTGTCGATTATGACTATGTCATCAGCGAACCTCAAATGAGTAAGAAATTCCCCGTCCATGTTTATGCTTCTATCCTCCCAGTCCATGTTTTTAAAGACCTCTTCAGGGGCCTCTGAGACTGTATCCCCCTATCGGACGCCACGTTGTATCGGTATTTTGATCCATCTATAGAAGAGGGTGATGTCAGTTGTACATCCGCTGATTATCTTCTCTATTAGTTGAGCGTATTTTTATGGAATTCCCTGATTTATCATGGCATTCAGCGCCAGAGTTATTTCGATGATATGGAAAGTTATCTCAATATTCACGAACACAAGGCATAAAGGCATATGTCCTTCTTTCTTCTTCTTCTTCTTCTTCTTCTTCTTCTTCTTCTTCTTCTTCTTCTTCTTCTTCTTCGGGAGCTGGTTACAGCGATATACGTTGCACTGTGTTACTTTGTTAAGCCTGTGGCCCAGTGCATCCGATTTCAACAGGCGTTTCTGTAGGGATGCCCTCCTTAGCCTTTGGCTGTCCCCAGCCAATCTGCAAGGCAGCAGTTGTTTTTGGTCGGAGTTGTCTCTCTTATGGAAGTTGTCTTGCAGGACTATCGAGTCTTGCCCACTCGTGTCTATAGGGTGTGGCAATGATATGAAATGATGGACTATGTACTAGTTTGTACTATCCCGGAAGGGAGGCAGTCTAGCGTGTCTGTGTCCCAGGATCGTCACGTCCTGCCAGAAACGTAGCATATGCATGTGAGTGGGGTATCTCTTTGCTTCCTTTATTTTTTCGGCTCATCTGCAGTGATGGCACGCCTAGCATTCCCCGCCACCTGAGAGGTTGTCACAATAGGGCAGAGGTGCAATATCCGCTGGCCTGCATCTCTTCTGCGTCTATTGGGATGACTGATAGCAGACAGAGGTAAGAAGCGAGGAAGGAGTG
Source organism: Ariolimax columbianus (assembly GCA_036924085.1). Classification (NCBI taxonomy): domain Eukaryota; kingdom Metazoa; phylum Mollusca; class Gastropoda; order Stylommatophora; family Arionidae; genus Ariolimax; species Ariolimax columbianus. The sequence goes on along the minus strand of JAVGWX010000006.1, from coordinate 98,158,014 downwards.
CATTTAACCAGGGGACAAGCTTGGTCATGGCACGGAGATGTTGTTCGCCTGGTGTGCGGACATATCTCATAATCAAGGGTTGAGTCTCAACAGTTCGCAGTGAGGGGGCTGCTCTACTGCTTACGACACCCCGACCGAGAACTAAGTCTTCTACTAGTGGTTTCACACCTCATCGCCGTATGGGGTGAATATCGAGCAGCTTCCCGCCCGCTTGGATCGACGGACGGCACAGACCTCTTTCTGCGGCTCGACCGAGTTGGGCTGAGACGCGAGCCCCAGGTCCCAACCATATCGTAGCCTCCCATCGCAGTGGTGCTGAGATTTAGGGCGGGATTCCGGCTTAGAGGCGTTCGGCCGTAATCCCTCATATGGTAGCCTCGCACCATTGGCTTATCAGCCAAGCACGTGAACAAAATGTCTGCGATTCCTCTCGAATTAAGCAGGATTACCGTAGTCCTGTCATTAGTAGGGTAAAACTGACCTGCCTTCCGAGGGTCTAATACCAGCACCCGTTCTGTCCTTCTTTCAATTTTGAACAGTTTGATAATAATATATTCAAAGAGGAGCACATTTATTTAGAATTTAGGAGCCCTCTAAAGAATGTAGAAGCCAACCATAGCGCTGAATTATAAGTTCCTAGTAATGTTGAACAACATGTCGGAAGGATTGAATCAATTGTTCTTTAAAATATTAATTATGAATGTGTAAATGTAAGTTTATTTTCGAGATATATATTATCATACAATCTGGACATATATCCCAATGACTGCGAGTGTCCAAGACCTTCCTGCAAGGCACCGTGCCTGGGAAGCGTGGGAGGGGTAGACTAAAAAAGAGATGGGAGGACAATATTAAAGAGTGAACGGGAAGGTCTATAGATGAAATAATACACTGGCGAAAAATCGAGAAATGTCAGGAACTGGTTCGACAAACTGTAATAACTGTGCCTCACGACCTTCTAGGTTACGGGACTGATGATGATGATATATATACATATATATATGATAAACTTCATGTTGGAAACGAGATTTTTTTTAAAAAGAAAGAATGACCTGGACTAGACATTACGCCACGCCTAGCTCTTTGCGATAGTGTCTGCAATAAGTAATAAAATCGTTAATATGTACTTGTATATATCGCAAAGTAGCGCAGATTGGTAAAGTGTACAGCCATTTCAAAATGTTTTGTAACCAGCGCTGTTTTCAAAATTGTGGTATAAGAGCCACAGTAAATGTTGATTGTTTAAATAACGTTGACAGGAAGTTGATAACGAGACACACTAGTGTTGCATAGCCCACACATTACGAAAGCAAAACGATAGGACTATAAGCTGCCTTTGTTCTTAAATCCCATTGTTATCGTAATATTTTTGTAAAATACATTTTGAAATAGCTAAAAATAGATATTGAACACGTATATGATGAGTTGTCATAATTGACAAGATGAGTTTGTGTTCATGTGTTGAAACATTGTGTTCGACATCAAGCTAAATATGATCGAATGGTATTGATTTGTTTGATAGAATATTAGCTGTTGTTGCTGTCGGCGAACAACTGTGAACTTTAAATAGTATTTAATAATAGCTACAAATGTGGGCACGTCTTTCTTTCATTTCTCTATCTGTCCTACTATTTATGTCTCGGCACGAAACATGCAGATTCGATTACTTGTTTCAGATATTGCCCGAGGAATGAGGCGTGGCTCAATGTCTGCGCCGGTTGTTGTTTTGATTTTTTTTAAACACGAACTTGAACATGTTTTTCCTTGGCCATCAGAACTGATCATCCTTATCTGACCTTCAAGTCGTGTTTTTTTTTTTTTCACCCATTTTCCTTCTTCACAACCCGATCAAGATATGCATGTCTGTCTGGACATTTGTTACGTATGATCGTTCTTTCTACAATTTATCATGTTCTCATTTGTTTTAGTCGCATTGCCTTGTTATACTGTATTTGCTATTTTCATAGTTAATCTGTTTCCTATTTGTTTGGATGTAACATAAAGCATGTACTATATAACAATCTAGATTCTCCGTTGCTTATCTAACTGGTTGTTGTAGTTAAGGGCTTATAATTGTGTGAATGTTAATCTCGCCTACCTTCTCTGCTCCAGCAAGAGCAAGCATGTTTATATTCTTAGAAAGGGCATTTTTTAATTTCACTATAATTGTATAATGAAGTTGTGGCTCCATGCACAACCCACGTTAGTCGCTTTCTGTGAAAAATACATTAAGTTTCAGTAGGGCGTGCCCCCAATACGCGACGTGTCGCTACAAGAAGTCATGCTACCAACACGCGATGTGTCGCTACAAGAAGCCATACTACCAACACCCGATGTGTTGCTACAAGAAACCATGCTATCAACACGCGATGTGTTGCTACAAGAAACCATGCTATCAACACGCGATGTGTTGCTACAAGAAACCATGCTACCAACACGCGATGTGTTGCTACAAGAAGTCATGCTACCAACACGCGATGTGTTGCTACAAGAAACCATGCTACCAATACGCGATGTGTGGCTACACGAAACCATGCTACCAACACGCGATGTATTGCTACAAGAAGTCATGCCACCAACACGCGATGTGTCGCTACAAGAAATCATGTTACCAACACGCGATCTGTCGCTACAAGAAGCCATACTACCAACACCCGATGTGTTGCTACAGTGAATTATACAACCAACACGCGATGTGTCTCTACAGTGGGTCATATTACCAACACACGATGTGTCGCTACATTGGGTCATGCTACCAACACGCGATGTGTCGCTACAGTGGGTCATGCTATTAATACGCGATGTTTCGCTACGGTCATGCTACCAATACGTGAGGTGTCGCTACAGTGAGTCATGCTACCAACACGCGAGGTGTTCTAAAGTCGGTTATTCAGTATGTATATTTATTATGCTATAGTCAGTCGTTTCACAAAAGCAAAGGAGAGTGGAGGAAGTCAAAGAAGTGTGGGGGAAGTCAAAGAAGAATAGGCAAAGAATAAGAGAATGGAAGCCTTAAAACGTTGTATTTGCACAGTTCGATAATATGGTAAAAAGTAGGAAAGGTGCGTCTTCAAGCTGACCTTCTTTCACATCCTTGATTCTGGACTAATAAAGCAATCAATAACTGGACGTGTCTTTAAGGCCAGCAACAAACTAGTGCACTGTTACTGTTCCACCACAATTCGTAAAATTGTGTCTACTTCTTTGAATGATCTTCAGTTCGATTTCTGTGGTTCTGGATAAATAAATTCTCCTCTCAGAATTCTAGAGAAAGTTGATTCTGACTTTACGACTGTCTGTCCAGAACACACAAGATTAAAAGTTGCAATAAAATCTGAACTTTAAAGTTTTTGCAGGATTTACGAAACAAAAACGTATTATTGTCGTCTATAAAAACAAGAATGACAGAGTTTTACCATTGCTATGTTCTGCCAGGGAATTTATTTAGCTGAAAACTATATCTCGTTCACTGCAGTGTGCAGCCTATTTTTATTTTTATTTCATCCTCTTGTTCTCTACTGTCAAGAATCGACTCTATTGCACTGCCGGTAAGCCCGTATGTGCTGTCTCTCTTACCTTGGGACGAAGAGAGAGGAAACTGATAACCCCTTGTATGCCTACTTCATCCTCTCAAAAGCTCTTTCATGTCGACTTACTTTCGATTTCAAAGTTCTGCCGTCTGTGCACTACTATTTGTTCATTAAAAGTGCTAACATTCAAGAAGATGTCTTTATTCGACCTCAGAAGGTCTCCCTTATCTATATAACAAATCTGGACGAGTCGGACGTCCATTACCATGAACCGAGACACACAAGAGGCAAACATGTTATCTGGTTTCGAATCTAGATGTCCAGACAATGATACGTATGCTAACTGTTCGGGGGCCTGATACGCGAATCTGGGCATGCAATGTATATACTATATACTGGCTGACGAGATGTGGATCTACGTGTGCCCTGTAGTAGTGAGCGTCAGGCAGATGAAACCAAGAACAGCACAACGGACTGGAGGACCACGGTCCACCTTTATTAGCACGTCCAGGATGTGAGAACAACTACTACAACTCGCCACTTAAGGCCATTTTCAGGGTTAGCAAAATCTTTGTGAGCTTTTAACAACAAGAAAAACAAACAATAATAATGCGTAGTGTTCGGTCATACGTTTGTATCAGGTTAGCAGTTTAACTCCCTTTTCTGTAGTTCTATTTGAATTGATTTCCTATTTTAGTTTATTTATTTCAATTATTTCTATTCGTTCACACTTTTATTCTCCTTCTCCCCCCCCCCTCCCCACGCCCTCTCTGTCTCTCTCTTTCTCTATCTCTCTCTCTCTCTCTCTCTCTCTCTCTCTCTCTCTCTCTCTCTCTCTCTCTCTTACTTCTTTTCTATTTTTTCAATTCTTTAACACTTCTTCTGACTCAATACTTGCCACTAGATCGATTCTTAAGAAAGACCCAGATATGATTTTATTTTTGGATATTTCAAAAGATGATGCATTGTTGTAAAAAATATATTCTTCTAGCACAATGATGTATTAGGATTGTCAGTCCGACCTTTTATTACAATGTCATGTTAGTATTCCGGATTTTTGTGTATTTAACAATGATATTGTCCCCATTTAAGATTTACCCAAGATGCCTTATACCCAAGAAGTCTAAAGTGGCTATTCCTTCTACTTTTTTAACACAGCTCTTTCTCTATCTCTCGCTTCTCCCATTTCGCTCTCTCTAACTCTCTTTATATATTATATATAAGGCAAAGGCAAAGGCCGCCGTCCATCGTAGACGATGATGGCATAATTAATTTTGCTAGCGACATTTTTAGTAAGGAATAACTGCGCTACTTTTTAATCCTCACTCTCTCGTCTCCTGTGGCCCGTCCCCAGTGGCAAGTCAAGGACAAGACGACTAGGGGCAACTACGAGATGCAGGGGACTCCGCATCAAGCACCCGTGAAGAATACGGCGGAGTCCGGAGTCGAACCCACACCACCTGATCACGAGGCTGACGGCTAAACCACTTCGCCACGGAATACCCACATATATATATATATATATATATATATATATATATATTTATATGTATATGAGGAGCTGCGTAACGCAGTGGTTAGGGTGCTGGCTTTGCATCTGAGTGGTCCTGCGTTCATTCTCAAGTTGAGGTGGTAACGGTTTTTTGCAGAGCGCAGTGACTCCCTGGCCGACCCAACCTTAAATGGGTACCGGTTCATTCCGGGAAATGAAGGCGGCCGCGTAATGCTGACTACATCATCCACTAATTGCCGTTGGTTACAAAATAATATGGGCCTAACACCATATTTCTTATGCGCCACATGGGGGGACGGGATCTTTACTAATATATGTATTTATAAAATGCATATGCTTAAAAGCCTGAAGAAATTATGGCAGAGAACCACCAAAACGTTAAAAGTGATTTTTTTTTCTGTGACAGAAAATAATTGCGAATCATGGACTATTACCAAAGTTTATATAAAAATAATCGAATCCTTCGAGTCAAAATGTTACAGAAAGATTCTCAGAGTACCCTGGAATGAGAAAAAGACAAATATAGACATTTGACAAGAGTGGAACAAAGAGAAGAACTGGTTTATCAATTTGATGTTGGCCAGAAAATTGATATACTTTGATCACATCAAGAGACTCAACGGTCTTGAGAGAACAGTGATGGAAGGTTTAGTGTCAGACAAAAAAGGCAGGAGTAGACCGAAAAGACGATGGCACGAAGATATTCATGAATGCCTGTGTATGACTGTGTTTCCAGTTTTGAGTTTTGGCAAGGGAAATAGTATCTTTCAGACAGGCTGTAATGGGAGTGACGTTCTATAAAGGACATGCCACATGATGATGATGTATATATATATATATATATATATACATACATAAGTTCATGTGCACAAACCATGTACAATGTACGTGCACCCATACAAAAACTCTACACACATTCCTACCAAACATTATACCATGGTGAATTCATATCTTAAACGCGGTCATTAAGACGTAACAGTAGAAAGTTTCAACTTAGCACTTTCAAAGTTCCTCATATCTGCACTAGACCTGTGTATTTTGATGTGTGGTCTCTACGAGTTTTCCTACTATGGTGAATTGCACAACGTACGGTACTAAAGGCATCTGCAGCTTAAAAATAGGATTATATAGTCCAGACCTGTGATTAAACTAGAGATTACAAGGAAAGACACCTACAGACATACACAGGGAGATGGAACTAGTGTTTGAAGATTTATATCCTTCGTTCGATCCAGTAAAACATTGTATATATATATATATATATATATATACGACCTCTTGTGGTTATCGAAAAGGCACGACAAACTGCGTTAGATGCCTTCCCATCTTTCTACCCTGCGGGTTACATGTTTACGGAAAGGCTTCGGTGGTAACCCTGAGGCAAAATCTGCATCCTATGCTATCTCCAATCGTATCAATGAATGTCTTGCCACTGGCAAAAGGTAGCTTAGGTTCTGTGAGTGAGGTTGACAAAAGGCGCAGTTTCTTCCTTACTTTAATCCAAATCTCCGCGCAAGTCACCAATTTCAGCGGACACAGCAAGAGATACGACTGTCCACACGGCTGAATAAAGAGAGTGGTCTTCATCACTTGTGATGGACAAACTATCATCATTCTCTCTTTCTCTCTCTCTCTTTCTCTCTGTCTGTCTCTCTCTCTCTCTCTCTCTCTTTCTCTATTTTGTCTTTTAGCGGATCAGTCGTGCGCAGTGGGACATCAGGGTGGGGTTTCTCGGCTAGAGTGAAAGGAGAGGTCGTTGCTGAGCGCAGTAGGGCATACATGTCAACAACCTCCAGTATGAGAATGGAGACGGAAACAGTGATCTCAGCTCTGGAATGGATATCTGAGACTTCTTTAACAAGAGCAGTCATGGTGATAGACGCGCAAGCCGCACTTCAGAAGGAACAGATGGGATGGCTTAGGTACGAGTGGATAGCAGCTGTTGAAGCCTTAAATCTACAGGGGTTGACATGGATCTACTGTCCTGCTCATGCTGGGGTTCAGGGCAATGAAAGAGCTGACACCATGGCTTCACAAGCTCCCATCATGGGCACATTAGTAATGGATAGAAGTAACATTTTGAAATCAATCAATCATCGCCCCCTAGATGAGGACACCGCAATAGATGAAGCAGCAATCCACAGGCTACAAAGTTTCGACATTAAACGAGGTTCGAACGGAGTATGACGCATGAGAGGACGGAGCAGGAGAGTGTACAACCAGCAAGCTACAGGGACCATCAGCATCCATACCTATGGATATGCCCGGAGTCCAGTGACGTCGATTATTAGAAACAGAAACAGAAACACACGTGCGTGCGTGTATAGGTACATGTCGACAAAGTTACACCTTCTCCTCTTATCCCCTCTTTTACCCCTGGGGGTGTAAATGTAATTTTTGTATATTCTTGTTATTGTGTGTGCAGACACCAAGTGGTTGGTCTCTTGTGTCCTTGCATGGTGGAGGAACCGTTCTCTATCCGTCTTCATGTCGGTCACTACCGGGTAAGAATTTCGTTACACTCAGAATTGTTGCCCATAAAGCGGGTAACATCCGGCACTGTTCGACTTTTAAACTGCCAAGGATTCGCCGATGTGAAAGATTGCAAACATTTGGAAACACGCTGTCTTTGAAAGACGACAGCTGCAGTGGTAACTCGTGTTTCGCGTTGGAGCAAAAAGGGTCGATGTATATGTAAAATGAACTTTCTTTATACAAAAATGTGTTTGTTTTTTTAGTGAAACGCATCTTGCCAGCGACTTTCCTGGGAATAGGTGTAATCATGTGTCTGGTGCGTATGTTTTGAGTTGACGTAAGCGTGTACTTCTGCATGTGGGGTGTCTGTCATCTTCTTTTTCTTCTTCTTCTTCTTCGTTCGTTCTCAATCTCCCACTACCAAACCCTGAAAGGGTAAGTAGCAGAATGTAGTCCAGAGAACGGAATGCGTTGTGTTAAAGTTTACAGCTTGGCTGCGATATTTGCACCTTTCGGTCCAACACATCCGACTTCAGCAAGCATTTTTTGAGTACCGGGTTAGCATTCCCTCTTCGATCCCTTCTCCTTAGCCAGTCTGCCCTGCTGCAGCCTGTTATCCAGGATCACCGCGTGGAGGTCTAGAAGGGTCTTGGCAGCTATGGTTCGCTGGCCCTGACGCTAGAAGTCAGCTATGGGTCGCTGACCACTGCAGCTCATGCGCTGCTCAGCATCTTGATCCCGTCTGTCATCTAATAGTATGATTTTCATTTGTGTGTGATTGATTGGTGTTGTGTTTGATATGGTGTTTAGCAATATTGCTTTGTACATGTCTACTTGTTGTAATGTTTGTGTTTCTGTTATGTGTTGTACAATTAGCTTTGGGTAGGTATGGTTGTGCTGCATGTGTAGAATATGTAAATTTCAATTGTTATTTGTGTTTTCATGCAAAGATGGCTCTTGAATTTCTGGTGTCTGCTTGTTGTTGTGGAAGACATGGCGTACAAGAATATGGACGTTACTGACTTGCTTTTGGTGCAGTGTGCAGTTGTGTAAGTTTGGGAACGTGTCAGTGTAGTCCGTTTTGAAATATATATATATATATATATATATATATATATATATATATATATATATATATATATATATATATATTATATATACATATATCCTATTCTAATTGTCAGGTGTAGTGGGAGAGCACACAGCTTCATTAGACGCTTGTAGAGTTCATTTTCTTTCTGATATATTATTGGTTCGTGTTCGCGAATGTCTTTTGTGCATATCTAGTAAATGTACGGTAGTGTCCCCAATTAGTGGTGTAGTGTTGCAAGATGTTTATTAGTAACAGTCTGGGTATTATTAGACCAACGTAGCAGTGTGCTAGGGAGTGTTATTATGTGTGCTAAGTGAGTGTTGTTCTGTGTGCTAAATGAGTGTTGTTCTGTGTGCTAGTGAGTGTTGTTCTGTATGCTAGTGAGTGTTGTTCTGTGTGCTAGTGAGTGTTGTTATGTGTGCTAAGTGAGTGGTGTTCTGTGTGCTAGTGAGTGTTATTTTGTGTGCTAGTGAGTGTTGTTCTGTGTGCTAGTGAGTGTTGTTCTTTGTGTTAGTGAGTGTTGTTCTGAGGGCTAGTGAGTGTAGTTCTGTGTGCTAGTGAGTGTTGTTTTGTGTGCTAGTGAGTGTTGTTTTGTGTGCTAGTGAGTGTTGTTCTGTGTGCTAGTGAGTGTTGTTCTGTGTGCTAGTGAGTGTTGTTCTGTGTGCTAGTGAGTGTTGTTCTGTGTGCTAGTGAGTGTTGTTCTGTGTGCTAGTGAGTGGTGTTCTGTGTGCTAGTGAGTGTTGTTCTGTGTGCTAGTGAGTGTTGTTCTGTGTGCTAGTGAGTGGTGTTCTGTGTGTTGACGATACGGTCAACATGACCTATTGACAGTTCTTGTATTTTGTGTTTTGGAGTAGAATATTTTCTTGTCTTTTATTTTGTGCTACTGTCTTTTCTAATGTACGCTGCTTATTGTGTTCCCATTGATGAATCCTCTAATGTGTGTGCTTATGTCTGTGGTTGTCTTTTGTGGGATGGTAAAAAACGGTGGTCCTATAAATACGTTTTGGGATGATATATGTGCAAATGTCTCTACCAAAAATGTTGGGTCTCCTAAATGAGTATCTTACCCATTATTAGTGAGTATTCTACATTTATCTTTACCCTGCTAGCTTTACCGAAAAGAGTGAGTTTGTTTAGAATATTCTCTATTGATGTATAGTCGGAGGTGAAAATGGTGGCATCTGCGTAGCCTAGCAACTTTGTCTCCATCGCCCTGTGTATGTATGTGCCTTTTTATGTAGCTAGCTCGCCTAATTTGTCTCCATAAAGGACACGTCGGGCAGGGCATGGAGCAGCGGGGACAGTGAACATCCCTGCCTGACTGATCCTGTCAGCCGAAGGATGTTAAATTGATGATGTAATAGCCACTTACTTTCAGGCTTTGCATTTCTGGATGTATCGATTTTCTCAAATCATCTCCTATGTTGCAACTCTTGAAGACTTTGTGAAGGTAATGGTGGGATGAGCTAGCGATAGCTTTTGATTGATCAAGGAACAGCATGGTGATTGGCTATTTATCTTAGTGTATAGTTCATGAATCTCTTATGAAGTGTGTGTGATAATTTATGATTCTTCCTTATACACTAAACTTTTGACCTTCGTGGAGGAGAGTTGGAGGAAATGGTTTGAGTTCATTTGTTGTAGTCCGTTACAATTCTATAATAAGTATATAGCATTGATCTATCTGTCAATCTACTTATCTATCTATTTATCTATCTATTCATCAATCTATTTTCAGTCCACTTGTGTCGTTAGACGTCGTCGGTGTGAATTCCTTTGCTTCATATTTTTTGGCAGACGAAAAACCGCTGGTGACTTGCCATGCCAATCCCATTGGTTTGGTAGCCCCGGGAATATATGACCGTCTATTTTTGAGACTGGTGGTAACACTCACAGCCTGTCAGGAGCCATCTATGCTGCTCCACTAACCACATAATCATGATCTTATGCTAAATCTGGCAAAGATGGCGCCATAACTGGGTGCGAGTCTACATTTCTCTACTGTTTTGGATCCTTATGGATGCCGCTAGACCACAGATTTGCCTGGAATTCACACTAGTCGACGACTTACACTTGTGTTCACGGAAACGTGGTGTTGTTTTCCGTCTGGACTTGTTATTTCGTTCTTTTTTTTGTGATTTCTTCCATCCTTTTATCCTGGTCTGGACGCCGGCTGAATGGCACTACGCTTATACCTGTGTCGCATTTCACAGGTTAGTTCTGCCGGTTCACCTTCACGAATTTGGCGTGTGGGAATTTTAGATGCTACTATGATGAGCTGAATACAGCTGGGGAGAGATGCCAGACCAACTCACACGCTGAGTGTTGTCCATACGACCTCTTGTGGTTATCGAAAAGGCACGATAAACTGCGTTAGATGCCATCCCACCTTTCTACCCTGTGGACGGAAAGGCTTCGGTGGTAACCCTGAGGCAAAATCTGCATCCAATGTTATCTCCAGTCGTCTCGTTGAATGTCTTGCCACTGGCAAAAGGTAGCTTAGGCTCTGTGAGTGAGGTTGACAAAAGGCGCAGTTTCTTCCTCACTTTAATCCAAATAACCGCGCAAGTCACCCATTTCAGCGGACACAGCAAGAAATACGACTGTCCACAGGGCTGAACAAAGAGAGTGTCTTCATCACTTGTGATGGACAACTATTATGCTATAGCCACACAGTCTGATGTTTGGGCATATTCTCTGTAGGGCGAATATCTCTATAATAATTTGAGCAGATCTGTAATTTGAATTTTGCCTAAGCAACTGTCATTAAGCCTACTCTTTTCGATTTCAAACTGCCAAGGAAATCTTAACGCGCGCGTCACTTCAGTCGGGTGTCTGATATCACTACTCAGAGATCTTGGAAAATTTTACCGGATGATCCACATGAAAAAATTCCGGTCTACACAGTGATTTGCACCCGTGAACTCCAGGCGAACAACTTACCTCGAGAACACTATGTCACAACTGTAACAGTGACATAGGACTGTAATTTTTTGTTACTGTGTCTGTTCTGTGAATATTCTATGGGATATTAGTGCTGAATTATAGGTCTAGGCTAGGAAGAAGATCGTTGACCTTGAAAGGTTTTTTTATAGACTTTTCCTAGAACAGGTCTTAGCAAAGACATAACATGTTGGTAGAATTCGTATGTTTCTGTGTGATTTTCATCTTTCATTTTGGTTTTTGCATTTGTTATGTTTATGAGTGTTATTTGTACATCCAAATTTAATTTACCCACATTGGTCAGTTTCTAAATGTATTGTGTACCTTTTTCTTGGACATGTGTTTGTGTGCGTTCTAGTTTACAGTTTCCTTATAAAATGTATCTTTAATATCCAAATTTATACTCTTTACTGATGAATGCACCATTAGTACGCGTTCAGAAAAGGTCATTCAGGCCATTAAGAATACGTGCACTATCTTTTGTCTCGCTATTAACATCAATAAAACAGAAGTAATGTTTCTACCTGCTCCTGTGAGGCCATACCACGGACCAAACATCATTGCACAGGGCTAACATTTACTTTTGTAATACCATAAGCAGAGAAGCAAATATCGATTATGAGATCCACAACTGGACTGCCAAGGCAAGCTCTGATTTTGGAAATATGCGAGATAATGTTTATGACGGCAGGTTTAACCAACCCTTCTAAACGCTTTCGAAACGTGAACAGTTTATAGCAGACATGTCAGAAAATTAATCATTTCCACAGCCTGGTCATGGTCAGTTGGCAGGATAGAGTACCAAGCTTTGAATTTCTCAGTAGGCCGAGGCTGTCGGGCATCTATACGCTGCTGCAAGGAGCTCAGATCAGATGAATTGGACCTGTTGATGCATGCCAGATGACCGTCTCCCTATGCAACTTTTGTATGGGGAGATTAGGACAGGCAAGCTATGGAGTGACAGAATAAAACGATATAGAGACTCTTTTGAGGTATCTGAAAAGTTATCTCATTGATGTCGCCTCCTGTGAGCTGCATGTTCCAAACCGTTCAGTCTGGCGCACAGCTATCTCACACGGTGCTCGCGTCGGAAAGGACAAAACAATTGCTGACACACATAAAAAGCTAGCTGCAACGAAATAATATAATGCAAGATGGCCCAATTCCTAGTGCTGTCTATCTGTGCCCACGTGTGATAGAATGTCTCGAGCTCGGATCAGACTATGATTGCATGCGATCACATCTGAAAACACATGTCCGACGCTGTCGCCATTTCCGCGAACGGTGTGTAACTATGACAGTTTTCAGTAGAAGTCTTCCAAATTCAGCCTTATATTTGATGTGTTTGTTTATTCCCTTCCATGTTTACTTTCCCGCCTATCTGACTGCACTTCTCTACGTGTTGTTCTATTGTAAGGTATTGTTTACTTGGTGTTTCCAGTGTTACAACGTTTACTCTTGTTCTCCAGAGGCTCCCCTAACTTGTAGGGTTCGCATTGTTCTAGTTCGATCTGTAATGTGTGTAAGCGGGTTGAGTATTTGTCAACTCGTTTGGTTAATTGGATGGCTTCTTCTATTTTCCTTTCTTGTCTCATTTTGTCATTACGTGTTGTAGATACACGTAGATGTGTTTTGTTATCTCGAAGGTTGTGTTTTCTGTATTTATGTTCTGTTGTATGTTTATTGTGGGCGCAGCATTTGTGTATGATAGAATGAGGTGCGTAATGTGTTTAACCTAGGCTTTGTATTGTGGCAGTGTGTTGTTAAACTTCCAGTATGAGAAGCCTCTGAGTAGTGTCATTATTTGTGTTGGATTAATGTTACAATTAATGCTTTGTGAACTGTAAATGTTAGGTTTCTGGTACGTGCTTGGCCTGTGTAATGTGTAGATATGAGTGGACGTTAATTTTGTCTAATTGTGCTACTCTAACATACATGCACAATATGTTAGTAAGTGATTTTAATCCCGACGATATTGTATGTCGATTATTGGATGTAATTTTTGTATTTGGTTTTTGTATTTTTCAACTAAGTTTATTCAACTGCGCTCTTATATTGGGGTAGTTGTTTGATATAACATAGTTGAAGTCTCTATCTGAAATGACAATCGGTCTTTTGTATGATTGTGCCAGTTGACTGTTTCGTAAATGTGCGGTTCATGTTTGTATGTGCTTGATGTGTGTAAATTAATTATTGTGTGTGGATATACCGACATAGGTCACAGAGGACAACACTGACATAAAATTGACCACATTGTATCCAATCACAGAATAGTAACAGACGTGTCCGCTGCTGGTCCCTTCTGTACAGCAAACGACCATCGTCTTCTCCGTGACCACTTCCACTTCAACATCTACCATGCAAAGCTACAGGGGCATCATTTATGCAGGCGCCCAGAACTAATTCTCAACCCCACGTCAACTACCATTGCAGATTGTGTCAACCTTGCAGCATCCACCACCATCAACATAGATGCTGACTACTCCACCCCTAATATAAAAAATCAAGTCCATGACAAAACAGCCAGAACCCCAGCACCAAACTACACAAATAATAGAATATCACAAGCTACAGGAACATTGTAGAAAGAGAGGCAGAAAATGACTCGCTATCCGACCAAAAATGCCAGAGAGTGCCAAACACCCTTGATCTTTACCTTTATCGACTACAAGAAAGAATTTGACTTTGTAGAGCCACTTTTTGTCCAGCACTCTCTTCTAGACAAAGGCATTGATCCAGGCTATGTCAGAATAGATTACGACAACCTTCCAGCCATTCCAAAGACTAGTAAAGGTATCTGTTTAGAAAGATATTCGCCAGGGTATCATATTTCACCAAGTCTCTTTTCTTCATGTCTGGAGAACATCATCAGTCAATGCGACTGGGCCTCCTTTGGCATCAACATCAATGGCAGGCGACTTAACCACCTCCGTTTCGCAGATGACATATAACTCATCACAGAAACAGCCAAGGACGCCAACCAGATGGTAGATATGCTTCTCAAAGTAGGATGAAAAGCGGGTCTCGAGATGAACGCTTCTAAGACAAAAGTCATACGTAATTGTTTTGCTACTAATGACCCATTCATCCTTGATCTGGAGGACGTAGAAGAGTATATCTACCTGGGACACCTATTAAACATGCAGAACGAGCTAAATCCGGAACTAAAAAAATGTCGTCGAGTGAAAAGACGACACTAGACCCTACCCACGACCAGAGTCCCCGCGCCTTCCTATTTAAATCTACAGTTGTACCTGCAATGTGTTATACTGCAAAAACATTGTCCCTTACAAAAGAAATGGAGTCCAAACTCCAGTGGCTCAAACCTCTCTCGAGAGAGACGTATGATTGGCCTCATGCTCCACAACCAACGTTTGGAAGGTCTTCACAACACTGGCGTACGGCAAGTATCATTGGTGAAGGATGCAGTTACCCACTCAGGCAAGGTAAAGCATAGCTAATCTACAGAGATTGACTCTCTAAGCTACAGATATTGACTCTCTAAGCTATAGAGATTGACTCTCTAGGCTACAGATATTGACTCTCTAGGCTACAGATATTGACTCTCTAAGCTATAGAGATTGACTCTCTAGGCTACACAGATTGACTCTAAGCTACAGAGATTGACTCTCTAAGCTATAGAGATTGACTCTCTAAGCTACAGAGAATGACTATCTAGGCTACAGAGAATGACTCTCTAGGCTAAAGAGATTGACTCTCTAAGCTACAGAGAATGACTCTCTAAGCTACAGAGAATGACTCTCTAAGCTACAGAGAATGACTCTCTAAGCTACAAAGAATGACTCTCTAGTCTACAGAGAATGACTCTCTAGGCTAAAGAGATTGATTCTCAAAGCTACAGAGAGTCACCTGCTTCGGAGAACTGATGACCGTTGAAGCAAAGCGACAGCAGTCTGGTATCCACAAGACAGAAGACGACCACGGCCAAGACCACTATGCGCTGGTCCGACTCCCTCGAACTCAGAAACAACATTCACGATGCTACAGACGGGAAACGAATCACTCACTGATCCACCGCGCCCCAAGACTGGAAACGAAGTTGGGACCAGCAGAAGCGTAACAGCCTCTGAGAAATGGGTCGTCCAGTAATCCAGTGTGGGTGCGTGTGTGAATCCGAGCGTGAGTGGGCATTACGTATGAGCGTGCGTTTGAGTGGGTGTTGTTGTTTGGTTGTTTTTTTGTTTTATTTGCTAACTTGAACTATCACAATTTTTCCCTTGTCTCTGTGTGTGTGCTATTTCCCACCTGTCTGACGTCTGTATGATGAATACGTCTGAGCCAGTGTTTTGTGTACTGAGGTTTTAGCATAAATATTGCATCCCTAGATATGTTGTGATGCGTGTTTGTCTGTCTGTGTACTTATTTCTTGCACAAACATAAAGTCTGACTTTGTTTGTGTTTTATGGTTACGGGGTTTGTTTAACTTCTGAAGTAGGCCGAGGGTTTCAAGTAGGCCGAACGTTTCAAGTAGACCGAGGGTCTCAAGTAGGCCGAGGGTCTCAAGTAGGCCGAGGGTCTCAAGTAGGCCGAGGGTCTCAAGTAGGCCGAGGGCCTCAAGTAGGCCGAGTGTCTCAAGTAGGCCGAGGGTCTCAAGTAGGCCGATGGTCTCGAGTAGGACGAGGGTCTCAAGTAGGCCGAGTGTCTCAAGTAGGCCGAGGGTCTCAAGTAGGCCGAGTGTCTCAAGTAGGCCGAGGGTCTCAAGTAGGCCGAGGGTCTCAAGTAGGCCAAGGGTCTCAAGTAGGCCGAGTGTCTCAAGTAGGCCGAGGGTCTCAAGTAGGCCGAGGGTCTTGAGTAGGACGAGGGTCTCAAGTAGGCCGAGTGTCTCAAGTAGGCCGATGGTCTCAAGTAGGCCGATGGTCTCAAGTAGGCCGAGTGTCTCAAGTAGGCCGAGTGTCTCAAGTAGGCCGAGGGTCTCAAGTAGGCCGAGGGTCTCAAGTAGGCCGAGGGTTTCAGTGCAAATTGTTTTCAGATTTGTATCTTAGTCTTAGTTTTAGTCGACCTGTACTTCAACAGGGGCATGGGCCCATCTCTCGTGTGAGCTGAGTGTAGCCAGGAGGAGGATTTCCTGCTTAGCGTTGTAGGTTCGAGAGCTTATTACTCCACTATGGAGGGTGATTAACTGATGTGTAAGTCCATCTTAATAGGCTCAAACACTAGAACAAAGTAGACCAGCAGCCTTTTAGGCGCCATCTATGCTGCTCTTAACAAATCACCCAATCATGGCCGGTGGTATGCCATATCACACAGTTAGTCGCCTCTTACGACATGCCCTCTGTGGGGCAGCGGTGCTATTCTTGTCCTAGTCATACACATAGACCCCGGCAAGCGTTTCAGGAAGTTCTGTATCTCTGCTTGTTTTTAGTATCATTTTAAAAGCGGTTAAACCTATCCGACACTGTCCAATGATGTCACCATTTCCGGTGGATTATTCAGGAAGGGGGGGGGGGGGGTAGCCCTAAGGTCCAGAGAGATCCCTCATATTTTTGTGGTTGTCTCTGCCTTTGGTGTTAGTTTCGGTCTCGGAAAGTTCTGCCACTGTCCTTTCATGTTTTGGGATGCAATACGGTGATCTGCGTGTCCTTGTCGATTAGCTGGGGATGGAGGTAGGAAATCTGTTGGGGTGGCTGTGCACGTAAGCTGGCTGTGTATGTTGTTGTTAGTCGTGTGTTCGTTATCGTGAAAAAACCTTCGGTATATGTTATGTGTTCATGGACGAGTCCGGTGGTTTCTAGTTTTGCAGTGCCGTTGTCCCATTATCAGGTCTTTTGCTTGATTGTTGAGTATTTATTTTACAAACGATCAGTGCTGACACAGAGAGGACATCCAAAGGCGGAGCCTTGGTATGGTTACTATAACATTTGACGATATCAACCCCAACCCCATTTGCTAAAAGAAAAATGTGCAATTCAGAGAAAATATACAAAATAGTCCGCACAACTGTGATCGCAAAAGCAAACCTTAGCAAAAAACATGCAATAGTGAAAGCACAAAATACAGACTGTGAGTAACTAACATAATCCGCAACAACAAGTCGTAGTGTTGTCTAATGACTTGATAGCTGTAGTGCCCGGCGATGCGCGAGATAATAGTGAAAGTAGTTAAATGTTTTAGCCCCTTTCATCACTAAAATTCCCATTGTACTGCAATCATGGCGTCTAACATGTCGTTTTAATGAAACTACCAGCTCTTCCCTTCTCAACGATGTATCCACACTCCCAATCCGCCAATCTCATCTCTACCTCCACCAGCCTATGTCTCCCCATCCCCCAATCCGCCAATCTCATCTCTACCTCCACCAGCCTATGTCTCCCCATCCCCCAATCTGCCAATCTCATCTCTACCTCCACCAGCCTATGTCTCCCCATCCCCCAATCCGCCAATCTCTTCCTCTTTCTATATCCACAAATATCTTCACTTCCACAACCCCCCCCCCCCCCCACCTCCCACCACTCCAATCTACCAATCTCCTTTTTCTTACCCTGCCCATCTCTCTACTTTCCCCTGCCCATCTCTCTACTTTCCCCTTCCCATCGAAACAACAACGAAACCACCAATGTCTTCCCTCACTTAACCCATCCATGACTTCCCTACAAATTCGCCAATCTCTTCCTTCTCAACCTGCCATCTCTCTCCCTCCCACTTTCCCTCCATCAACAAAAACAAAACGCCAATCTCTTTACCTCTCAACGCGTCTGTATCGTTCCTTCAAACCGCTGGTATCTGTCTCCATCAACTGCCCTGTCAATTCGCCCAAAATACCCCCCCCCCCTTTCAGCCCCTACATTCACACGCCAATCTCTCTCTCAAGCCACCTTCGAATATCTGAAACCACTTCCTGATAATGTTTTAGAAATAAACAGTAGAAGTGACCAGTGATGGCTGCTTGTTTGTGTTTATGTTTGGTAGGTAGAAATAAAACGTGTTTTGTTCTCTCATAACAGTTTGTCTCTCGTTCTTCATCGCTTTCTTTCAAGTCCAAACTCCTTTCTTTGATAACAGGTCTTGTGTGTGTGCTTTCTAACATCAAAATGTATCTTCAAAAGCTACTCTCAATTTGTGTCTAGCATACTTGCCTGCCTATCTTTAGAGAGCGCTGCCATCTTAATTAGATGGAACTAAACAGATTTGACGAGGCGGTGGTGGTGCGGTTTAGGATGTGAGGAAGGCAAGCTATGTCTTTAACTGTTGGCCGTTGTCTTGTCCAGCGATCCTCGTCAGTTCCACTGACTTGTCGGAGAATGGCTGTCTTCCTTACTGCATGACGATCAATGACTACCATACTTTCCAAACACTAGTTAGTCAAAGAATGCTGCCCTTTCTAACCACTAGTTAGTCATAGATTGCTGCCCTTTCCAACCACTAGTTAGTCACAGACTGCTCCCCTTTCCAACCACTAGTTAGTCAAAGATTACTGCCCTTTCCAACCAGTAGTTAGTCAAAGATTGCTCCCCTTTCCAACCACTAGTTAGTCAAAGATTACTGCCCTTTCCAACCACTAGTTAGTCACAGATTGCTCCCCTTTCCAACCACTAGTTAGTCACAGATTGCTCCCCTTTCCAACCACTAGCTAGTCACAGACTGCTCCCCTTTCCAACCACTAGTTAGTCAAAGATTACTGCCCTTTCCAACCACTCCTTAGTCACAGATTGCTATCCTTTCCAACCACTAGTTAGTCACAGATTGCTCCCCTTTCCAACCACTAGTTAGTCACAGATTGCTCCCCTTTCCAACCACTAGTTAGTCACAGATTGCTCCCCTTTCCAACCACTAGTTAGTCACAGATTGCTCCCCTTTCCAACCACTAGTTAGTCACAGACTGCTCCCCTTTCCAACCACTAGTTAGTCACAGATTGCTCCCCTTTCCAACCACTAGTTAGTCACAGATTGCTCCCCTTTCCAACCACTAGCTAGTCACAGACTGCTCCCCTTTCCAACCACTAGTTAGTCAAAGATTACTGCCCTTTCCAACCACTCCTTAGTCACAGATTGCTATCCTTTCCAACCACTAGTTAGTCACAGATTGCTCCCCTTTCCAACCACTAGTTAGTCACAGATTGCTCCCCTTTCCAACCACTAGTTAGTCACAGATTGCTCCCCTTTCCAACCACTAGTTAGTCACAGATTGCTCCCCTTTCCAACCACTAGTTAGTCACAGATTGATCCCCTTTCCAACCACTAGTTAGTCACAGACTGCTCCCCTTTCCAACCACTAGCTAGTCAAAGATTACTGCCCTTTCCAACCACTCCTTAGTCACAGATTGCTCCCCTTTCCAACCACTAGTTAGTCACATATTGTTCCCCTTTCCAACCACTAGTTAGTCAAAGATTACTGCCCTTTCTAACCACTAGTTAGTCACAGATTGCTCCCCTTTCCAACCACTAGTTAGTCACAGATTGCTGCCCTTTCCAACCACTAGTTAGTCACAGATTGCTGCCCTTTCCAAGGCCCAAGCAGTGAGCACGCTGAAATTATTGCCGTATTGACAGAGGCCTAGAAACGGGCCATCTCAGCCTTGAACAAGAAGGAGTGGGGAGGGGATCATTTGGGATATTGAAAGAAAGGACATTTTATTTAACAAGATGATGGGCAACAAAGAAGGGTTCGGCTGCTTGACAGTCTGAATAGGGACTCTTTCTTAGAGACACGGGAAAATCTGTCTATCCGTAGGTCTGTCTGCCTCTCTCTCTCTCTCTCTCTCTTTCTCTTTCTCTCTCTCTCTCTCTCCCTCTCTTTCTCTCTCTCTCTCTATATATATATATATATTAATATATATATGCATAAATGAGTATGTGCAACTGAAAATCTTATCTCAGGACACTTTTTCTGCTTATTCCTTGTCCATTCTCAATATCCCGCTACAAAGCCCAGAAAAGGGCTATGCAAGTAGCAGAACTTTGTCCGAAGAGCGGAACGCGTTGTGTTCGTCTACAGATTGACTGCGATATATGTACCTTTCAGTCTGACACATTCGACTTCAGCAGGCAATTTTGAGTACCGGGTAAGCCTTCCTTCTTTGATCCCTTCTTCTTAGCCAGTCTAATCTGTTATCCGGGATCACCGCATGGAAGTATAGAAGGGTTTTGGCAGATGTTTCACTGACCCTGACGCTTGCAGTCACCTATGGGTTGCTGACCACTGCAACTCGTGCACTGCTCAGCCTCTTGATCCCATTTCAGGACAGACAATAGCTCTTTAACAATACTGCATGTACGGATTGTGACAATTGAGCAACATGCACATGAACAATATTGCCCAAAACATGACCGTCCCACTGTCGACGTACCGTGGAAAAACGAGTTATTCGTATTTTGTGTGTGTGTTTTTTTAATCAGAGGGTGTTTAACATTTTGAAATCTACAGAAGAATGATGGTTCAATATAGAGACAGTTGATTGAGTCACATGGGAGTGTATGAATGAATAGGAAAATTTTAAAATGGAAGGCAAAACGTCATTGATAAACCGATGCGTGGGAGACCAGCAAGCGTGGCAACTGACGCAGAGAAACAGGCGGATCGACCCGCTTGTCCACGGCACAAGGAGATTCAATATTGATGAAAAAGAAGTAGATTTCAATATGAGACGACACTACGCGGAAATGTGTCCATGATAAACTCGGTTTTAGGAAAGTGTGTAGTTGATGGGTCCCATGGCAACTGTCCAATGATCACAAGAGTTCACGCCAGACGATTTGTCACGAGGTATTAGACTGTCATGCAAGAGATTTTTGCATAAAATTCTGACAGGAGAAGAGTCTTGGGTGCACCATTACGAACCAAAGAGAAAGAGACAGTTGAAGCAATGAAAACACCGGTTGTCTCCAGTTAATATTTTTTTTAAAACCAGGCTTCTTCTGTAAGAGTCACGATGCTCATCTACAATCACAAAAATTCAACAAGAAATATCAACATGAGAATCAAAAGGTATGAGATACTGAGATGGTTATTACAATCCAACAGAAATTATTAACGACGACAATAGAATCGCAATAAATGTCCCCTAACTGGTCCTGAACAGATGACAGCAATACTTTAAAGAACTTCTCAACTTACAAACAACTGAGAGCAATCTTCTTCTTCGTACGCTGTCAGATGACAACTTGAATTTGTTCGAAGGAAGCAGCGGTCATCCTGAGGCTGTCGACACTATCATAGAGCCTATCTAGTGTTGGTACTGGTGATGGCCACATGTGCTTTCTCTGGTCCTCGTATGTCAGGCAATTTTGCAGCAGATGTTCAGAGGTCATTTTCCCGGTACTACAAGTGCATTCGTCAGTAGCACCTATCTTCAGTTTATTGAATAGACGGTGTCTCAGTCTGTTGTGGCCTGTGCGGAGTCTGAAGACTACCACCTGCTCTCTCTGGTAATAAGCATCATTTTTTGTGTAGCCAGTATGCTCTGTTTCCCATTTGGCCATGTATCTGGCCCTAATAAACCATTTGAACTCTTTGTGGGTCACACTAGAATCTGGTTGTGGTAACCTTGCACCTTCTTTTGCCAGTCTGTCTGCATCCTCGTTGTCTTGAATGCTACAGTGGGGTAGAACCCACTGTCCCACTACTCTTTTGGGTGTGGACTGCTGGCATAGTTGACAGAGCACTGCTCTTGAGTCATTGTTCTGTATTTTTCTGACATGTTAGTGCTGTAACCACAGGCAGGGCATCTGTAAACAAGACTATCTGGCTTTCATTGATTTCGCCTTCTACTGCAGCCTTCAATGCCCCCTGCCTTCGCTCTGAAATTGGTTGAGAATTTTCCAGTTGCCACTGACAGTATTATCTTTCTACCGTTTGGTAGAAGCAGGAATACTCCTCCCCTTCTATTCTGTGGTGTGTTTGTTGCAGAACCGTCGGTGTATGCATGGGTCCAGTCTGTGCTTGGGCAGTATTTCTTTATGTACCTCAGGTTCTTTTTCAGTCTGGTTGTTCTTTTATCCGATACCTGGTATATTTTCTACCACCTCTGGAAATATCTGCTGCTTCCAGGTGGGTTTGCGTACATTAGAGGTGGGCTTTGGTGTTTATATGGCGTTCATAGGGTCTTCGCTCATCTTTGTTTTGACTATTTTTACAAAGTTTCTCCGCTTTAGTCTCCCTTTTCTAAATCCATTTAGCCTCTTGTGCATTGGATGGTCTGTCAGTCTTCTGAGTTTCTCTGCTTGCTGCTGGGCTCTGCTGTCTCTTCTATCAGTCAAAAATTGCAAATTTGTAATCTTTTCAAGTTCTACAATTGGAGTTGACTTCATGCCTCCTGTTATAACTCTCATGGCTTGGTTTTGAGGTTTGTTGATTTTATCAAAGTTCCCCTTTGCTGCTGTTGCCCATGCCGCAATGCCAAACTCAAGAACTGGTCTCACTCTTCCAGTGTAAAGTTTCTTTAGTATTTTCTCATCTGCTCCCCAGCTTGTGCCAGCAAGTTTCCTCGTGATTGTCATTCCTTATCTTGATCTCATTTGGTTTCTCTCGATCTGAGTTGTCCATGTCATGCGCCGATCAAATGTGATGCCCAAGTAGTTTGGGTTTTCGTTCGGCCACAGACATTTGCCGTTAAGACTTATTTTGGTGTTCTGTAGTTTGTTTGAAAGGGAGAATATCGTACATGTTGTTTTTTTTCATTTATTTTGACCAGACTTGGAGCAATGACAAACAAGATATATCAACGTTAACGCATGCGTGAAGCTAACACCAAACATCACACTGTCAGAAATTAGATATGCTTTACAGGCTGTTCCACCCAACAAATGTCCAGGGCCTGTCGAAATTCCTGTTGAATTAATTAAAACTGACAATGAGGTAGGGATATTATGGCTATATAGATTTATAACCTAGTGTGGACCACAAAAGAAATTCCAGAGAATTAGATACATTATAATTCCAATATGGGAAAAGAAAGATAGCAACAGAGACTGCACAAAATGCAGAGGGATATCACTTCTGAGCCACACTGGCATAATATCTGGTAAAATCTTAGAAAAAAGAATACGCTACGTCATCGAACCTCAGCTCAAAGATACTCAGATGGGATTTAGAGGGATCAGAAGCTGTACGGATGCAATTTTTACTCCCAGACAATTGATGGAAAAAAAACAATTGAATAAGATCAGGAACTGTATGTTGCGTTTGTATATCAAGAAAACGCTTTTGACAGGGTAGATAGACAACATCAAAGCAACATATTGGCACACTATGGAGGAGCCGATCACCTAATTAACATGTGCAAGAGTCTTTATATGTATAGCCTGTGATCTGTTCGAACAATGCCCGAACTCTCAGCTAAATTTCATATCAAATCATGAGTACGACAAGGATGTGTGCTATCCCCTTTGTTGCTTATTACATATGTAGACCACATTTGTAAAACAGCCAACCCAAATGGAGGTAGTAACATCGGTCAACTCCTAAATTCTTTTTGCTGACCATCAAGCAGGCATAGCAACTTCAGAACTAAAATTGCACCAACATATTGATAAACTATATACAACACGAAATGATGCAACAATACAAAATCAATGTAGAAAAAAAACCTGAGGTCCAAAATATAAAAGCCGGAGACATCAATATCGCCATTGAAAAACAGCAAATCAAACAGGTGGAAGATTTCACACACTTCAGGAACACGTTATCAGCAAACGAAGAATTACGGTGAAAATCCAACAAAGATGCAATAACTCAAATTAGATCATTGGACAATTAACTCCAATACTTAATTGCAAGCACGTGACAATAACTACCAAAAGAGCTTTATACAACACGACTTTCGTCCCGACACTATGCTACCAATGTCAAAACTGGACACTAATATCAAATGAAAAATGTTACATTGTAACAGCAGAAATAGATGCCTGCGAAAAATATTGGGCGTAGCAAGGAGAGAAGTGATCAGAAACAATGACACCAGGAGACTATCGGGAATAACACCAGTGTTACACTACATCAAAAGACAGCAACTAAAATGTGTTGGCCACGTTACACAGCTTGGCTCTTGATTCTAGGAACCAACATTATCACACAAGGGACATTCCCATAAGTGCTCCGTTCACCGTTCCAGTAGCCAGCTAAGCGTATATATACTTCCAGTCAGGTGTTGATTTCGTGTCATTTTGATCTTCCAGACAGGACACACTTTCTCCCCTCTCCTCTAATCACTCCCAAATCTATCATCCTCTGCATCATCCTCTGAAGAGTATCCGTAAGTGAAACAAGGCTACCACCACACATCATCTCTCTTCCCACCCCCTTTCATCCAACAAGCAATGCTATTTAGATACAACAGATTCAAAGCTTGGCATACCACAATACAAGTGATTTATAGAAATATCTGAGGCAGTATTTGTTACAGTGCATGAGGGGCACAGACGAGTTTGTTTTTGAGATCTCTTCATAACCTGAGGCCAAAAGTCATAACAGGATAAGCGAAAAGAAAGAAGAAAGACAGAAGAAAGAAATAAGAAAGAAAGAAGAAAGAAAGAAGAATGTCCTTATATTAGTGCATTTCCAGGAAAGAGGTGGAATGGGGACTTGTAATCGATTGAGCGTCATGACAGTGAAAAGGTTGAAGACCGCGGTACAACCGAAATGCCGGGAACTTCTCTTAAAAGAAGTAGCGCTGCACCCGCCCACATACGCTGCCCCTACCGTGTTATACACTTCGTGCTCTGAAATTTGAGGTCTGAAAACATCCAGCATACAGTCCTGACAAAGCGCCATTGGACTTTGACTTGTTTGAATCCTTGAACGAACATTTGCGGGATCAGAGTTGTGCAGATGACAAAGAGGAGGTAATGGAGATGGTGTAAAATTGGTTAAAGGTCACACTAAAGATTTTTTTTTCTAGAGGGCATCCAAGCTAATGAGCTCGTGGACAAAGTGTATTGTCAGACATCGGGACTATGTCCAAAATGAAGACAAACAAAATGTAGGGTTTGCACTCTTGCAAAAATGTTATTAATAGAATTGTTTTTACTTATTGAATGTCCCCATTGAGAGAGAGAGAGAGAGAGAGAGAGAGAGAGAGAGAGAAAGAGAGAGAGAGAGTGCGTGCGTGCGTGCGCAAATATACTTAAATATATAATATTTGTAAATACACAACTATAAACATTATGTAAATATACTACACTGGCGAGCAGAAATTACTTGCATTGGTTTATAGTTGGCTTGTCCATCAGCAGTTTGGTTATAGTGCATATCTCTCCCCACACCTGAACCAGGTGTGTGCCCTGTTCATGGCACTCTCCAGTCTACCCAAATGTACACTGTTAACGAAATAGGGAGTGGTTGCTACTTGACTACATGCCCTTTTGTTCTATATCTGTGTTTTCAAAGTGTTAGAAAATCTTTTGCAAACCGACGCTACTAGTTTTGTACTTGAGTACCCAACAAACAATCAGAAAAGGCAGTGAAGCGTTCATATCACCCTAACACAAAGTTGAGACCAGCACAATAAAGGCAAGCACTTCATCCTTGACGACATTGTTTTCAATAAAGCTACATTTTATATAAAATGTTCGATACTCGTGAAAACGAGTTGTTCTGTTTTCTCATTTCAATAGAGTTCTTTAAAATCCTGACCGACAGTTTTCTCTTATGGTATACTTTCAGTGTAACTGTGGCCTTTTCTCCTCCATCTCACACATAGCACTTTGTCTTTTGTCTCTTAAGCAACGCGAACACTGATCGTGTGTTAAATGTTAGCCAATTTTCTGTTTTACTAGTACACTGGAAACCATGTTCTGTGCCTTGCGTGATGAGTTGGGTGCGGTAAAGTATTGTTATCTGCAACAAGCGGGTTTTGTGAGCGCTCTAATGGCAAAGTTCATTCACAAACTGATTGGGTTAGACGATGTTGGTGAAGGGGCCCAGACAATTGATCTGTTTAATGGATCAGGAACAATGGCAGATCCGAATCGGATTTCTGATTATCGGTTTCCTGGTAGGATCCAAGTCTAGAATGCAGGATTCGTCTCGTTCTGCTTACAGCGTTTTGTCTTCTGGTCAGGGCGAACAATTCTGTTCACATATCGACACCCAATCATCACATTATTATTCGCCCGATTTCGTTCTAGTAAGTGCACTAGGACTACGATTACAGTTTGCATCCTCGCATAAACTCTGCGTCATAGCATGCATGTGCTCTTGCGGAGGTATGTTCTTTGGCATTTTGTGTTCAATAAATAAGCTGCCACCCCCACTCACAACTCTACGTAGTAACCCGTTGTAAAATGCTCAATAAGGTACCTATTCTTTCCTCCATAATACGAATACCGGGATACATAGGTGGATCTGACATTCAGTCATGTCTATGGATTATAACAATATACCGTTTAGCGTCATCTCGGTTATAGAAGATACGCTGCCAAGTTGTGTTACTGCTCCACACTTAGGCGACTGATAACGAAAATGACAAGCAGCCAATTAAGGACTTCCGAGATACTTGCAACGACAATTCTGCAGGCAATTTACAACATCAAACAAGCACGAAAGAAACGGCATTGGGCATTTCAATGGTATTTAGTCAGAATTATTTATCAACCCCAGCTAGCGATGAGGAATCTACGAGGTATTTATGAACATTGTGAATGCATGTTTAAATGCCAAAATATTTACTGATTGTATCATCTATAGCTTGAGTTCTGTACATCTTTTTTGTTCAATATTTGATGTTGCTTCAACTCACTATCCTTCTTCGCATGTTAATAATGTGTTTTTTTTAATGCAGAACATTTCTTTCTGGTGTGTTCTTTCGATTGCATTTGTACTTATTTATCGTTTCATTTGTGGCAAGATAATTAGTTTCCAACTGCTTTTTGAGTTGTTCACACACTTCAGTATATATATTGTGTCCGTGTTGAGACTTACGAACCTTACATATATACATACAATCGGGATCAAGATGCTGAGCAGCGCATGAGCTGCAGTGGTCAGCGACCCATAGCTGCCAAGACCCTTCTACACCTTCACGCAGTGATCCTGGATAACAGGCTGCAGCAGGGCAGACTGGCTAAGGAGAAGGGATTGAAGAGGGAATGCTAATCCGGTACTCAGAAAATGCTTGCTGAAGTCGGATGTGTTGTACCGAAAGGTGCAAATATCGTAGTCAAGCTGTAAATTACGACACAACACATTCCGTTATCTGGACTACATTCTGCTACTTAAGCCCTTTTGGGGTTTGGTAGTGGGAGATTGAGAACGAACGAAGCCAAGCCGCGCCATACATACAATCGATTGTGCAGACAGACAGGTGGTTAATCCCAACGTTTCTAAAATTCTTCATCGCAACGATAAAGATATCAAAGTACATCCGGAAGGGATACTCATTCATTCAGCTTTAATCTTTCGTATGTTTCATCTCCGGGCACTGCTTAAGAGTGCAGCTCCTTTTTCGCTCAACCAACCAAAAGCATGCATGATCAAGGTGAAATGAGGTCTTAGAGGTTTCAAGTGAAGATATACAAGACACGATATAACCAGCAAGGTTTGTCTGTACTGAAGTGAGTAACTGACAAGCTACAGAGCTGGTCTCGCGCTTGTGGCTCGCGCGCCACATATGGCACGCCACGTCACATTCCTACGGCGTGCAATGTAATTAACATAAAGCTGTACATATGGTATATAACAAGTTAAACCAGAATATAGAAGATTACATAAAAGAATAGATCTAAACAAGTATAAACAAATGATGCAATAATAACAGAAAACGAAACCACTTGTATATGTGAGATAAGACAAACGTTGCTGAAACAACCCTGATACAACCAACATGTATAGATGTAGCGTGTTGCCAAAAAGAAGATACAATACGAAGCAATCTAAGCGTTTAATGTACGTTGGAGCCCTCATATGCGAAGAGAATTTGTTTGATTGAAAAAAGCATGATAAGTAAGCAAGTAACGCTGTTCACTTGGATTAGTCGGTGCTCATCTTTCGTGGGGTGTAGAGATCGTCTTTGATTTTGTTGTGTCACTTAGTTTTATCACGATGGGGTAGTCGTCTTTGGTAAAGTGCCAAGCAGGTTACAAACTTACTATTCTTTGCTTTATTTTCGACCCCGGTGGCACATGGACAAAACAGAATGAAGAAAATCTTTGCTAAAAGCTAAGTATCGGACAATAGGATATAAAAATGTTGTCATTTTGTAGTGCAGCCATATGGTCATTGAACGTACCCTCCTTCGGTCGTCGCCATAGTTTCCGCAAGAGACACCAAATTATAAACTGCTTGTTTGTTTGTTTGTTTTCGTTTTGTCCCGTTTTTTTAGGTGAATGGTGAACTATGCGGGTTTTCTTCTCCAACCGTTTTCATGGAAGTCAATTATTTGTGGGTAGGCTCACATCCCTGATTGGAACTTCCTTCAGCGAGAAAGGACACAATTAACTGACCCCCTAAAAGTTATACGGACAACACTAGAAAATAAGTACTTTCTTATTATTTGATCTTTCATTGTTGACGGTATAAACATAGAAAGGAGACGGATATTCCTAGTTCCGTACGTCATTCTGCTGCAGAGTTGTCGTTGAACACGTACTCGTCTAAAGTGGGCTACTCCTATACTTGATTTACATTAGAACCAATCACAATTTCATTAATTCATCAGACTGTTCCAGGAAGTACGTGACATCGCTTTTAATAAGCAGGAAATTAGCTCACCTTGTTACAGTACTTTCATCAAATTTGTCCTGTTAATTTGAATAATTTTTTTTCAATAGTTTTTCTGTTTATATCTTTCTTCTATTTCCGTTTACGTCTGCCTTCTAGCGGTGTTCTCCGCCCGTTGCAGACAGTAGAAAAATGTCATTTATTTATGCAAGCCAGTTTGCATTCCTGAGCGTAAGACCATATTTATCTCTAGCAACATGTTAAAATGTCTATTAGTTTTCCTCTAATCTTCGCTTGTCTAGAACACTGATCTACTGCCTTTTGAGGTCTGTGATGACAGCTGATCTATAACACTCTCTCACTCTCTATCTGATACATCACTCTCTCAATCTCTTACTCTCTGTCTCACTCTCTCTCACTCTCTCTCACTCACTCTCTCTCTCACTCTCTCCCTTTCTCTCTCTCATTCTCTCTTTCTCACTCTCTCTCTCATTATCTCTCTTTCTCACTCTCTCTCACTCTCTCTCTCCCACTCTCTCTCACTCTCTCTTACTATATCGCACTCTCTCTCACTCGCTCTCACTCTCTCTCACTCTCTCTCTCTCTCTCAGACAGTAAGGGATGGCGTGGGACCTCGTGGGCTAGTGATCAAGTGATACGGCTCACAACCTGATCCCATCACAGCACCGACAGTTAGCCCGGGAAAGCAAGCCCTTAGAAAATGCAAAGCAAGGAGACCCTTACATAAAATGCACGCCAATGTCGGATGCACTGGGCCGAAAATGCGCAAAATAAAAACTTAGTGCAATGAACACCACCTTGAAAAAAAAGAAAATAAGGCGAACGGAGAAAAAAAAAAGATACTACCATACACTCTCACCCTCACAAACACGCAACCTCACACGCTCTCTCTCGTCGACTCTTCTCTTCGCAGATTTTCTTAATCACAGTATCTTTCATATACACACACACTCAATCTCTCTCTCTCTCTCTCTCTCGCTCTCGCTCTCTCTCTCTCTCTCTCTCTCTCTCTCTGTCTCTCTCTCTCTCTCTCTCCTTTCCAATCCTCATCTCATAGTATTATTATCACTCCTCTCTCACATACCCTCTAGTTCATAGTCATACGCTCTCCTCTATCACATTCGCATATACTCCACCCCATACACACAATCCAGCCCATACACACACTCCACCCCATACACACGCACTCCACCCCATTCACACAATCCACCCCACACACACACTCCACCCCATACATACACTAAACCCCATACACACACTCCACCCCAAACACAAACTCCGCCCCATACATACACTAAACCCCATACACACACTCCACCCCATACACACACTCAACCCCATGCATACACTCCACCCCATACACACACTCCACCCCATACATACAATCCACCCTCATACACACACTTGACCCCATACACACTCCACCCCATACATACACTCAACCCCATAAACACTCCACCCCATACACACACTCCACCCCAAACACACACTCCACCCCAAACACACACTCCACCCCATACACACTCCACCCCATACACACACTCCACCCCATACACACTCCACCCCATACATACACTCCACCCCATACACACACTCCACCCCACACATACACTCCACCCCATACACACACTCCACCCCAAACACACACTCCACCCCATACATACACTCCACCACCTTTTCACTGTCCCCCTACCCTTTCACTGCCCCCTTCCACTGTCCCACCACCCTTTCACTGCCCCCTCCCACCCTTTCACTGCCCCCTTCCACCCTTTCACTGTCCCACCACCCTTTCACTGTCCCAGCACCCTTTCAATGTCCCACCACCGTTTCACTGTCCCATCACACTTTCACTGTCCCATCACCCTTTCAATGTCCCATCACACTTTCGCTGTCCCATCACCCTTTCACTGTCCCATCACCCTTTCAATATCCCATCACACTTTCGCTGTCCCATCACCCTTTCACTATCCCACCACCGTTTCACTGTCCCATCACCCTTTCACTGTCCCATCACCCTTTCACTGTCCCATCACCCTTTCACTGTCCCATTACCCTTTCACTGTCCCATCACCCTTTCGCTGTCCCACCACCCTTTCACTGTCCCATCACCCTTTCACTGTCCCATTACCCTTTCACTCTAACTAGAGATCTAAAATACCTTGGCATACACATCATCATCACCGAGTATGTCGTTTGCAGAACTTTGCTCTCAGAACAGCCGAGCTGTAAGACTCTCGATGCCAGAACTCCCGCTCTGTCCATGTCATCTTCATGAGCTCCGTGATGTCTTGTGTCCATCTTCTCCTCGGTCTGCATCTGCGTATCTTACCAGGCACAATACCCTTCAGTATTGTTCTCCCTTGGGCATTAAGGCGTTTGATGTGCACAACATATTTCAGTTCTCTAAACAAGATATTGTTTACTAGTCAATTTTCCTCGATACCCAGTTCTTTTAGGATATCTGCATTTTTATTTGTTGCTATCCATGTTATTTTGAGCACTTTCCTGTAGCATTTTAGTTCAAAAGATTCAATCATTTTCTTAAGTGTTTGTGTGGTGGTCCACGTTTCACATCCGTACATTGCCAACGGGAAGACGCAAATCTTCAGGATTTTTATTTTCTTAATTATATTAGAGTTCTGCCATAAGTTTCAAATTTATTCATCCTCTGTAATACCATAACCATTCTCCTCTTGACTTTCTTCAGGCAATCACCATTGCTGCTTATAATTCGATCCGAGGTACTCACAACTTGTGACTTGCTTCTGTTGTTGCAGAATAACTACAGAATAGTTTTTGCCTTGTCTGTGCCAATTATATTGTACTTTTATTCAGGTATACATGTTAGTCTTCTCTCTGTTGTTTTACCGACAGAATCCGTACCAGCATCACAGCGCTCTTTGAGAGAACAGTTTTTCATCTACATATTTGAACTCTGATATCTCCTTTCTTGTTAATGTCTCGAACTTGTCATACAGTCCATAGTTTTTGGCGTTCCTCAAAATAGATACAGCATACATATTGAATAGATAATGGGAGAGTATGCATCCCTGTCTTACACCCTTTTGAACTTCCAACCAGTGTGACGTTTCGCCGGCTATTCTGACCGCAGCTTGTTGTTCCTGGGATAGTGATTCGATCAAGTGAATGAAGTGCGTTGGGAACCCCGTGTCTCTCATTATGTTCCCCAACGCTTGGTCTTGCCCACATTCCAACGACTTCGAGAAATCAAAGAAGCATGTGTATACGTCTACATTGTACTCTGCATTTTTCTATAAAATGTGTTCTTTTGAGGATGTGATCCCTCGTGCCCCTACCGTGTCTGAAACCTGACTGTGCTTCATGGACTTCCTCGTTGAGCTTGTTTTCTAGCCTCTCCATTATGATCTGTAGAAGGATTTTGCTGGAATGACTTATTTAAGCGATGGCTCGATAGTTGGTACATTGCTTTAAATCACCTTTCTTGGGGAGCGGTTTAAACATAGATCTTGTCCATGCTCTTGGCCATATTGCATTGGGACAGACTTTCCTACATAGTGCGCGATAGATGCTGACATCTTGAACAAATTATCTGGCACGCTGCAATACAAGTACAGTAGACCTGATCGAGACACGACTGCTCCATGAGGGTAAGATCAAATACGTTTTAAGTGGAGACATATTATTATTATTTTAATTGTAGATCAAGATATCTGATTCGTTATCAGATGAAAACTCTTTTTGCAACTTCTCCAATCCCCGAAAGATGGCAATGATTATATTATGATTACAGCTTTCTTTTTTAAACAGGAGGTGCGACTATTTTATATCTCCAAAAGAAGTGAAAAGCCAGATGGGAGAGCGTTGAAAGCTATGTGCGGTGCCAAGTGCTGGACAAACCTTAGGCAGAATGTGTCAAAATTTAGCCTCCACAATATTGCCCTGGCGACGTCCTCAGTATTAGTGATCTGTCAAGAAATCAACGTTTCCAAACTGAAAAGCAGAGCATTCGCATAGAGCTCTTCACGGGATCTGAACAGCTGACTCTTCTTCTTCTTCTTCTTCTTCTTCTTCTTCGTACGCAGTCAGACATCAATCAACCTTAATTTTTTCGAAAAAAAGCAGCGGTCATCCTGAGGCTGTCTACACTGCCATAGAGTTTGTCTAGTGTTGCCACTGGTGATGGCCACATCTGCTCTCTCTGATCCTCATATGTCGGGCAGTTTTGCAGCAAATGCTCACCGGTCATTTTACCGGTACCACACGTGCATTCGTCAGTGCCACCTATCTTCAATTTGTTGAATAGGTGGTACCTCAGTCTATTGTGGCCAGTGCGAAGTCTGAAGACCACGACCTGCTCTCTTCTGTTCAACTGGTAATAGGCATCGTTTTTTGTGTAGCCAGTATGTTCGGTTTCCCATTTGGTCATGTATCTAGCTCTAATAAGCCGTTTTGACTCTAGTATCTGGTTGTGGTAGTCTTGCACCTTCTTTTGCCAGTCTGTTTCCCTCCTCGTTGCCTTTGATGTTGCAGTTGGATGGGACCCACTGTACTACTATCCTCTTTGGTGCGGACTGCTCTTAAATCATTAAATTCAGTATTTTCTGGCTTTTTAGCGCTGTGACTATGGCCAAAGCATCTGTAAGCATGACTATGTGGCTTTCATTCCTTTTACCTGTCACCATTTCTTCCACTGCCGCCCTCAGTGCCTCTGCTTCCGCTCTGAAATTGCTTGTGTATTTTCCAGTAGCGAATGACAGTGTTATTTTTCTGCCATTTGGTAGGTTCATAAATGCTCCTGCCCCTCCGTTCTGTGTAGTGTTTGTTACAGAACCGTCGGTGTATGCATGGGTCCAGTCTATGCTTGGGTAGTTTTCCGTTATGTAGCTCAGGGTAATATCTCTTCTTTCTTTTTCAGTCTGGCAGTTTTTGTTTCCAATACCAGGTGGTATTTTCTACCACCTCTGAAAATATATGCTTCCTCCAGGTAGGTTTTCGTACAGTAGGGATGGGCTTTCGTGTTGTTAGTGCATTCATGGGATCTTCGTGCATGTTTGCTTTGGCTATTTCTGCAAAGTTTCTCCGCTTTAGTTTCCCATTTCCCAAATTGTTTAGTCTCTGGTGCATTGGATGGCCAGTCAGTCTTCTGAGTTTCTCTGATTATAGCTGGGCTCTGTTGTCTCTTCTGTCGGTCATGGATTGCAGTTTTGTAATCTTTTCAAGTTCTACAATTGGCGTTGACTTCATGCCTCCTGTTATAACTCTAATGGCTTGGTTTTGGAGTTGAACAGCTGACTCAATGATTAACAGTTCTGTCTGACTATAGTGGACACAAAATGTATCTTTCTAAAAGATAATGTATATTATACTGCTTTAGAGAATCTGAAAGAAATATCATGCAAAAAGCTTGACTGGTTGTATGAGAAAGATAAATACATTAAGTCCTTACTAATTGAAAAGCATCCCTTGTACATTTCTCACATAAGTGATCCCTTCTAAACATAAGAAAGGCAGCCTTTACCAGTTGTGGAGTATAAGCTCACGTAAATACACGATTTCTTGGTTCCGCAACAAGGCATATGCAATCCAGAGATAAGCAGACATAAATGGCTCATAACATATTTACAATGTCCTACCTGGAAGGAGTCTATTGTTGTCCATTGCCTCACTCATCTACAATGCCCAATGGTGAAAGCACAGCACTGTTCGCCGACAAGGATCAGATTCTAGTACGCTGGGCAAAGAACTTCGGTGTTTTTCCAAATTATACCTCAGCCATCAACGAACAAGACATAAGACGCACGTCCCAATCGTTAGCAAACAAACATTAGGCTCAACACTCTTGCCAAAGCAGAGGAGGTCAAGAAAGCAATCAGCTTGATGTTCAGCAATAAAGCCCATGGGTCAGGCGCTATTTTTATGAGGTTTACAAAGCAGAAAGCCCGGGGCTAGATTATCCATTAAGCTAGACAGGCTCAAGCATAGAAGACTATAGTTTTTCTTGGGGGAAAGAGGGGGAGGTGCGCATAAGCTATCACGTGACTAACAACATTTAACATGCACAATGTTTCCATAGGTACAACAGAAAATGTTTACACTTTGCTATTGCTTTCGTAACGTTCTGAGAGGATGGGTTCAAATGCACAATAATGCAAAACATCAAGCATCTGGTTTTCCATAAATGTACTGCCCGTAGCATCGATATTTAGTTTTGATCGCCTGTTTGAATCTTTACGGTATGGGACGTGCGTACTGTATGTGTAAGCCTACAAATAATAATAGCTGTCCATCGTTGTCGATGAGGACCGCCGACATCATCCTTGTCACAGATTTCCCTGTTGGGTGTGGGTGCGCATGTGGCTTAACAGGCCAATGCGAGCACGAAAACATCTGCTACACATCGGGCACACGAGGTTTGTAGAAGGGGATGGTGTTCCCGCTGCTCAGGATTTCCGCGTCTCGCGTCTGTTCTGGGCTTTCACAACACGATTATCTTCACCGGCAGCTACGCCCGATTTGACTGCGCCTCTCCAGTCAGATCTGTTTTGCGCAAGACATTCCCAGGTAGAGCGCAGTCGTCAGCAAATACAAGTTCCTTGATTATGTCGCCAGCCACTTTAGTTTTAGCCTTCATTCTTCTGGAATTGAGTAACTTGCCATCTGTGCTGTACTTTATGGGTATTCCAAGCTCCAATGATCTGAAGGCGTCTGTCATCGTGGCCGCGAACATCATGCTGAACAAAGTCGGGGCGAGTACACATCCTTGTTTTACTCCGTTTGATACTAACCGAGGAGGCATCGGAACTCACAAGTATACAATCAAGGCGGAAGACCAGATGAACGAGAGGTGGAAGAAGAATACACAAACAAATGCACTCAGAAACAGATACCTCAAAGCTCCACCCCAGCGATAAAAGCCTACAAATAGATCCGCAATAAAATCATGTACAAACACAAATCTGGGTTTTCAATAGGAAAGAAAAAGCAGCAACGGTTTTCAAAGTCGCAATAAATGACGCCAAACGCTCCAGCAAATGGGTGATTCTGTGGAGAGATTTGAACATCTCCATGGCATAGAGTTACAGCGATGTCGAGCTTCCACAAAGTATTTTTATCTTTTTATATAAGATGAACACATATTTATACAATTGTATGGGGCAGTCAAACGATAATGGGTCAAATATGACAGGGAAAAATACAAGTTTACAAGCCGGAATAAACGAGAGAAACCCCTTTATCTACGAAGCGTGTTAAAATGAAACTGAATCTAACTGCACCAAGTAAAAATACGTACGATGCGTATGACGGCGTCACTTTTGGTGTATTCCGCAAATACAAAACCCACAAGTCTGCTAAATTGCATTATCCCCTGACCCATAGTTTCCTCAACAGACCGCTGAAAACATGGCGGGTGTCATACGGAATCCGTCCAGAATTGATCAGAGAGCGGTGATTCAGCTTCTAACAACTAAAGGATGTCGGCCAGTTGATATTCATCGCAGAATGCACTCAGTGAATGATGACAAAACGTATTCGAATACAACAGTAAAGAACTGAACAACGATGTTTTAAAGAAGGATCTGCCGAGACGAGGCTATGTGCGTATTGTTGCGTCAGAAGATACCATCGCCAAAATTGATGCAGTAACTCGGGTGGACCGTCGCCGGAGCTTACGTTTGCTAGCAGAGGACAGTTCAAATGGTAGTTAGCAAGAAACTGAAGTATCGGAAGATGTGTTCACAATGGGTACCTCGGTTGCTGACCAACCCCCATTAAGGAAGAACGCATGGGATTGAGTTGGAACCACTTGCTGCTGTACGAAGAGGAAGGTCATTCGTTTATTTTGCGCATAGCGGCAGCTGAACACGCCTCGGTCGACATCCATCAGCTGTAAGAAACCGAATCACCTCTCGCTGATAAACTCTGGACGGATTCCGTATTACACCCGCCATGTTTTCAACGGTCTGCTGAGGAAGCTATGAGTCGGAGGATAATGAAATTTTGCAAACTTGACGGTTGGTATGTGTTGTATATACCAGAAGGGACGTCATCATGCGCATCGTACGTATGTTTACATGGTGGAGTTATTTCTGGTTTCATTTGAACACGCCTCGTAAAAACATCTAATGACTAGCACGCTCATTAAATATCGTGAGCCATTTTGATGTAGACAATATTTCAGACGGTGAATTCTTTGGTGCATCAACGTACAGATTGGTCCTTTTACAATACACTCTTGGTGGTTTACCTATTGTAAAGTGACTCAACGATATGCACTTATCTTGTTATGTTGATGTCACAACGGTATCTGAGGCTGGTGATTAAAGATTAAGGGAAGCATTAACAAATTCAATGTAGATCGTGAAGAGAAAACAGCAGCACAACATTGAATGTAGTCCGAACAATGGAATATTCAGACTGTGCAGTACAGAAACTGATCTCAGTAAGGCTGTGAAGTTGCTGACGTCGTTGAGTTTTTATGCAAAGTAAATAGCAGAGTAGATCATTCAGGTT
This sequence comes from Ariolimax columbianus, assembly GCA_036924085.1. NCBI lineage: Eukaryota > Metazoa > Mollusca > Gastropoda > Stylommatophora > Arionidae > Ariolimax > Ariolimax columbianus. The sequence goes on along the minus strand of JAVGWX010000006.1, from coordinate 98,120,335 downwards.
ACATCAGATGTGGAGGGTGTAGCCTAGTCGACAGTGAGCTGGCTTGCTAAGACTGGGATTACACCGCGTCACAGTTCGAAATCACGGAATGAAAGAAAAAAATCCGGGCGTGGTTCATTCCTGGTACAACCGGTCCTCCAGTTAACCCAACTGTAAATGGGTACATGATGTATGAGTTAACGAAGGTATACAAGGGGTTTGTCATAAGTCTTTACCCTAACTATGAAGTAGTAGGAGGAGAAAGTAGAAATTTGGCACATATGTAGTCCATTTAAATTGTACTGGACTTGAGAAGTATGAATTTTCCTCCTTGACGGCGCAACACACCTTATTGACCGGATCTGCTACTCTAACGGTTTGACAGAAAAATGGAGAAATCAGAGACCAGAACTGTGATAAAATTCTTGATTTTGCAGGGGAAAACACTTACAGAAATTCACAGGGAGATGGAACCAGTGTTTGAGGAATTTTGTTCTTTGTATGCTTCTGTAAAAAACTGGTGTAGGCAGTTTAAGTGTGGCCGTTCCCATATTGCTGATCTTCCAAGATCAGGAAGACCCTCCTCAGAGTACAGCGATGAAAATGCTGCATGAGTGAAGAAAATCATTAACAAGGATAGAAAAATAACAATTGCAGAGATATCAGCAGAACTGAATGAATGTACAGTTTTTAGAATTTTACACAACAGACTGAACATGAAAAAAGTGTGTGCCCGCTGGGTCCCACGTCTGCTGACATGTGAACAGAAACAGAGGTTTGATTGCTGTGGCCAGTTGCTCAAAATGTCGGTCGAAAAAGATGTTGCCGACCATGGTGACAGTAGATGAGACCTGTTCACCATTATGACCCAGAATCCAACATTTCCAGCATGCAGTGGAAAACCCTGGGGTCACCAACACATATCACGCCAAGAGCACAGAAATCTGCAAGAAAAGTGATGTCGACTGTTTTTGGGACGTTATAGGTGTCATATTGAAAGATTACCTGGCTCATGGCAACGCGGTTAATGGGCAATATTATGCAGATCTCCTTACCAAACTAAGAAAGACTTTGACCAGAAAACGAAGGATAGCGCGCACTCAAATTATGCCTTTCCTTCAAGACAACGCACACTCCCATAAAGCAAGGCTTGTGCTTCAAACAGCCAACGATTTGAATATTACAATTCTTCCACACCCACCATATTCTCCGAATTTAGCTCCATCGTACTTTTTTCTTTTCCCAAAACTTAAAAGACAGCCGAAAGGAAATCATTTTTACAGTGACGAAGATCTCTTACTGGCTTGTGATAACTGGTTTAGTTCGAAAAATAGGTTACTTCATTCTGAAGGTCTTTTCAAGGTCACACAATGATGGCAGAAATGTATAAATTTCTGTGGTGGTTACATTGAGAAGAAAAAGCGCTGTGCTAAATTTCCAATTTCTCCTGCTACTCCTTCTTGGTCAGGCTCAAGACTTTTGACAAGCCCCTTGTAAATAGCATGGACGGGAACTGGCCATCCCATCTCATATGGGCTGCGGCTTAGTCCACGAAGAGTTATCTTCATCACCGACGGCAATTGTTGCCATGAGATCCACCTTTACCTTTTTACATCAGATAAGAAGAAAGAAAAACGGACAACTTCTTTTTAAAAATGGACCTTCATCTCTAAGAAAGATTTTTAAAATAAAAGTTTACTTGCCCGTAATTACTGGTCAGCTGCCAACAGCTATGCAGCAAAGGCTAGACTTGCATCTATATTTCAATCCCACCAATTTTGGATTCCTTTGTGATAAGTTTCCATTGGTAATGATGAACTAACTAAATCGTACGGTAAAGTGCATCGTATCTATTTACCAAAATAAACTACACGAGGCAGTGTTGATAAGCAACACTAAAACGTATTTTAAAACGCTATTCACCAGGAAAGATAATGCTGAACAAATTTGCATTGCTGCACATTCATAGACTACTCAGAAAAAAAATATATTTTGTTAGTCATTAATTGTACAAGTTGTTGAAAGAAAAACAATAAAACGTTAATTGTGTTTACCGAAATGCTAATACTAGAACCATTATTGAAAATAGAAATTACTAGTAAAAGACAGAAGCCTTGTTGTGATCATTACAAATACGTCTGATAACTATGCATATCATCAGACAGCTACCATTGTAAGGAAAGTCAGAAAAATATTGTCCATCGAGAGTTAAAAAAATGAGGGGGGTGCTGGAGGGGGGGGGGGGGGGCAAATATCAATCAGAATAGCGGACCTCTTCAACGTAGTTGGGTCCTAAGGATGGCATATCCTGATTCATAATCTAACACACATTTTACATGAAGAACATACGACTAGATGTACCTCCATCATCCAGATGTACAAATGAAAGGGACATGGTCAATCGTGTACTTACTAGTGGGGAATGTATCTCCTAGATAAATTCTGGCTCGAGTTCTGCTCAATTGCTTAACATAAATCATTTTAAGCAAGAGTTACTCTCATACATTCATTGTGGTTTCCGAGCTGGTCACGGGACGAGCGATGTGGTATTTGCAGTACGTCAAATCTAGAAGTACAAGGAATAGCATACTGAATTTTACTCGACTTTCGATGACATGACCTTGGCACTGTCAATAAGGACTGATTCTAAAAAATCTCGGCGCAATTCGAGTGACCCGACCAATTTATCACAGTTGTTCTATAGTTTCATAATGACATCTCGGCTGGTTTAGGGAATGATGGAGTCAAGCAGGGATGTGTGCTTATCCCAAAGCTCTTTAACACGGTATTTACAGCCATGTTCTGGAATGCACGCCGTGACTCTACCCTGATGTGTATATCAAAACAGTCTGTCACTGAGGTGAAAGAAGTAGCCATCTTAGATAACCTCTTTTCGAATGTGTATACGGGAGTCACATTTGATCGGCGCATGACATGGAAAAGTCAGATCGAGAGAAACCGAATGAGAGCCAGAGAAAGAATGGCAATCATGAGGAAACTTGCTGGCACAAGCTGGGGAGCAGACGAAGGCATACTAAAGAAACTGTACACTGGAAGAGTGAGACCAGTTCTCGAGTATGGCATTGCGGCATGGACAACAGCAGCAAAGGCGAACTTCGATAAAGTTAGCAAACTTCAAAACCAAGCCATGAGAGTTATAACAGGAGGCATGAAGTCAACGCCAATTGTAGAACTTGAAAAGATTACAAAACTGGAATCCATGACCGATAGAAGAGACTGCAGAGCCCAGCTGCAGTCAGAGAAACTCCGAAGAGTGACTGACCATCCAATGCACCAGAGACTAAACAATTTGGGAAATGGGAAACTAAAGCGGAGAAACTTTGCAGAAATAGCCAAAGCAAAGATGCACGAAGATCCCATAAACGCACTAACAACACCAAAACCCATCACTACTGTACGAAAACCTACCTGGAGGCAGGATATATTTCCAGAGGTGGTAGAAAATATACCAGGTATTGGAAACAAAAAACTGCCAGACTGAAAAAGAAAGGAGAGATACTACCCTAAGCTTTATATCGAAAAGCTACCCAAGCATGGACTGGACCCATGCATATACCGACGGTTCTGTAACAAACACTACACAGAACGGAGGGGCAGGAGCATTCCTGAACCTACCAAATGGCAGACAAATAACTCTGTCATTCGCTACTGGTAAGTGTACAAGCAATTTTAGAGCGGAGGCAGAGGCACTGAGGGCGGCAGTGGAAGAAATGGTGACACACAAAGAAAATGAAAGCCATATAGTCCTGCTTACAGATGCTCTCGCCGTAGTCACAGCGCTAAAAAGCCAGAAAAACACTGAGCTTAATGACTTAAGAGCAGCACTCTGCCAACTGTGCCAGCAGTCCGCACCAAAAAGGGTAGTGGTACAGTGGGTCCCATCACACTGCAACATCCAAGGCAACGAGGAGGCAGATAGACTGGCAAAAGAAGGTGCAAGACTACCACAAACAGATACAAGATAACGTATGAAGAGTCAAAACGGCTTATCAAAGCCAGATACATGACCAAATGGGAAACCGAACATACTGGTTACACCAAAAACGATGCCTATTACCAATTTAACAGAAGAGATCAGGTCGTTGTCTTCAGACTTTGCACTGGCCACAATAGACTAAGGTACCACCTATTCAACAAATTAAAGATAGGTGGTACCGACGAATGCCCGTGCGGTACCGGTAAAATGACCGCTGAACATCTGCTGCAGAACTGCCCGACATCCGAGGATCAGAGAGAGCAGATGTGGCCATCACCAGTGGAACTGCAAGACACGCTCTATGGCAGTGTCGACAGCCTCAGGATGACCGCCGCTTTTTTCGAAAAAATAATGGTTACTGTCTGACTGCGTACGAAGAAGAAGAAGAGGAATGTGTATACCATTGTACATTGTTTATATCATGACTAGCTGGTCATACTGTGAATGCGTTTCAACGACAATTCAACACAATGAAAACCGACGTTACAATCTACTTTCTCACAGGAAGCCTTACCACGAACCGAACATCTCATAACAGGGTGAACACCTTCTAGCACTTGATAGTTTCCCCTACCTATGTATATCAAATATTGAATCTGAGGTTAACATTAAAATTATTAAGACACACGCTTTGGAGAGAGCAAATGTTTGGCGCCAGAATGAACCAACGTTTTTTTGTTAAGATCAGTACATATCGTAAAGTTAGGATAGCCACTCTTCTTTATGCTCGGAAAACATAGACAATCTACCAGATTTGTCAGAAAACACAGCCATTTCCACGTGAGTTTTCTACAAAAGCTGTCTAGGATCAACTAACAAGACAGACTACCAACCTCTGAAGTCCTCAACAGGTCATGACCCTCGAGCATCCTTTCGCTGCATCGGAGAGCGCAAATCTGGGCATGTTGTTCGCATGCCAGATAAATGCACCACAAAGAGGCTGTTGAACACTGACCAAAGGTTACACCAGGAGGACAGATTAAATGTGCAAACACTCATTGAAAGTGTCTGTGATCAGTTTTAACATTGACTCCACCTCCTAGGGGACACTTACACCGAACCATGGTGCACTACCCTCACACAAACTTTGCTTATCCCTGAGAAAGACAGCATCATTGAGGCACAAAAAAAGAACTGTCTGAAAGCACGTATTGTTCAACAATAGGTAGGAACTGTCAGGATAGATCTTCACAACCATATGCGATCACAATACGAGTTTGAGGTAGTCGCGATATTCTCTCGCTAGGGACAGCTATTATTAATATGTATGTCGACTAGATTGTCACCATCCGTTGTTACGTCATGTATTTGTCCTTCACCTAGTAAAATAAGAGATGCTTTCTAATCTCTTACAAATTTGACATAAAAACTCGTTTTGTTTTATGTTTTTTTCTTGCTTAATGTCGTTCTGGTTTGTGTCCTTGAAAGGATGTTGCAGCATTGTGTGGTAGTTTACAGCCAGGCATGCCTTCCCTCTTCGATTATTGTTTACTCAGCCAGATTATAGGATTGTTATCTGTTTTAAGGTCTGCAATGGAGGTGGAATATGCTCATGGTCAGCTATGGGTCTCTGAAGAAAACAGCCAGTTATAAATCGCTATGTTCTGTCAAGTCATTCATAGCTGCACCTACATCTCCTGATCACATTCTGGTTCAAGAACATTGGTTTCCAAATATCAGTGCGCTTCTGTTACTATTCCAGTGTCAGGCTGCATGTCAATTTTGCTTTCATTTCAGCTATTGTTCCTCCTTTTTGTTTCTAAAAGTGAAAATAGTTATACTGGAGAAAGTTCTGATGAGGATCACCTGATAAAGACTTTATTGTATAAGTCTCCGGTTTAACTGATTAGAAATACAACGTGTTGCGACCAGGGATTGAAATCGTTTCCCTTCCCATGATAGCAAGGATTTAAATACTCTACTACTCGGTCGCTCAATTATAAACTAATTCCAACAACAACAACAAAAATAACTGTCCATAACATGTATTTTTTTTAAACTGACTTACAAATAGTTTACACTTCTTTAGACAAGGGCAATTTCTTGAGAGAAAAAAATGTCGGTGAATGGTTTTAAGTGCCTCCTTCGTCGTTAATTGGTAGTGACTCATGTTTTCTGGCTTGCAGTGGCCCAGCGTTGGAGTAGATCACGTTGATTTTATTCCTCGAAGAGCTTGTCTCCGACAGTATAAACAAATAAATGACACGTTGCTTGATTTATTGATCAAATAATCCGCTTGTCGATCTGGCTTCAGGGCAAGGGGACATCTAAGAGGAAGTCATATTGACGGCACGAACGAAATCCTATGTAAACCTGGAGCGTCATTAGCTAAAACCACAAATTTTGATTGAGAACCGGAAACTGTGCTCTCATGGCTTCTGACAGAACGAGTGGAAGGGCGGAAAATTCTCAAAGCATGAAATCAAATGTAGCCGTGTTCGTCACATCTTTTTGTTCATAGTCCGTGTAATATTTCTTCTTCTTTCGTTCGCTTGGAATATGTCTGCAAAGTTGTCTCTTGTATGAACCTCACTGTCTTCTGCAGTACACACATAGGTCCATATAGTTTCCCTTCCAGTGGTGTTTCTCTTGACCAGTATGTCCGCCTCAGTATCTCATACTCTGGACAGTCCTGAAGTATATGCTCCGCAGTGTGGGGTGCCTGTCCACATGTACACATAATTGAGCTGCCAATCCTAAATTGTGTATTCATGTGGCCGCGGAATCGGTTGTGTCAGTTCTGAGGCGCAGTATGACAATATGCTCTTGCCTACTTATATTATAATAGTCATCTTGTATTTGTGTTGGAAGCTCTCTCATTGATTTAATCATCTTTTTCTTCTGATGGTATGTCTTCTTCTTCTTCTGCGTACACAGTCAGACAGTAACCATTATTTTTTCGAAAAAAGCGGCGGTCATCCTGAGACTCTCGCCACTACCATAGAGCTTGTCTTGCAGTTCCACTGACAATGGCCACATCTGCTCTCTCTGATCCTCGTATGTCGGGCAGTTCTGCAGCAGATGTTCAGTGGTCATTTTACCAGTACCGCACGGGCATTCGTTGGTACACCCTATCTTCAATTTGTTGAATAGGTGGTACCTCAGTCTGTTGTGGCCAGTGCGAAGTCTGAAGACAACGACCTGATCTCTTCGGTTCAACTGGTAATAGGCATCGTTTTTGGTGTAACCAGTATGTTCGGTTTCCCATTTGGTCATGTATCTGGCTTTGATAAGCCGTTTTGACTCTTCGTACGTCATACTGGTATCTGTTTGTGGTAACCTTGCACCTTCTTTTGCCAGTCTGTCTGCCTCCTCGTTGCCTTGGATGTTGCAGTGTGACGGAACCCACTGTACCACTACCCTTTTTGGTGCGGACTGCTGGCACAGTTTGCAGAGTGCTGCTCTTAAGTCATTAAGCTCAGTGTTTTTCTGGCTTTTTAGCGCTGTGACTACGACGAGAGCATCTGTCAGCAGGACTATATGGCTCTCATTTTCACTGTGTGTTACCATTTCTTCCACTGCCGCCCTCAGTGCCTCTGCCTCCGCTCTGAAATTGCTTGTGTACTTACCAGTAGCGAATGACAGTGTTATTTTTCTGCCATTTGGTAGGTTCAGGAATGCTCCTGCCCCTCCGTTCTGTGTAGTGTTTGTTACAGAACCGTCGGTGTATGCATGGGTCCAGTCCATGCTTGGGTAGCTTTTCGTTATGAAGCTTAGGGTAGTGTCTCTCCTTTCTTTTTCAGTCTGGCAGTTTTTGTTTGCAATACCTGGTATATTTTCTACCACCTCTGGAAATATATCCTGCCTCCAGGTAGGTTTTCGTACAGTAGTGATGGGTTTTGGTGTTGTTAGTGCGTTTATGGGATCTTCGTGCATCTTTGCTTTGGCTATTTCTGCAAAGTTTCTCCGCTTTAGTTTCCCATTTCCCAAATTGTTTAGTCTCTGGTGCATTGGATGGTCCGTCAGTCTTCGGAGTTTCTCTGACTGCAGCTGGGCTCTGCAGTCTCTTCTATCGGTCATGGATTGCAGTTTTGTGATCTTTTCAAGTTCTACAATTGGCGTTGACTTCATGCCACCTGTTATAATTCTCATGGCTTGGTTTTGAAGTTTGCTAACTTTATCGAAGTTCGCCTTCGCTGCTGTTGTCCATGCTGCAACGCCATACTCGAAAACTGGTCTCACTCTTCCAGTGTACAGTTTCTTTAGTATGCCTTCGTCTGCTCCCCAGCTTGTGCCAGCAAGTTTCCTCATGATTGCCATTCTTTCTCTGGCTTTCATTCGGTTTCTCTCAATCTGACTTTTCCATGTCATGCGCCGATCAAATGTGACTCCCAGATAGGTTGGGTTGTCGTTTGGCTACAGGAATTTGCCATTTAGACTTAATTTGGTATTTTGGGGTTTTAATGAAAGCGAGAATATTGTGCATGTGGTTTTCTCCTCGTTTATTTTGACCAGCCATGAGTTCGCCCACTCTTCCAGCGATGTTAGGGCCGTCTGCATCCGATTTCTTGCTATGGTGAGATTCTTTTCAGAGGTCCACATAGCCAGATCGTCTGCAAACATTGAGCTATGGACTCTTCTTGGTATATTCTCTGTAATATCGTTTATATATACCAGGAAGAGTGTGGGTGACAGTACTCCCCCTTGGGGTACTCCCTGCTCGAGTGTCACCTTTTTGCTCATCTGCCCTTGTACTTGGACTCTGGCCGTTCTTTGTTTGAGGTAGTGGTTGATCCATTTGTACATTTTCCCACAAACATCACTTCTTCTTAGCTTGACTCTAAGTCCGTCTTTCCAGACTTTGTCAAATGCCTTTTCCAGATCCACCCAAACAGCTACTGTGTGTTTCTGTGCCTGGTAGGCATCTTCTATCTCCTGGGCTATGAGGATGACCTGGTCCTCAGTGGATCTGTGCTGTCTAAAGCCGGCTTGCTGTGGAATTAGTATTCGTTTTTCTTCCAGATTCCACATCAGTCTGGTGTTTATCATCCGTTCCATCAGCTTGCCGACACAGCTCAGTAGGCTGATGGGCCTGTATCCATTTGGATCTGTTTTATCCTTTCCTGTTTTTGGTACTGGTACCAGTATTGCGTCTTTCCATGCCTGGGGTACAATTCCCCTTTTCCAGCTTTGGTTCAGGACCGATAGCAGTTTCCTCTTCGCTGTTTGGACCAGCTCCATCAGCATTTCGTTTGTTATCCCGTCTATTCCGGGAGATTTCCTTTTCTTTAATGTTTTCATAGCCTCTTCCATTTCGCGCATTGTTAATTTGGCCATCATGTGCTCTTCAGGTGCCGTATTCATGTTGTCGTGCCCCTTTAGCTCTTCGCATCTTCCACTTTCTGCAACTCATCATTCCAGTAGGGCTTATAGTTTTTCCTAGCTCCTCTTGGGATGGTTTCAGTGGCGGCTTGCATTATTGCCTTGCTTAGGCTTTCCACCATGGGCTTCATTTTGGTGTTTCGTGTGTTGATGGTTTCACACAGCCCATCTGTCAGGATTGCAAATCTGTCCCAGTCGGCTCGTTTGTAATTCCAACGTGGGAGCGGTTTTGTTTCCTGTGGGCCTACTTCCATGTCAATGGTTAGCCTGATCGGCCTGTGGTCGCTACCTGCCAGTTGGTTTAGCACCTGGCGGTCTATTTTATGGTGTATGTCCTGTGTGGAGAAGGCCAAATCTGGAGTCGAGGTGGTATGCCATGTTCTTGAATACAAGCTAGGGCTATCCTCCGGCCTATTGATTAGGGAGAGATTTGCATCTATCTCCCAATCTTCCACTTCGTCACCTCTGCTGTCTGTGTCAGAGTATCCCCATCTCTCCGAGTGGCTGTTGAAATCTCCAACTACTATGCAGTTGGAGTCTCTGACCTCCATACTCGAGAGCGATAGGTCTCTATTTGGTGGTACCTGAGGTCCAACTGGCATTGAAGATCTGTAGCAGTTTTGTCTTCCCTGCTACTCCCAAGTTCTTAATAATTTCGTTTGAAACCCCGTCCGCCCCGGCGACTTTCTCGTTTTTAATTTCGATATTGTTAGCCCCAATTCTCTGATACCGTGTGTTCAGTTCCCTTCCTTGCACCACGGGCGCCCTGATTTGAGATGAGTCCCCTTCATTGCACCTTGGCGATCCCATAAATATTCAGTTCCCTTCATCGCACCACTTGGGCGCCCCCATATGGGATCAGTCCCTTTTATTGCACCACTTTGGCGCCCTCATTTGGGATCAGTCCTCTTCATTGCACCCTTCCGACCCCATATGTGCTCAGCCCCCCCCCCCCCACTTCTTCCGACCCCATATGTGCTCAGCCCCCCCCCCTTCTTTCGACCCCATATGGGATCAGACCCTCTGATTGCACCCTAGCGACCCCATATGTGCTAAGATCCCCTGATTACACCCTGCCGACCCCATATGGGATCAGACCCCTCAAAGCAAAAGCTCCGTAGCTCCAGCGGTGGCTTGGAAATGTTCACCTGAATTTATCAGGTTCCCGTTTACAACTGCGTCGGCTGCAAGAAGCGGTCATACCACAAAATATCCATGACGTACCCAGACTGTGAAACGTGATTTGAACACTGCACGTTTGGATCGTAAACTTCGCACACAACCTCTAGACCACACGCTTCTCCTAAAGAAAGACAGGCAAAGCGCATTAGGAATACAGCACGTAAACGTAAAACATGTGAATGTGTTTCAAACGGATGTTGTTTCACCTTTTCGTGCCAATGTAAGCATAATCTAAGCGTACTAGCTGACCCGTTCACTGGGATCCTACATCCAAGCACTTGCAGTGATAATTTCACAGCAATGATTTTAATGATGAGGCTGCTAGCAGCATGCACAACCCTCTTTAGTTGTTCTTTAGGAAATACTGAAAGGTTACAGTGAACATGTTCTTTTCAAACCTGAACCAAATCGAGTGTATGCAATTCATAGCCGTGTTGTATCGGTGAGTTGTGGAACGTGCATGTCTTTTAATACCAGGTGCTTAGCAGCAGGTTATCAGTACCTTCTTGAGTACTAACTTCGTGAAAAATGGTTATTCTCATGGCAGACACTGTTGTAGCGGAGGAAGGGTTGGGGACGTCTCTGTGCGAGACCAACAGCTTGTTTATGAGGGGGGATGACCAGTTCCGTCCTCGCTGTATTCTTTCCCTAACAGTAAAGCATATATCGTAACTTGACGTCATTATACTGGTTTAGAAGACGCTGCAGGGTCTGTTTACAACCGGTTTATTGTAGGGTGGTTAACCTATGTGTGAGTCCATCCTAATAGACTCAAACACTAGAGCAAAGTAGACCCGCGGCCTGTTAGACGCCATCTATGCTGCTTTTAACAAACCACCTAACCATGGCCAGTGTTATGTCATGGCACACAGTTAGTCGCACCTGTGGGGCAGTGATGCTATTCTTGTGTTTGTCCTACGCAGATCCCAGCGGGCCACTCAGATACAAATCTTATTGCAGATGAGTTATATCGGTGACGGGAGGTCAGCCCCATTCTTTAACTGTGAAAAGCAAGTGCTCTATATCTAGGCTAATCATTCTTAATATTGGACTAATAATTGTCCGTGTACCAGATCTGGCAAAGATGGCGCCATAACTGGGTGCGAGTCTAAATTTATCTACTGTTTTGGATCATTATGGATGCCGCCAGACCACGGATTTGCCTGGAATTCACACTAGTCGACGACTTACACTTGTGTTCATGGAAACGTGGTGTTGTTTTCCGTCTGGACTTGTTATTTCGTTCTTTTTTGTGATTTCTTCCATCCGTTTATCCTGGTCTGGACGCCGGCTGAATGGAACTACGCTTATACCTGTGTCGTATTTCACGGGTTAGTTCTGCCGGTTCACCTTCACGAATTTGGCGTGTGGGAATTTTAGATGCTACTATGATGAGATGAATACAGCTGGGGAGAGATGCCAGACTCACTCACACGCTGAGTGTTGTCCATACGACCTCTTGTGGTTATCGAAAAGGCACGACAAACTGTGTTAGATGCCTTCCCACCTTTCTACCCTGCGGGTTACATGTTTACGGAAAGGCTTCGGTGGTAACCCTGAGGCAAAATCTGCATCCTATGTTATCTCCAGTCGTCTCGATGAATGTCTTGCCACTGGCAAAAGGTAGCTTAGGCTCTGTGAGTGAGGTTGACAAAAGGCGCAGTTTCTTCTTCACTTTAATCCAAATCACCGCGCAAGTCACTCATTTCAGCGGACACAGCAAGAGCTACGACTGTCCACACGGCTGAACAAAGAGAGTGGTCTTCATCACTTATGATGGACAACTATTACCAGATTAGTTGGAGCCATTAACTCACGGAAAGGTCGACAAGTTTGTAATCTTGTCAGGTTACACACCAGTTGTCTCAGACTGCAAATGGGAGCCTCACACTGCCAGAGTTATGCTCAACAAGGCAGCAAATAATAGATTTGGCAACGCCCACCTTACAAAATGTGAAACCCGCTTCAATAAATTTAACTCTTCAATTCCAAAAGTAGACTACCAATCAATAGGTCGAATACATACGTTGTGAGATGCACAAGTTAATATAAAGCTTGCGATACATTGTTACGCCTTACACAGTAGTCTTAGTTACATTTCAATATAACAGGATCATATGTGTGTACTACATGTTAAAAATAACGCTTACTGCAGCTGAAAACAATTTTAAGCAGTTACGATTCATTTCACAAACAACAGTGTTTGCTTGAGTTTTTATTGTCATTCCATAACTAAATCTTATATTTGGAGTAATAACAATCAAATTGTTTGGTTTGCGGCTGCTAATTGAGTATTTGCAGCCAACCTTAATATTAATCATTTCTTTGCATTAACAGTCGTCGCTTAAATTTTTTTAATTCTCCTCTTAGAGAGATTTTGGATTGGCGCGATCATTAGATGTTCACTCCAGGCGAAAGACGCGCAAAAGTTTGTTTGTTTCTTTTTTTTTTAAATATAAATTTGTAAAAATACATATCGGGCGATTTTTATAAAGAATTTTTAAACCAAGTTTGGTTGCGTAGCGGTTCGGACAAATTTTTGCCCAACATTGATGAAGCTGGTTCCATCAAACGCCGTTCCAGTAGTGCAAGACCGAAATATGTACGCACTGACTAGGGAATTGCCTATGTCCAGAAGTTAGTGATACGCCAAGAAGATTAACCCCAATCTCATCGTATTCAAAGTGAAATTTCAACAGGTTTGTAAATTTCAAAGACATCGATTCGACGTATTAAAAAGGAAGATCTGAAACTGCAATGTTTCAACAAACAAACAACAAGAGAGAACGACCAAACTAACGGAAGTTTGCAAGACTGCAGTCATCGCTAATACTGCCAAACATATATTTAAAGCTCAAAGTACAATCAATTGGTTTCTTATGAAAAATGGTTTACTTTTGCTACCTCACTATGCAATTAAAATAATCTCTAATACGCTAAAACCGAAACTATCAAACGTGACAATGAAGGATAAATATTGCTTCGCTTGCAACAAGATGTCAGCAAATCTGTTAATGCCATCTATCGTTGTGTCTTGTCTAGTTTCAACTTATTTTCAATAAAGCGAGCCAGGTACCAAATAAACGGTTCATACTACCGGGATGTTCTGTCGAGGCAACATCTTCTTCCAAATATTCGAGCATTTTCAAACTGTATCTTTTAGCAATACAGAGCACCAGCACATTGTGCTCAAGATCTTGAGCCTGACTCTTGCTTGTGTGAATACTGTTCAATTTCTTGAGCCTGAGACTCCTGCTTGTGGGAAGAAACTGTTGAATTTCTTGAGCGTAAGACTCCTGCTTGTGTACCTCCAACGCATTTGCCACCGGGCAGTCTAGACTTCTGTTGACTATGCATTTCGTGACCTAATTGTTCAAAGTGGATCGCTCAAAGATAAAAGACGTCAGTGAATTAAAGCAACCAATTTTAGGCGCTTGTATGAACTCCATCAAACGTCAATCGGTGTCGAAGATGCAGCACAGTGAATGAGTTAGCA
>JAVGWX010000006.1:97946910-98106259 GCA_036924085.1 Ariolimax columbianus | reverse complement strand
TAGGGTGTCAAAACTGGCATCTTTTCACAGAACCAGGCGGCTACCAAACATTCTACATAGGCTCCAAGGAATATAACAAGCAGAGCATACTTTCACAGAACAGCGGTCTTCGTCAAGTAGAATATCACAATAGAGCATATCTTCACAGAACAGCGGTCTTCGTCAAGGAATATCACAATAGAGCATCTTTCACAGAACAGCGGTCTTCGTCAAGGAATATCACAATAGAGCATCTTTCACAGAACAGCGGTCTTCGTCAAGGAAATATCACAATAGAGCATCTTTCACAGAACAGCGGTCTTCGTCAAGGAATATCACAATAGAGCATCTTTCACAGAACAGCGGTCTTCGTCAAGGAATATCACAATAGAGCATCTTTCACAGAACAGCGGTCTTCGTCAAGGAATATCACAATAGAGCATCTTTCACAGAACAGCGGTCTTCGTCAAGGAATATCACAATAGAGCATCTTTCACAGAACAGCGGTCTTCGTCAAGGAATATCACAATAGAGCATCTTTCACAGAACAGCGGTCTTCGTCAAGGAATATCACAATAGAGCATCTTTCACAGAACAGCGGTCTTCGTCAAGGAATATCACAATAGAGCATCTTTCACAGAACAGCGGTCTTCGTCAAGGAATATCACAATAGAGCATCTTTCACAGAACAGCGGTCTTCGTCAAGGAATATCACAATAGAGCATCTTTCACAGAACAGCGGTCTTCGTCAAGGAATATCACAATAGAGCATCTTTCACAGAACAGCGGTCTTCGTCAAGGAATATCACAATAGAGCATCTTTCACAGAACAGCGGTCTTCGTCAAGGAATATCACAATAGAGCATCTTTCACAGAACAGCGGTCTTCGTCAAGGAATATCACAATAGAGCATCTTTCACAGAACAGCGGTCTTCGTCAAGGAATATCACAATAGAGCATCTTTCACAGAACAGCGGTCTTCGTCAAGGAATATCACAATAGAGCATCTTTCACAGAACAGCGGTCTTCGTCAAGGAATATCACAATAGAGCATCTTTCACAGAACAGCGGTCTTCGTCAAGGAATATCACAATAGAGCATCTTTCACAGAACAGCGGTCTTCGTCAAGGAATATCACAATAGAGCATCTTTCACAGAACAGCGGTCTTCGTCAAGGAATATCACAATAGAGCATCTTTCACAGAACAGCGGTCTTCGTCAAGGAATATCACAATAGAGCATCTTTCACAGAACAGCGGTCTTCGTCAAGGAATATCACAATAGAGCATCTTTCACAGAACAGCGGTCTTCGTCAAGGAATATCACAATAGAGCATCTTTCACAGAACAGCGGTCTTCGTCAAGGAATATCACAATAGAGCATCTTTCACAGAACAGCGGTCTTCGTCAAGGAATATCACAATAGAGCATCTTTCACAGAACAGCGGTCTTCGTCAAGGAATATCACAATAGAGCATCTTTCACAGAACAGCGGTCTTCGTCAAGGAATATCACAATAGAGCATCTTTCACAGAACAGCGGTCTTCGTCAAGGAATATCACAATAGAGCATCTTTCACAGAACAGCGGTCTTCGTCAAGGAATATCACAATAGAGCATCTTTCACAGAACAGCGGTCTTCGTCAAGGAATATCACAATAGAGCATCTTTCACAGAACAGCGGTCTTCGTCAAGGAATATCACAATAGAGCATCTTTCACAGAACAGCGGTCTTCGTCAAGGAATATCACAATAGAGCATCTTTCACAGAACAGCGGTCTTCGTCAAGGAATATCACAATAGAGCATCTTTCACAGAACAGCGGTCTTCGTCAAGGAATATCACAATAGAGCATCTTTCACAGAACAGCGGTCTTCGTCAAGGAATATCACAATAGAGCATCTTTCACAGAACAGCGGTCTTCGTCAAGGAATATCACAATAGAGCATCTTTCACAGAACAGCGGTCTTCGTCAAGGAATATCACAATAGAGCATCTTTCACAGAACAGCGGTCTTCGTCAAGGAATATCACAATAGAGCATCTTTCACAGAACAGCGGTCTTCGTCAAGGAATATCACAATAGAGCATCTTTCACAGAACAGCGGTCTTCGTCAAGGAATATCACAATAGAGCATCTTTCACAGAACAGCGGTCTTCGTCAAGGAATATCACAATAGAGCATCTTTCACAGAACAGCGGTCTTCGTCAAGGAATATCACAATAGAGCATCTTTCACAGAACAGCGGTCTTCGTCAAGGAATATCACAATAGAGCATCTTTCACAGAACAGCGGTCTTCGTCAAGGAATATCACAATAGAGCATCTTTCACAGAACAGCGGTCTTCGTCGAGGAATATCACAATAGAGCATCTTTCACAGAACAGCGGTCTTCGTCAAGGAATATCACAATAGAGCATCTTTCACAGAACAGCGGTCTTCGTCAAGGAATATCACAATTACATTGAACATGTTTTAATTGTCTAATTCAGTCAAATGAGAAAGTTTACTATAAAATGAATAAATCAGCACTTGTCTCACTGGGAGCAAGTTATACTGACTCCATCTTTATTGCCAACAGTATTCTATTGAATGTATAATTTACTAAAATGAGAAAGATTAGCATATAGTTAGTGAGTCAGCACTTGTCTTTCTGTTACACTACTTCCATCTTTCATGACGCAATATACTCTATTGGATTGTTCAATATTTGTCTTCCCAATCTAAAACAGGCTGGAGAGGGCCAATACGCAACTATTGGAGAATCTTCACAAGAAAGAAATCGAGTATGTTGCTGTACAAGAGGAAGTTCAAAAAGTCGGGGAGAAACTTCTTAGAGTCAGGGAGGATTACGCTACAGAAATGGGTAAGAAAATGTTCAATCTTCCAGCGTGTATGTACACTAAGCTATATTTAACATGTACCATTCATTTGTTTTGTTTCTTATACTCCTCTATGTCAGAAACAATCACTTGCTATTCATTATTCTTTTGGGCAGTCGTCATGATTTAAGCATTTACTGATGTTTCCCTGATTTCAGTTTTTTACTGTTCTTCTAGGATAAATTGTTATGTCCGCCTATTCATTTTCATCCGTCTTGCAGTGCCCCAGCTCTAATAAATTATTTTCATTTCGAATTCTACGGCTGTTCGTCAAATTGTCTTGCTATTGTTATTGTTGTTGAGTGAACAAGTCGTACTTGAATTAATTTTACTCTAGAATACATTTCTTTGGTGGCTGGTAACAGTGACTCTACCTACAACTCGAAGCGTACTTGAGAAGATGAACCGGCGTCCTCCAAGCTGTAGTGATTGCGTGGTTCCTCAGTAAGCGCACCACTATGAGGATTTCCGTTTTAATCCCCACTGCTTTGACGTAGCCTCTTTCTGGAGAGCACTGTCACAGACGTGAAGATGTGCCTTGATCAGTATGTTTCACCTGTTCCTGATCCCTCTTAGCTTCCATGCTGATTGTTTCAATTTGTCTCTTTTCGTCTTTCCTCTGGCATTCATGACATTACGGTTTTACTGAAAGCGGTCTGTTCTCTTCTTAGGTCATGATCGAACCAATTCTAGCGTCGACCCAATAAAATGGTGTACATGTCTTCTTAATTATTTCGGCAACTAATTCTCGTCTGGTAATGCTGTTCTCTACAAAATTCTATGAATTTATTTTAAACTTTTTTTTTGGTGAACAGGTGACAATTTTTACCTTTCATTTTCTGTAACTTTCCAATATTCTGCGGCATATAATAGTTGTCCATCACAAGTGATGAAGACCACTCTCTTTGTTCAGCCGTGTGGACAGTCGTATCTCTTGCTGTGGCCGCTGAAATGGGTGACTTCAGCGGTGATTTGGATTAAAGTGAGGAAGAAACTGCGCCTTTTGTCAACCTCACTCACAGAGCCTATGTTACCTTTAGCCAGTGGCAGGACATTCATCGAGACGACTGGAGATAGCATTGGATGCAGATTTTGGCTCAGGGTTACCACCGACGCCTTTCCGTAAACATGTAACCCGCAGGGTAGAAAGGTTGAAAGGCATCTAACGCAGGTTGTCGTGCCTTTTCGATAACCACAAGAGGTCGTATGGACAACACTCAGCGTGTGAGTGAGACTGGCATCTCTCCCCAGCTGTATTCAGCTCATCATAGTAGCATCTAAAATTCCCACACGCCAAATTCGTGAAGGTGAACCGGCAGAACTAACCCGTGAAATACGACACAGGTATAAGCGTAGTTCCATTCAGCCGGCGTCCAGACCTGGATAAACGGATTGAAGAAATCACAAAAAAAGAACGAAATAACAAGTCCCGACGGAAAACAACACCACGTTTCCGTGAACACAAGTGTAAGTCGTCGACTAGTGTGAATTCCAGGCAAATCCGTGGTCTGGTGGCATCCATAATAATCCAAAACAGTAGATAAATGTAGACTCGCAGCCAGTTATGGCGCCATCTTTGCCAGATTTGCGGCATATAGAAGCATAAAAAGTACACAACTTCCGTATATTCACATCTTGACGTCTTCACTAAGCTGTTAAGAACTCGAAGCTAGGTCCCAAACGAGCAAAGGCCATTTCAGTCTTGTTCATTCCGCTCTATTTTCCCGCCTGACCCATCGTGTATGTCTTCTGGTGTCTGGTGAAAATGTTTTGTGTTGTCTGGTGAAAATGTTTTCTGTTGTCTGGTGTATAAACGTATTAACTGGTTGGTTGTGTATATTTTTTTATCTGTTGTCTGGTGTATATGTTTTCTCTTGCCTGGTGTATATGATTTTTGTTGCCTGGTGGATATGTTTATTGTTTTCTGGTGTATGTATTTTTTTTTGTTATCTGGTGTATTTGTTTTCTGATTCTGTTGTCTGGTGTATATTTTCTCTGTTGTCTGGTGGATATGTTTTCCGTTGTCTGGTGTATCTTGTCTGGTGTGTGTAGTCTGGTGTATACATTTTTGGAGTATATGTTTTCCCGAGTATATTTAATGTACTTGTGTGTGCGATTATTGATGACGCTAAAATAAGCTGTCGCCGCTAGACAAAACCGAATGGTACTAGACTTTCAATCTTCAATGCAGGAGGAAAAAATAAGCACTTTTTCGATGTCTTTGTAGTTTGAAAGACAATATTCCGGATGAAGCAATTCTATATTCACTACCTTTTTTACGTTTGTGCGACATAGATTTGAACGTGGGATTTTGTTAGGCTTAACTTGTTTATCTTGACGGTCTTCAGTGGGTCTGCAGTGCATTGACCTGCCGCTACCATTATGACATGACAGATCCTTCAGTTAGCCAAGCCACCACCGTTATAGGTCTTAATGTCATAGACACACACACAAGGTCATAGACAAAGATAAAGTAGAGACACACAAGGTCATCGAGGAAGAGAAGGTAGAGACACACAAGATCCTCGACAAAGAGAGGGCAGAGACACACAAGGTTCTCGAGGAACAGAAGGTAGAGACACGCAAAGTCTTCGACGAAGAGAAAGTAGAGACACACAAGGTCCTCGACGAAGAGAAGCTAGAGACACACAAGGTCCTCTACAAAGAGAAGGTAGAGACACACAAGTTCATAGACAAAGAGAAGGTAGAGCCACACAAGTTTATAAACAAAGAGAAGTTAGAGACACACAAGCTCATAAACAAAGAGAAGGTAGAGACACACAAGCGCATAGACAAAGAGAAGGTAGAGACACACACGCTCATAGACAAAGAGACGGTAGAGACACACAAGCTCATAGAAAAAGAGACGGTAGAGACACACACGCTCATAGACAAAGAGACGGTAGAGACACACACGCTCCTAGACAAAAAGAAGGTAGAGACACACAAGCTGATAGACAAAGAGAAGATAGAGACACACAAGTTCATAGACAAAGAGAAGGTAGAGACACACAAGCTCGGAGGCAGAGAGACGGTAGAGACACACAAGCTACTTGTCAACGAGAAGCTTCTTCTTCTTCTTCTTCTTCCTCTTCTTCTTCTTTGTGTTCGGTTTCGTATGCTCGTTTTATGCCACCAGATGGGCTGCCTCCATGAAGTGACACGTCAGTTGCAGGTCCTCAATGGTTCCCCACAGTTTGTTTTGAATGTTTCTCTCCTCGGACCAGGTCTTCTCACGGGAGTCTTGGTGCAGTGGACATGTTTGCAGGATGTGTTCTGGAGTCTGGGGTCTTCTCTGACATGTAGATTGTGCAGTCTGTGCTGCTTTCATTTTATGCATGTGTGCATTTAGTCTGCAATGACCTGTTCTGAGGCGAAAAATTGTGGTATACTGTTTCCTATTCAGTGTATTGATTGGGTCCTGGTGGGTGGGTGAATTTTTCTCTCTTTGTCTTCCTTCCCTGGCTAGCCTGTCCGCCAA
The DNA here is from genome assembly GCA_036924085.1 of Ariolimax columbianus. NCBI lineage: Eukaryota > Metazoa > Mollusca > Gastropoda > Stylommatophora > Arionidae > Ariolimax > Ariolimax columbianus. Next base: position 98,099,920 of record JAVGWX010000006.1, on the reverse strand, counting down.
TTCATTCCCAGGTATGCCGCAGTGAGCTGGAATCCACAGGAGGGTGATTTTATTGTAGTCTGAGAGTTTGTTTAGCTGACATATCAGTTCCCTTTTCATACTATTTCGTGGTTCTCTTTGTGTGGCCTGCAAAATTTCCATGCAGTCGCACAAAAACACTATTTTGTTATCCTTTAACCCCTTTTCATCAAATAGTTTGACTGCTTCAATTATTGACTGTTGCTCTGTTCTTAGATTTGTCCGGGCCTCCCCGGCAGCACTTACTTTTTCTATAACAGTTCCATCCTGTAGAAATATGACGAGTCCCGCCCTTCCTTTGCTCAATGCTTCCTCTGATGATCCATCTGTGTAGACGTGCGTCCACGTGGGTTGAGGATAGGGGTCTCCAATATGCTTTAGGTTTTTTTTTCTCTCAATGATTCTTCCACCTTTCTATCGAAACCTGGTATTTTCGCTTCCACCGTGAAGTTGGGCTGTTGGTCTGTATTTTCATATACTTGTATCATTTCCCATTTCGTTGGACATTTTGATATGATGTCACTGTTCCTGGCTGTAAGGGCTTTTGATAGATGATTGAAGCTTTTTCTTTTATGCGGTTTTTTGTTAATTCATTGACTTTTCCCCGCTTGGATGTTTATTCATACGCTTATATTTTTCTGTCAGGTTTAGTATTTTTCCTTCTCTGCGCTCACCGAGGCTCTGGAGGCCTGCTACCGCTTCCAGTTCTCTGATTGGGGTGCTTCGTAGACCTCCGGTAATAATTCTGAGTCCGGTATTCTGTGTCTTGTCTATTTTCTGTAGGTTGGTCTTTGCCGCTGTTCCATAGGCATCCATGCCATATTCCAGTGTTGGCCGTACGTATCTAGTGTAGACCTGTCTGACTGTGTTTGCATCTGCGCCCCAGTTTGTTCCTGCCAGTTTTTTCATCAGCCTTAGTCTGAGTGTGGCCTTCTTTTGAGTATCCTCTATGTGTGGGTCCCATGTTAATCTTTTGTCATATCTCATTCCTAGGTATGTAGGATTGATTTCTCTAGGAAGTAGGCTATTTTCTAAATATAGGTCGACCTGCTCTGGTTTTGTAGAGAGCGAGAAGAGTGTTGAGAGGGTCTTGCTTTTGTTTATTGTGACACCCTATGAGTCTGCCCATTTCTTTACTGCATTAATTGCTTCCTGCATTCTTGCTTTTGCAATTCCAATGTTTTCTGCCTGGGTTCATATCGCCAGGTCATCCGCATGGAGTGCCTTGTGGATGTTTGGTCTGAACTATTTTGGCAGATCATTAATGAAGAGGATAAACAAGGTAGGGGATAGTGATCCTGGGGAACCCCATTATGCAGTTTGACCATTTTGCTCCTGTGTTCTTCCAGCCTGACTCTCGCACATCGTGAGTGGAGGTAGTCTTTGATCCAGTCATGCATTTTCCCCCTTATTCCGGAGTCCGCTAATTTTAGCATTAGTCCTTTCTTCCAGACTTTGTCAAAATCTTTAGTCAGGTCAAAGAAGGTGGCCAATAGTTTGCATTTACTCTGAAAGGCATCTTCGATTTCCTGGGTCAGATAAGCGGTCTGATCGTCGGTACTCATGTATTTTCTATAGCCAGACTGGCACTCGTTCAGAATGTTGTTTTTCTTAAGGAAAGATTGTTCACTAGCCTTTCCATTGTCTTTCCCAGACAGCTAAGGAGGCTGATTGGACGGTAGCTTGTTTTGTTTTCTTTTGGTTTTCCCTTCTTGAGGATTAGGATTATTTCTGCTTCCTTCCATTCTTTTGGGAACAATCCTTGAGTCCACGATTGGTTTACCAGGTCTAGGAATCGCTGTTTGCCTATTTGTCCCAAGTGTGAAATCATGTCATTTGTTATTGCGTCGGGCCCAGGTGCCTTTTTCATCTTAAGTTTTCCTATTGCCCAATTCAATTCTTGATTACTGAAAAGCTTGTTTATTTCATCCTCATTGTTTTCTTTCCTTTTCCTTCTCTTTTTTAGTTCATTTTCCACCTCTCTCTTGCCTTGGGCATGTTTATTTTAGTGTCTTCTGCAAAACCCGCGGCAAGGAGATTGGCTGCTTGTTCTCCTGTATATGTCTCGCCACTCTCTTCAAGTTTTCCTGTATATGTCTGGCCACTCTCTTCAAGTTTTCCTGTATATGTCTCACCCCTCTCTTCAAGTTTTCCTGTATATGTCTCGCCACTCTCTTCAAGTTTTCCTGTATATGTCTCACCCCTCTCTTCAAGTTTTCCTGTATATGTCTCTCCACTCTCTTCAAGTACCGTTTTTGCATGTCTGATGGTGTTCTCCTCATTTAGGCTCCTCACCAGACTCCAAAGTTTTGTGGTGTCTTTCTCCACATTGAGGGATGCAGTTTTGTCCTGCCAACCTTTTCTGACACACGCGAGTTTTTCCTTCTTGTATATACCTTGCTGTTTGTTGTGTTCTGTGATGTTAAAGTCTGATGGATCTTGCTCCATAGTAGTTCTTGCTTTGGTATCCCTGTAATGCAGTTCTTGTAGCTCCCTGGTCCAGAAAGGTTTATAATTTTGTCTTCTGCCTCGTGGCAGAACAAGATTTTTCCGCTGCCTCTGTGATGATGTTTGTAAGTGTTGATGCGTTTCGTCTTATATTGATTAATGTGAAGGGTGTTTTTAATTTGTCTTCAGTTAAGTGCTTATAGAGGTTCCAGTCTGCTCTTTTATAATTCCAGCTGGCTGTCTTCTTTTTGTTTATGGGTAGTTCTAAATCTGCTATTGTGATCATGACTGATTTGTGATCACTACCTTCAAGCTGCCTCATTACCTCTCTTTTTGTGCGCCTCTGGATGTTCTCAGTTGCCATTGCCAGGTCAGGCGTGCTCTGTGTTCTCCAGCATCTTGAGTAAAAGGTTGGCTCTGTGTCTGGTTCGTTTATTAGAATGAGAAGATTTTCTACCATCCAATCCTCCACCTCCTCTCCTCTTGTACCCATGGCTTTGTGTCTGGTTCGTTTATTATAATGAGAAGATTTTCTACCTTCCAGTCCTCCACCTCCTCTCCTCTTGTATCCATGGTGTTGTAGCCCCAACTTGGAGAGTGGCTGTTGAAGTCCCCGAGAACTATATGAAATTTATCGGCTAGTGGAATTCTATCTAGTTCCAGGTTTTTGCTATTGGGACAGTAATAATTTGTAATTTGTAGTGGTTCTGGGAGGATATATATTTTGTAGTGGTTCTGGGAGGATATGTATTTTGTAGTGGTTCTGTGAAGATATGTATTTTGACTGTCACATGTTCAGGCCCATTGCTGGAGGTTTCTGTGGCGGCTAAGAAGTTGTATTACTAATGTGATGATACCTCCTTTGTGACCCTCTCTGTCCAACCTATGTGTTTCATATCCCCTAATACCAAAGTGTATATCTGCATTTAGATGTGTTTCCTGTATGGACATGACATCTATCTTGTGCTAATACAGGAAATTGTGCAGTTCTAGCTTCTTTCCCATCACCCCCTCTGCGTTCCATTGTGCAATCTTTAGAGTGTTGTGTAGTCCAGTATCTTTACTCTGCTTAATCCTGGTACACCGATACACAGAGCCATCATCAGTAGCTTGGTGTGGATCCCTTCGAGGCTTGGGATCCGGCCCTGCCTCCGCCTGATGGCAGTCCAAGGGGACAGCCCCATATCTTGTGATATATCTGAGCATACTCATTAACCGTATATGCGTACATGTCCTTTTCCATTTCTGGGTAACCCACGCCATTCTGGCCGGCATGTTCCGTCTTCGGTGGGATAAGTTTTGGAGTCTTCCTATCCATGTCCCGGATCATCCAAACACTATCTGTCGGGCTTCAGCTGCTTTTCTTTTAACCAGGGTAGCTCCCTGGGTGTGACCTTGGTGGGGATCGGGTCATGTCCACGCGCCGGTGGGCCCAGCATCTGCCGCACCTGACGGAGGGGTCACACTCCCCCAAGAGTTTCTGTTTGGGTTACCCCACCCATAGCCTGCTATTTTATCCCTTCAGGCATCGGGAGTCCGGTTTGTCAGCGCCGGATACTCGTTGTTCGCCATTGCCATGTTAGTTTAAACGGGGAGCACCGGACCCAGCTAGTGGACCACTTGAGAAGGTACGGTTGGCTTGACTGGCAGAGGCTGTACGTCAGCATAGGCATTTCTCATTTATTTTGTGAGACCTGTACCAATCTTTACTCCCCAACGAGAAGCTTAAGACACATAAGGCCCTTGACAAAAAGAAGGTAGAGACACACAAGCTCATAGACAAAGAGAAGGTAGATACACACAAGCTCATAGACAAAGAGAAGGTAGAGACACACAAGCTCATAGACAAAGAGAAGGTAGATACACACAAGTCTGAATTGTACCCGTGTTGAAAATTATAGGACAAATGGAACCTTCCGAGCATGTTTTGAAAAGGGACTATAGAGGGTTCTACCTAAGGTTAACCTAAATTCGTAACACCATTGCTATGATACCGCCACTGCAAATACAGATACACACTGTGATAATGTTGAGTGAAAGCGAGATTGAGGATAACAGAGCGTTTTGGTTGCAAGTAGTAAGTAGTCTAATATTAACAAGAAAGGTTACACGGTAACTGATACAGATGATACGTTAGAGGATATATGATCACCGTTTGGAACAGCGCGTTGCAGCCTGTTTGCCAGGCAACTAGAACCCCAATGTGGATTTCGAAAAGTAATGATTACAACTACCACAATTTTCCAAACATGTTGTCTAACGTAATTGAACGATTGTGTGCAGGTGGCTAATGTCTGATAATGTAACATAAATTGATACCGACACACCCATTTGCAAGAACACAGAAGATGCATTAACCGCATGTTTCCTGTACATGGTCTGTTGAAGTCGTGACTCGATGCTTCGTAAGCAGTAAGGAACGAACAAGCAGAAAGAAACGGCAGCTAAATGACAATCACATGCTGGGTATCGTATTGTCATGAACGTAATGCGTGTCATGAAACGAGTATGGCCCTTAAACATTGAATAATTTTCACATCAAAAATGAATACCGTCGAAAATAATGCGACTTTGCCATTCGCTAATTGGCGAAGTAACAATTCAACGCTGACGTTATTCTCATCTCGTATTTCCGGGTCAGTTCGGCCAAGACAATCGGGTACAGTTCCAGAATGTTATAGAATAGTCATCTGTAACAATCAGTTGTTGTACTTTTCTTAAGTGAAATATATTCATCATTATTATCAGGATAGTCAGTCCAGAGACTGATGTTGAGATCTGATTACGTCACACCATTGTTCTTGGTTCTCAGCAAATCTCTTCAGTTCTGTAGCCTGCACACAAATGTTCTAGGTTCTCAGCAAATCTCTTCAGCTCCGTAGTAGCCTGCACACAAATGTTCTAGGTTCTCAGCAAATCTCTTCAGCTCTGTAGCCTGCACACAAATGTTCTAGGTTCTCAGCAAATCTCTTCAGCTCCGTAGCCTGCACACAAATGTTCTAGGCTCTCATCAAACCTCTTCAGCTCCGTAGTAGCCTGCACACCAATGTTCTTGCAAACCTTTGGGATGGCATTGTTTCTTCTTCTTTTTCCATGGATTTTGCTTCCAGTATTTTCGATACCAAGCCAAGACAATCTTCCGTTTTGATTGTTCGTCATTAGATTTCTATGGAGCCCTATATCTTTAAGCACTTGTTTGTAAGCACTCTTTGCATCCTGCGATTGAACCACATCTCAAAAACGTCTGATGTATTTTCATTCTTTCTGCTTCAGAGCCGTACAATGCTACAGATCAGATATATGTAGTGATTATGCTTTTCCGAAGCTCAATATTGATGCTATTTGTTGTTATAAGTTTTTGTTTCCAACATAACTTCTTTTTTGCCACTGTAATCCTGGTTCTAATTTCTACCTCACAGCGGTCATTCAATGTAATGATATGTTCCAAATATGAAAACATCAACACTTGTTCTGTAATCTGTCCCTCGATGCTGATATTTAATCTTTGGGTTTATTTGGCTATTAGCAGCGCTTTTATTTTACTACCATTATCCTCATACCAAATGTCTTGGTTATGCCTTGGTGAATAGTTTTTGTAATCATTTCTCTGTTCCTCCTATGATAGATTAATCATTCGCAAATTGGATGGCACTTATTCGTTTCCATTTACCTTTACCTCTATGTTGCAATTATGATGGCTTCTTCCATCATTACCTCTGAATACCAATGAAATATGCTTGGACATAGTAGGCATCCCTGTTCAGCTACTGTCTTGATTGCGACTGGGTTTGTTATTCATTCCCTGAGTGTTATATTCGCTGTTTGGTTTTCATACAAGTTCAGTATTAGTTTAATAATAGCTTTCTCAACCCTAACATGTTCTAAAAATAGGAAAAAGTTTGTTGCACGGCACAATGTCAAAAGCCTTTTCATAGTAAATAAAGCAAAAATCGGAGAGCTCTATCCTGTTCTAAAAATCTCTCTGCATGAAACCTCAGTGCTCCAACTGAATTTCTAGTGCCTCTTTCCTTTTGTAACACACACTGGTTTTCATTGAGCGCAGATTTTATTTTTTTTCATCAATTCTTCTCTTAATTATTTTCGTTGGAATTTTTGAAGCATGTGATATTATGCTTATCGTTCGAAATTGACTGCAGTCGATTGGATTTTACTTTTTTGGGTATTGGGATGATTACTAGTGCTGTGTGATTTGTAGGCCATATTTATTCTTTGTAAATATTGTTCACATGTTGAAAACGTCAATCTTACAGGGTTTTTCCTTCCAGTTTAATGAGTTCAATGGGTATATCCTCTATCCCTGGTGCTTTGTTATGTGAGTCTAGAGCTGGGTCAAATTTCTCTCTTGTTATTGTCAGATCATTCTCTTCCAAATCAGACTCCTTTAAAATTTGGTAAACTTTGCTTGTGTAATTGTCATCGTCATAAAAGTCTGCTACATATTTGCTTGATTTTCTTACGTCTCAGATCTGACCTCCCTCTTTCAGTTAAATCTTAAATTTCTTTGCATATCTTCTTCCGCCAGTTCTCTCCTGTTATTTTAACTATTTATTTCATTTTATATTTTGCTTCACGTGACCCTTCCCTGCTCATTATTTGTGTTCGTCTTTCTCTCATCATAGACTTAGTCTTAGTCGACCTGTACTTCTACGGAGGCAGATGCCGCTATCCAGGTCCCAGATCTGGCATGAACTGGATGTAGCCGGGAGGAGGATTTTCTACATACGGGCTAAGGATCGGGCAGATTATTACTCCACTACATTGAGACACGTGCCGCTGAAAGTGGTAACCGATGTGCGAGCCTATCTTAATATAGACTCAAACACTAGAGCAAAGTATACTCGCAGCCTGTTAGGCGTCATGTATGCTGCTCTTAACAAACCCCATAGCATTAGCGGGTGTAATTCCATGTCACACAGTTAGTCGCCTCTTATGACATGCTCTGTGTTGGGCAGTGGTGCTATTCATGTTTTCGTCATACACAGAGACCACGGCGGACCACTCTTCCCTCATTCTCAATATTTCATCTATCAACCAGTGTTTCCTGTGTTAGTTCTTTCCTTCGTCCTATTCTTTCCTCTGCAATAAGTTACGCTACGAAAATAATGCGAGTACAGCTTTTGAAAACATTTCTGATGCGAAGATACAGCACAGTGAATGAGACTCATAGCTGACCGCTTCTATTCAGGGTATGCGAACCATAGCTGAACAAGACTCTATTCCACCTCGAAGTGGCGGCCCTGGAAACAGACTGCACAAGTGTAGTCTGGCTAGGAGAAAAGGGATCACTGTGAAAAGGCAAACCCGGTACCCAAGAAAGCCAGCTGAAACCGGTTGTGTGATATTGAAAGGCGCAGATATCGCAGCCTCGCTGTAAGTACGACACGACGTCACGATGTCCTTTTTGTGACGAACTCCAAAAAAGAAGAACAAGAACAAGAAGAAGAAAAAGAAGAAGAAGAATACATATATTCGATTGATAACATTTATATAGCAACTATATTCGGTTCATTGCTATAGTTTGTTTAGCACTTGCAAAATATGAAAGACACTAAGACAATAAAAGAGAAATTTGTGAATATTAATATATGAATCACGTGTATATCAGACTCACAAATAAGTGTTCGCAAATGTTTTCTTTTCGTATTTTTAGAACGTTTTCAAAGTGACCTCGCCAAAGGTAAGTTTGCTGGTCCGATCAAGTTGGAAGTCGGTGAGTTGGAGGCAACAGTTGGGAAGCTGGAAGAGAAGATTAAAATGATGGAGAATTTCGGAGAAAAACTTGCCTCCTCCATGGAAAGCGCTGCTGTAAGTAGGATCATTGATTGTAAATTAACGAAATTAGTGTTAGAACGAGTTTACATGAGCACAGATACGACATTGTTAATACTATCACGAATAGTCTACTTTGGGGATAGGAACATTACAATAAAGAGTGTATCACTGCCTTACACAATCACAATGAGATTGGTAACAAAGAGATTATTAATTTTCAATACTAATTTAAAGTAAACAATTATTGTTTCCTTTTGACTGGATAAGAGTTAAAATAATGTACAACAGGACAACATTAGTAAAGAAAAAAGAAAACAAAATGTCGGAATGGCGGTAAAAGAGACGGAATATGGAATACGAAGTTCCTTGCCATTTGTTCTTTATACTTGTACTACAAAGTATTGGCTTAATTAACGGTAGACAGGTTGGTATCGGAATAAGTAAGGTGGGGTAGACCAGTTAGTACCGGAATAAGTTTGGTGTGGTAGACAATGTGGCACCGGAATAAGTTAGGTGGGGTTGACAGTTTGGTACCGGAATAATTTTGGTGGGGTAGGCAGGTTTGTACCGGAATAGATTAGGTGGGGTAGACAGGTTTGTACTGGAATAGGTTAGGTGGGGTAGACAGGCTTGTACCTATATAGGTTAGGTGGGGTACACATGTTTGTACCGGAATAGTTTAGGTGGGGTAGACATGTGTGTACCGGAATAGGTTAGGTGGGGTAGACATGTTTGTACCGGAATAGGTTAGGTGGGGTAGACAGGTTTGTACCGGAAAAGGTTAGGTGGGGTAGACAGATTTGTACCGGAATAAGTTAGGTGGGGTAGATTGGTTGGTACCAGAATATCTTTGGTGTGGCAGGTTGGTACTTGAAAAACTTTGGTGTGGTAGGTTGGGACTGGAATAGCTTTGGTGTGGTAGGTTGGTACTGGAATAGCTTTGGTGTAGTAGGTTGGTACTGGAATAGCTTTGGTGACATCGGTTGGTACTGGAATAGCTTTGGTGTAGTAGGTTGGTACTGGCATAGCTTTGGTGACATCGGTTGGTACTGGAATAGCTTTGGTGTAGTAGGTTGGTACTGGAATAGCTTTGGTGTAGTAGATTGGTACTGGAATAGCTTTGGTGTAGTAGGTTGGTACTGGAATAGCTTTGGTGTAGTAGGTTGGTACTGGAATAGCTTTAGTGTAGTAGGTTGGTACTGGAATAGCTTTGGTGTAGTAGGTTGGTACTGGAATAGCTTTGTGAGATAGGTTGGTACTGGAATAGCTTTGGTGAGGTAGGTTGGTACTGGAATAGCATTGGTGTGATAAGTTGGTACTGGAATAGCTTTGGCGTGGTAGGTTGGTACTGAAATATCTTTGTTGACATCGGTTGGTACTGGAATAACTTTGGTAAGGTAGGTTGGTACAGAAATAGCTTTGGTGACGTCGGTTGATGCTGGAATAGCTTAGATGTGCTAGGCAGACTGTTACTGTAATAACGTAGGATTGGTAGCTCCTCTACTTCCACTCCGACACCTGTTTAGCACACTTAATCTTGCCAATTAGGAACTCAAAAAAGATAACGGCCCGAACTGGTTGTGAAATTTAACGTTTAAAGAGTTGCAGATCATTTAGCTAAATGCTATATCTGCAAAAGTACAAACTCGGTAAATATATTCACATTATGTTTACAAAGAGAATTAAAGAATAAGGATTAAATTGAATATAAAAATAACAAGCAAACAATGTTATGTCAGTTTTAATTGAAATTTGTCTTACCAAGACGAGACAACTTTGGCTTTTTGACAAAGCTGCTTGTTTTAATGGAGTAAACGAAAGCACTTTTCAATAGTTAGCCACGAGTAAACATGCTAGTTAAAATCCCACATATCTTTATTAGTGACAGGATAAATTCAGAATGCACATCAAAGAACAAAGATGTTGAGAAGAAAACAGTTCTACACTCACTCGTTCAACAAACACAAATGTCACACTTCACATTCTATACCTCATCCTGTTAGCAAAACTTCGCAATTAGCGCTAACATTAGCTGACTGTTAAAGTTTCTTCGTTCAGTTTAGTAGAATGTTTTATGTATAGACATCTGTTTCCATTTCTTTCTTTTGGTTTTTAAGCCATTTAAATCCCCCTTTTTTTTTTGTCCTAAAGGACAGGTCTGTGGCTACTAATGCTCGTAGCCAATTTCCAGCAGAAAGCCTGCGCCAATGTACTTCAAGTATCATTACAAGGCATATTATTTGTAGCAGTTTAGTGTCAAGATTTATTTCGTTATCTGCACAGACAACCCGTCTTACTTCCCTAGTGAGATATTATTATTGGCAAAGTTCTCTTTAAAAAATAAAATGAGCTTATACATTTTTATATTGGCCTACAAAATCAGAAGGTCATTGTGTGTGACAGTGACATAATAGGAACATGACCACAGAGAAAATAACGATTTCGAATAGTGTTGGGATCAGAACAGAACTCTGCTTAACACCACTTCGAATACCAAATGGTTGTAACCGGAATGAATGAGGGAATAACATATTTTCCTGGATATCAGAAAAATACAACAAAGAAAAAGAAGTCACTCGACATTGTGGCTGCTATTAGCATCAGATGCTGGTTGCAGCTTCACAGTTAATATTTTAAATGCAGTAATAAATGTAACATAGAGACACAAAGATATTGGAATTCTGCGTTCACATTTCTTGTACAAGATCTCGCTCTGCAGCGCATTTTAGGTCTATAATGATTTCTCTCCTCTGGATTGTTCCCTTGAGAATTGTTGTTGAGCAGTCCATTTGATCTTGATACATGACAGTACCGTTGATTTTGGGTATTTCATAACTGTCATTATGTCTATATCTGTTGGAACATTATAGCTTAGTTTAGTTGAAGACGTCACTGCACAAGGTTTAACCCATGTTATAGCTTAGTTTAGTTGAAGACGTCACTGCACAAGGTTTAACCCATGTTATAGTTTAGTTTAGTTGAAGACGTCACTGCACAAGGTTTAACCCATGTTATAGTTTAGTTTAGTTGAAGACGTCACTGCACAAGGTTTAACCCATGTTATAGTTTAGTTTAGTTGAAGACGTCACTGCACAAGGTTTAACCCATGTTATAGTTTAGTTTAGTTGAAGACGTCACTGCACAAGGTTTAACCCATGTTATAGTTTAGTTTAGTTGAAGACGTCACTGCACAAGGTTTAACCCATGTTATAGTTTAGTTTAGTTGAAGACGTCACTGCACAAGGTTTAACCCATGTTATAGTTTAGTTTAGTTGAAGACGTCACTGCACAAGGTTTAACCCATGTTATAGTTTAGTTTAGTTGAAGACGTCACTGCACAAGGTTTAACCCATGTTATAGTTTAGTTTAGTTGAAGACGTCACTGCACAAGGTTTAACCCATGTTATAGTTTAGTTTAGTTGAAGACGTCACTGCACAAGGTTTAACCCATGTGCTCTGTTCTTCTCCATATTTTTGAACCCCGTAGCACTGGCGAGGATCCCGTAATAGACTTGGTAGAATTTTAACATCATTTTAAATTGTGCCCGAGCTGCGGCCGTTAAGCCTACGCGTTTCAATTTCCAACTGCGGAGGGATTTTTAACGTGTGCAACATTGGTCACGGGCGTCCGATCTCTACTACTCAGAGATCAGGGGAAATACCAGCCAGTTCACGGTAAAAAAATCCGGGTGTCCCCCGTGATTTGAGCCCGCGCCCTACATCACCCGAGGCCGACGTCTTACCTGTGGACATTGTGTCAGGCTGTAAGCTTATTTCGTGTGTTTTTTTTTTTATATCATCGTTTTATGTTATTCCAAGGATATCTTGGGCTTGTTCATTCAAGATCTGTATCTATTTTCTTTGTTTCTGTGCAAAAAAAGATGCACATACTACCATAGTGATGACAAATTAATACATTTATTTGGTCGATATACTTGAATGTTTTAATTTTAGTCTCATAATAAACAGTTTCATGAGATTAGTGGTAGAAAGTGGGCCCTGCCTGGTTAACAACATGCCCAACAAGACACATCGCTCACACACTGAGTGATGCTCCTTCAACCTCTTCTGGTTACAGGACAAGATCAGGAGTAGAAGAAACTGTATACAGACTCTGCAGAGTATAATGACGTTTAGTTGAGTTAAGATAGGTTAAGTTAAGTTAACATTGGCGGGCAACGATGAGAACAATGTACGTGGGCGTTTAAAAAATAGCATCAAATTGGCAATATTTCACGAAACACATACTCCAGGCATTTCAAACTGACACACAGGGAAGATACATTGTTAGAAAAGGTTTTGACACTACACAGTAAATGGCCCGGCGTGCTTAATTGGAAGGCAAGCTTCTATAAAATGGTGGCGCTTTACGATGTTTGCACCGTATAGAAGCAACGATTAGCGATAATATTCTGTTGGACGAAGGTTATGAAGTTCATAAAATGTTGAAACAGTTTGGAGATATCTGCATTGGCGCGAGAAGAGAATACGAGTGGGTTGATGCGATTAAAAATAAGCGAACATTGATTCGTGATGAGAAACGCTCCGATCGTCCCAGCACGGCAGTAAGAAGGTGATTCGCGCTGAATACAAGCGCATTCCTTTAAGAGTTCTGACCTGGGAATCGGATGTCAATATCTATCGGACCCGCACATACTATTGTCACGCCGTTCTCAAGTATCCCAAGGTGTGTGTGCGGTGCGTACCGAAGAAGCATACTGATAAACACAAGAGATGAATCGTGGTCAGTCTTGCTGTAACTTTGACACCATTCGGAGATTGATATTTCAGATCTTACTGCATCCCCCGCCCCCTAATACAGCTCTGACCTTGCTCCGTCTGACTATCATGTGTTTGAACCCCTGAAGGACTTGTTAAGAGGACGAAGGTTTGGGGATAACGACAAGGTCAAAGCAGCGGCTGGCTGAAGGCACGACCAAAAACGTTTTTTTTTTCAGATGGAATAAAAACAATTGGTGCAGCGTTGTGAGAAGTGTGTTGAAATGGAATGTGATTATGTAGAAAAATGGCATGTCAATTTTATCTCAAATTGAATAAAATATATAATTTTATGTTGCTTTTATAGCTTTAATACGGCTTATTTGAAAGATCTTTAGTATATTTTATGAAAATTACCAGTCCATGATAAATTATATTTAACGATTTTAAATTAAGTCAAGAACGTGATTAGCAGACAATAGACACCGTTATTAATTCTGCTCTGCATGAGGTATGCAGACTAGACTGTAGGCACATTTACATACTTTGTCCTGTATGATGTCCACTAGACCGTAGGCACATTAACTAACTTTTTCTTGTATAAGTCCACTCGACTGTAGGCACATTTACTAACTCTGATCTGTATGAGGCGTGAGGTGTACTCGACTGTACGCATATTTACTAACTCTGCCCTGTATGAAGCGTGATGTCTACTTGACTGTAGGCACATTTACTATGTCCTATATTAGGTATGAGGTCTACTAGACTGTTGGCAGGCACACTTACTAACTGTCCTATACAAGGTCCACTGTACTTAAGGCACATTTATGAACCCTGTCCTGTATCATGTCCACTAGACTGTAGTATATTTTCATACCCTGTTTTTTGTGATGTCCGGTAGACTGTACGCATAATTACATATTCGGTCCTATATAAGGTATGAGACATTCTACTAAATTGTCAATAAATCAATCAATTAATCAATCAATAAAAGTTACTTCAACACCACGAGAAGCACATGCCTTTAACAAACACACGCCAAGTCATTAAGTATTGTTCTGTCCATATTTATTAACGTTTTTTGTGTCCTTAAATGTCTATAGGACCGGCTAACTAGACCGATTTCCAACCTTTCTAGTCGCCTCTTACGACATTCCTGGCAGGTTACAGTGCTACCGGTGTTTGCTCTCCGTTCAGGTCCTAGTAATATTCTACTAGACTACTATATATATATATATATGAAACATTATGTTGAAAACGGTAAGCCAAACTAAATGTATATAATTGTATGAAGTAGGACTGCAATTCTTCTACTTCTTACGCTGAAGTAGTATTCCATATTATTTGTAAAACACATGAAGTAATCATAAAGGTTTACCAGTGGTATCAAGGAATCTTAAATAAGATAGTCTCAATCCCATAATGAGAATGTACTCTCGTGCAAACATTTCAGGGAAGCCATCGATATTCACACCAGAACTATCCGGACACAATAGCCCAAATGGAAAAGTTTGGTCAGCCAGACATATTTACTGCTTTCATTTGGAATCCAACCTGCTGTCAGATTTAAAACTCGCTGCATCGTACTCAACGACCTGAAAATAGATCTGACATACTTGACCGGCTCTTTGAATTAAGTTGTTTGAGCTAAAACAAAGACCACCTTCATCTATATTTAGCATGCTACTAAATGTTCACAGGAAGTGCAATTTCAGTTGTCAACATCTGTACAATGTGTAAGGATAAGCTGTCAGACGTTCGTGCTCATCTAATTTAGCTTTTGCTAATGCGTCCCACCTCGTCTGTGTGTGTATGATGTTAAATCTCTCCACAAAGTCCAATGCTTGTTGGCTGTTTATCACATCTATTGGCTTTCATTCTTTTTTGACCACCATCTGTTTTTATTGTTGTTCTCTATCTCCTTGTAAACAATTTACCAATCGTTACTTTGTACTCTTTCTTTGACACACAGCAATTTTAGTAGTTATTGTTGTTGTTGAATGTCCACAAAGAGTAGATTTGTGCGTCCTAAAAAGGATGTTGAGTGGCGGTTTGTTGTAGCTTTCCTACAATCCCGAGTGTGCTAATGAAGGTGGATCAGTATCCTCCAATCGATTGTTCTGTGCTTTGCTTCATCTGCTTCGTTTACTACGGGGATCACGTCGATCACTCACCTCGTTAGTCATTATGTCATTAAAACAGCCCGTTTCTAGGTAGGACTGCGGGAAGTCAAGGTGAGGATCTCTGCCAGTATATTTTGCCTGACCTTGACTAATATGTCTGACCAGTATGTTTTGCCTGACCCTGACTAACATGTCTGACCAGTATGTTTTGCCTGACCCTGACTAACATGTCTGACCAGTATGTTTTGCCTGACCCTGACTAACATGTCTGATCAGTATGTTTTGCCTGACCCTGACTAACATGTCTGACCAGTATGTTTTGCCTGACCCTGACTAACATGTCTGACCAGTATGTTTTGCCTGACCCTAACTAACATGTCTTTCTTCTTCTTCTTCTTCTGCGTACACAGTCAGACAGTAACCATTATTTTTTCGAAAAAAGCGGCAGTCATCCTGAGGCTCTCGCCACTGCCATAGAGCTTGTCTTGCAGTTCCACTGGTAATGGCCACATCTGCTCTCTCTGATCCTCGTATGTCGGGCAGTTTTGCAGCAGATGTTCAGTGGTCATTTTACCAGTACCGCACGGGCATTCGTCGGTACACCCTATCTTCAATTTGTTGAATAGGTGGTACCTCAGTCTGTTGTGGCCAGTGCGAAGTCTGAAGACAACGACCTGCTCTCTTCGGTTCAACTGGTAATAGGCATCGTTTTTGGTGTAACCAGTATGTTCGGTTTCCCATTTGGTCATGTATCTGGCTTTGATAAGCCGTTTTGACTCTTCGTACGTCATACTGGTATCTGTTTGTGGTAGTCTTGCACCTTCTTTTGCCAGTCTGTCTGCCTCCTCGTTGCCTTGGATGTTGCAGTGTGACGGAACCAACTGTACCACTACCCTTTTTGGTGCGGTCTGCTGGCACAGTTTGCAGAGTGCTGCTCTTAAGTCATTAAGCTCAGTGTTTTTCTGGCTTTTTAGCGCTGTGACTACGGCGAGAGCATCTGTCAGCAGGACTATATGGCTCTCATTTTCACTGTGTGTCACCATTTCTTCCACTGCCGCCCTCAGTGCCTCTGCCTCCGCTCTGAAATTGCTTGTATACTTACCAGTAGCGAATGACAGTGTTATTTTTCTGCCATTTGGTAGGTTCAGGAATGCTCCTGCCCCTCCGTTCTGTGTAGTGTTTGTTACAGAACCGTCGGTGTATGCATGGGTCCAGTCCATGCTTGGGTAGCTTTTCGTTATGAAGCTTAGGGTAGTGTCTCTCCTTTCTTTTTCAGTCTGGCAGTTTTTATTTGCAATACCTGGTATATTTTCTACCACCTCTGGAAATATATCCTGCCTCCAGGTAGGTTTTCGTACAGTAGTGATGGGTTTTGGTGTTGTTAGTGTGTTTATGGGATCTTCGTTCATCTTTGCTTTGGCTATTTCTGCAAAGTTTCTCCGCTTTAGTTTCCCATTTCCCAAATTCTTTAGTCTCTGGTACATTGGATGGTCCGTCAGTCTTCGGAGTTTCTCTGACTGCAGCTGGGCTCTGCAGTCTCTTCTATCGGTCATGGATTGCAGTTTTGTAATCTTTTCAAGTTCTACAATTGGCGTTGACTTCATGCCACCTGTTATAATTCTCATGGCTTGGTTTTGAAGTTTGTTAACTTTATCGAAGTTCGCCTTCGCTGCTGTTGTCCATGCCGCAATGCCATACTCGAGAACTGGTCTCACTCTCCCAGTGTACAGTTTCTTTAGTATGCCTTCGTCTGCTCCCCAGCTTGTGCCAGCAAGTTTCCTCATGATTGCCATTCTTTCTCTGGCTTTCATTCGGTTTCTCTCAATCTGACTTTTCCATGTCATGCGCCGATCAAATGTGACTCCCAGATAGGTTGGGTTGTCGTTTGGCTACAGGATTTTGCCATTTAGACTTAATTTGGTACTTTGGGGTTTTAATGAGAGCGAGAATATTGTGCATGTTGTTTTCTCCTCGATTATTTTGACCAGCCATGAGTTCGCCCACTCTTCCAGCGATATTAGGGCCGTCTGCATCCGATTTCTTGCTATGGTGAGATTCTTTTCAGAGGTCCACATAGCCAGATCGTCTGCAAACATTGAGCTATGGACTCTTCTTGGTATATTCTCTGTAATATCGTTTATATATACCAGGAAGAGTGTGGGTGACAGTACTCCCCTTTGGGGTACTCCCTGCTCGAGTGTCACCTTTTTGCTCATCTGCCCTTGTACTTGGACTCTGGCCGTTCTTTGTTTGAGGTAGTCGTTGATCCACTTGTACATCTTCCCACAGACATCACTTCTTCTTAGCTTGACTCTAAGTCCATCTTTCCAGACTTTGTCAAATGCCTTTTCCAGATCCACCCAAACAGCTACTGTGTGTTTCTGTGCCTGGTAGGCATCTTCTATCTCTTGGGCTATGAGGATGACCTGGTCCTCAGTGGATCTGTGCTGTCTAAAGCCGGCTTGCTGTGGAATTAGTATTCGTTTTTCTTCCAGATGCCACATCAGTCTGGTGTTTATCATCCGTTCCATCAGCTTGCCGACACAGCTCAGTAGGCTTATGGGCCTGTATCCATTTGGATCTGTTTTGTCCTTTCCTGTTTTTGGTACTGGTACCAGTATTGCATCTTTCCATGCCTGTGGTACAATTCCCCTTTTCCAGCTTTGGTTCAGAACCGCTAGCAGTTTCTTCTTCGCTGTTTGGCCCAGCCCCATCAGCATTTCGTTGGTTATCCCGTCTTTTCCGGGAGATTTCCTTTTCTTTAGTGTTCTCATAGCCTCTTCCATTTCGCGCATTGTTAGTTTGGCCATCATGTGCTCTTCAGGAGCCGTATTCATGTTTTCGTGTCCCTTTAGTTCTTCGCTAATGTCTGTATGCTTATCTGCAGGGACCTCGATGTGGTTTGCTCTGGCATAGTGATCGACAAAGGCGTTTGCGGCTTTCTTACCTGTGATCAAGTTCTCGCCCTGCTTGATAGTAATTTGTTTACTAACATGTCTGACCAGTATGTTTTGCCTGACCCTGACTAACATGTCCGACCAGTATGTTTTGCCTGACCCTGACTAATATGTCTGACCAGTATGTTTTGCCTGACCCTGACTTACATGCAAGACCAGTATGTTTTGCCTGGCCGTGACTAACATGTAAGACCAGTATGTTTTGCCTGACCCTAACTAACATGTAAGACCAGTATGTTTTGCGTGACCCTGACTAACATGTCTGACCAGTATGTTTTGCCTGACCCTGGCTAACACATCTGACCAGAATGTTTTGCCTGACCCTGACTAACATGTAATACCAGTATGTTTTGCCTGACCCTGACTAACATGTAAGACCAGTATGTTTTGCCTGACCCTGACTAACATGTCTGATCAGTATGTTTTACCTGACCCTGATTACATGTCTGACCAGTATGTTTTGCCTGACCAAACGCTAGTGTTCCTCCCCAACAAGTCCAGTAACACTTGTGAACACCTGTACTCCGATCTGAGGGGTGTCTTCGTGTGTGTGAGAGATAGGTACAGCATGCTGCGCAAAACATTCCCTCTCGTGCACCTGGAAACATACTGTGTTACTGTAGCCTAGTCAGCGAGGTGGGGACCAACACTTTGATTTCTATAGTGGTGGCTCTGCTGAGTAGCCTTGCATTTCAGAACAGCGAGGACAGTTTCTTTCAGTTCTGTTCAAATGACATCTCCGCATCGAAGATCGGCTGCAATTGATTTCCAGTGTACTCTATCTCTTACCGTAATGGTGTAATCCGACAGGCTTTTTCCAGTCCATCTCCTGATGCTATCCACCCACTTACAACGTTGTCTCCCTCTTGAACGACTGCCTTCCACCCTACCCTCCAGTATGGTCTTCAACAAGGAGATCAGTTTTATTATATGACCAAAATAACTTAACTGTCTAACACTTGTTTCAGTCATTAATTTTTTGTTCACCTCAAACTTATTCAATACCTTTACATTTATGTTCTTCTCTTTCAAAGAAATGCGACTCATTATTTTTATTTACCCACATTTCGAAGGTTGCAATACTTTTTTCCAACCGGATATTCAGTGTCCATGTTTATGCGCCATAAAGTAGTGACGAGTAACACCTGACGATTCTCATTTTAAAATTATGATTTATTTGTTTGTATGTCGCATATGTGTCGCATGCTGCTGAATGCCATCTTGTCCATACCTATTCCCTTTCTGATTTCTTTTTCACAGCTGCTTTCTTCCGTTATTATATGACCTTGATAGGAAAATATATGTACATGTTCCAGTAGTTGATCTGTGATGTGTATCTGCATGCATATTTTCTTGTCACTTTTCCCAAGTATCAATCTTTGTTTTCTTTATGTTTATGTCTAATCCAAACAATTTCTTAGGTTCGTTAAAAAACCTGCAACCATAGATAATGTGTCAAGGATATTAGTAGTATCGAAAAAACAAAAAGGTGTATCAGATATGGCCTAGATAATTAGTTTCACGGATACCGTTTTAGAAATCACCTTAAAAATGTGATCAAAAGCTTGAAGACAATTCGTACATGTTTTGAATGTTCTGACGAAGGGGGGTAATCTGAACTGTTTCAGGTTGGCAAGTGGCAGAGTATCGAAGCGGAGGAGACAATCCACAAGCAGCTGGTCGATCTGATTGAGCAGATGAAGGGTATGCTGGTACGAGCGTCGCAATCAGGTGTGTTTGAGTCTCATCTGTTTGTGTTGTATGCTGGTACGAGTGTCCCAGGCAGGTGTATTTTAGTCTCATCTGTTTGTGTTGTATGCTGGTACGAGTGTCCCAGGCAGGTGTATTTTAGTCTCATCTGTTTGTGTTGTATGCTGGTACGAGTGTCCCGGGTAGGTGTGTTTGAGTCTCACCTGTTTGTGTTGTATGTTGGCACGAGCGTCCGGGGTAGGTGTGTTTGAGTCTCACCTGTTTGTGTTGTATGTTGGCGCGAGCGTCCCGGGCAGATATGTATGAGTTTCATCTGTTTGTTGGCATTAGGCATCTCTAGAGTGAGGATCTCACACTTGAACGGTCGTTTGAACCAAGTTAATGAGCCAAGGGCCACAAGAAATCGAATTAATAACAATACGGAGGGTGGTTAACTGATGCGAGTCCATCTTAGACTCAAAAACTAAAGCAAAATAGACCCTCAGCCTGTTAGGCGCCATCTATGCTGCTCTAAACAAACCACCTAAGCATGGCAGGTGTTATAACATGGTACACAGTTATTCGCCTCTTACGACATGCTCTCTGTGCGACAGTGGTGCTGTTCTTGTCCTTGTCATACACAAAAGCCCCGGTAGACCACTCGAGACGTATAATAGGAACTCTAATCAGCACGTTTCACCTCGTACTGACGCCAGTTGTTTCTTCCCGTGTATACATGACACATATGTTCACGACACTATATGTGCGGATACAAACATAGATGGGTAATGGCTCAATGACCTCACCAGATCAGAAAATAAAAGGATATCTTCGTTACGACTACAAGATCTTCGTCAGGAACAAACGAAAACAGCTACAAAATCACACAAAAACAAGATATGAAGAAAATTTGCGGTTTAAGCTAGCAACCATACCTGGAAGTTGCCAGAGATGCGTGAGTCGCAGTATGCCAGTTAAGAACTAGAGCGGACCAAACAAGAAATGATCATTATGACAACATACAGACAAAAAGAACTGACGAAATCATCAACAAATCACAAAAAGTCAAAAACCAAAGAAATATAAATAGGCACAAGTATGTCCAATTATTTCACATCCTGTCTATTTTTCAAATTGTGATTTGTTAGTTGTTTTCGTTATTTGTCCCCGACGAAGGTCTTGCATTCGTAACGTAGGTGTCTTCTATGCCATGGTGTAGTATTGAACCATTACTTTAATGTTTTTTATCGACTTTTGACCTTCAATATCACTGGTGCTTCGATTTATTAAATTCTACCCATCCCTAATGTCTAAAATCTCTAAATTTCTACTTATCTATAATCTCTAAATGTATACTCATATCTAATATTTCAAATCTTTAAATATCTGCTCGTCTGTATTCCCTATAATCTCTAAATTTATCATTTCAAATCTCTAATATTTCTCAATTCCTTCTCATCTCTGATCTCTAAAATCTCTAAATTCTTTTCACCTCTAATCACTAAAATCTTTCAATTTCTACAGAACTCTCTAAATTCTCTAAATTTCTACTAAAACTAAATGTAATACTTCTTTGTTTAAGTTGGTGAATGTGTTTTTGTTTCTTCAATTTTGTCCCAAAAATTGTTGATTTGTTTACTTGTATTAGTAAGTCTTTGGTAAAGTTCAGGTGATTCCAAAAGAGACACTGTAGTTGGAATGAAGTGTTTTAGACTTCTGTTACTTAGTGTCAGTTTTCTTTTTTGTTTTAATGTAGGGTAAGCTAGAGTGAGAGGGCTGAGTAGAGTGAGGAATACGCGTCAATATCCTCAAGTTTGATAATGGAGATGGAAGCAGTGACCTCAGCGTTAAGTTTACTTTCTGAGGTCACTGTAACATCGTGACTGACGTGCAAGGGATACGTATGAAGGTATAGAAGAGATGGATGTGGTACGAGTGGATAGCAGCTGTTGAGGACTGAAACTTCCAGGAGTTGACATGGATCTACTGCCCTGGTAATGCTGGCGTTCTGGGCAACGAAATAGCTGACATCTGGGCTTCATTTCACACGTTCCCACCATGGGCACGTTAGTGATGGATAGAAGTGTCATTTTGAATGCAATCAACGGCCGTCTGATCGATGAGGATGCCGAAATAGATGTATCAGTAATCCACAGTCTGCAAAGTTTCGACATCAAATGAGGTTTAAGAGGAGCGGCGCGCACAAGAAGTAGCAGGAGAGTGTACATCCAGCGAGCTACAGGAACCATTCGCTGAGAGACTGAACACTTATGGGTATTCCCGGAGTGCAGTAACGTCGATTCTTAGATACAGAAACAGATGTAGGTGCCCCATTCCCTTCCTTGTTGGCTTGCCTTGCTTCAATGTAAGGTACGTATTTGTATCAGAATATATAGAAATGTGTCTTGACATGCGATTGAAACCGGTACCATGGCCATGAGAAGCAAGCGCTCTAACCAATATGTAAGTGTTATGTATGAAATGCAAGTGCCGTTTTTGCATGTAATTAAAAATACAGATCTTAGTTTGAATAGAACAGGATAAGTAGTTTGTTGTTGAGTAGGATAACTCGTGTGTGCACCCTGAAAAGAACGTTAAGTGGCGGGTTGTCGTTGCTTTCCTCACATCCTAAACGTGCTGATGAAAGTGAACCGGGGTTCTCCAGGCAGTTGTGCTATGCTTGGCTTCATCTGAGTGTCGCTCACCACTACGCTGATCTCGTCGATCCCTCACCTCGTTAGCCAGACTGTCATGAAAACAGCCCGTTTCCAGGGAGGGTAACGAGGATGCCGAGGGGGGTGTCTGGCCGGTATATGTTGCATGACCCTGACTAACATGTCTGATCAGTTAGTCTTCCTCCCCGCATAAATGGTTTAAGTTGCTCAAACTCTCCTGAACACAAGTTATGTTGTTGTTATTGTTATTGTCCTTGTTGTTGTTGTCATTGTTGTTGCTGTGGTTGATATTTTTGCCGTTGTTACTGTGTTGGTGTAATTGCTGTGCGATATTATTATTGCTGCTATGTTTGTTGTTATTGCTGTTGGTGGTAATGTCGTTGTTGTTATTATTGTTACTTCTGATGTTATTATTATTTGTAATTGTTGTTGTTGGTATTATTATTGATGTTATTGTTTTTATTCCTGTTGTTGTGGTAATTTTTTTTAATTGTCCAAAGCATCTGGTACTGAGGTCTTCCCTCTTGACAAACTTTCTGATGTAGCAGGTCACAGTGGCTCTTCCCATATTCCAAAATCTACTGAAGAAGATTGCCTTAAGCTCTCCTGGTTGTGGTTCAATGTTAGGTTTCTTGGCAGCATCACCACAACGGGAATTACAATGACAATCCACATCTCGTTGGTCTGATTGCAGTAGCAATGCATTGCTTTAGCTGCACGGCCGTAGATTACTCAAAGAAATAGCTAGTTAAGTTTACATAGATAATAGACGGTGTGTGTGTGTGTGTGTTAGAGAGAGAGAGAGAGAGAGACAGAGAGAGAGAGAGAGAGTATAGGAGATAGAGAGAGAAGGAGATAGACATAATGCCTGCTGTAATAAATGAGATTTTATAAGAATGCGAAATCCAGGCCGTGTCGATCTGCTAGGATGTTATGCGACGAATGTATCGTGTCTCACTGAACTCCAACTGTATTGTTACTGTTGAAGTAAAATCAATATTGTAATTCCAACCATACTGAATGTTAAAAGTACGAGGCGTGTTCAAATGAAACCGGACCTAACCGCACCAAGTGAACGTACGTACGATGTGCATGATGACGTCACTTCTGATGTAAACAGCACATACTAAAAGTCAAGTTTGCAAAATGTCATTATCCTCCGACTCATAGGTTCCTCAGCAGATCTTTGAAAACATGGCGGGTGTGATACGTAATCCGTCCAGAGTTGATCAGCAAGCGATGATTCGGTTTCTAACAGCTGAAGGATGTCGACCGGTTGACATTCATCGCAGAATGCAGGCTATAACACTATTTTCGATACCGGGTAAAGTGTTTGCTCACGTAATACTGGCTAGACTCAATGATCTATTGAGCACAAAACGTCGCCCAGAACAGTCTGGCTTCAACTAATGCCGTTCTACAACCGACGCTATCCTTGCTCTGCGCCACTTCGCCGGGCCTTCATTCGCCCATTGTACGCTGCATACGTGGACTAGATTGATCGGCCGGCTTTATGGAAAACCCACCAGGGAATAGGCATCCCGCACCCCCCCCCCCCTCCCTGTTGAACCTGATCAAGGAGCTACGCAAGGACACCGGGGCCAGAGTTTGAATGGGTGGCACCTTCTCTGAGAGATTCCCTACGACTTTGGGTGTTAGACAGGGATGTGTTCTTACCCCCGACCGTTTCTGCAAGGCAGTCGACTGGCTTCTTCACCGCCTCATCGTCAATCAGGCGGGTATAGCTATTGATCAATCAATCTTCACTAATCTCGTTTACGCGGACGACATTGTTCTGTGCGGTACAGACAGATCTACGCTGCAGCGGTCTCTGGAAATGTTAGACAGTGACACGCCCTTCCTATGCCTGTCTATATCCTGGACCAAGACCAGAATTCAGAATCGTATTTCCGATACAGCACCCCAGGGTATTGAAACTCAAGATCACACTGCGGAGGGCACCAACGAATTCATCTATCTCGGCAGCATGATATCATCCGATGGGCGCAGCGGTCCCGATATGTCAAGACGGATCAGACTAGATGAGTTCGCTATGTACGACCTCCGACGTGTGTGGAGCAATGGCACAATCTTCCTTGGGACAAAAAGTTGCATCTACGAGTCCTGTGTGGTCACAGTCCTGCATTTCAGCTATAAAACCTGGACATTGCTGAAACATGAAATGTCGAGAATGGAAGCCTTTCACATGCGCAACCAGCGGCGTATCCTGGGAATCCTATGGCATGACGACATCTGCAACGTGGAGGTCTCTGCTAAAACAGGCCTCCACCCAATCTCAGAAACACTTGATCGACGCTGAGTTTCTTTGTTCGATCATTTTGTACGGCTGGACCAGGAAACCCCTGCCCACAAGATACTACACAAGTCGTTCCTCAGCGCCAAAAGTCTTCCCCCGACCAGCTGGAGCTGCAGAAGAGGCCGTCCCCAAACAGTATAGCTCCAGCAAGCAGCAACCTCCCCTTCCGAGCTAGACGAGGCCTTGAACAACGCCACAGCTATTGGTCATGGATGTGGCCGACCGACGCAACAGGCATAAGATATAAATATTTAAATATGTAAAATAGATCATTGACCGCCCGATGGCAAAATCGACACCAATATTGCGGCTGCAAGACCTTCGTCAGGGTCAAAAAGGGAACGAAAAAAATTCACAACAAAAAACTGCATGTGATGTAAAATTAGCGGTGTAAGTTAACAGCCATACCTGGAAGTTGCCAGGAACACGCGAGTCTATGCCAGTTATGAAATAGAGTGGACAAACAAGAAATGGTCAATACGTTGACAAATACCTTGTGGATCGTAGCGTAGGTGTCGTCTTGTTTATATTGTTGTGCGGTCACTGAGGATTTACTTATATGCTTTTATCTACTGTACGTTACATTCCTACATTCGCAGAACATTTCTGTCAACATGGTTGTTAGGCCTGTTTTTTGTTGTTGTATATTTGTAAGATTGTATCTGTGTTCTTTGTCTCTAGACTTCTTCATTTTATGTTGTCATCGACGGATATATCCATGTTTTGTTGTTGTTATTTTGTTTTCAGAGGAGCAAAGTCTGAAGATAATGGCTTTATCCAACTTTGAAACATTCTACACCCAGGCTATGAAGCTTCAAGTGCAGGTACTGTAGACAGTTTACCAACGTAATACTGGTAAGAAGGGTAACATAATGGCAGTCCCAAAGCAGACTTTGCTGTCCGTGATGAAGTGTTAAAGACTTTGTTGTACTAGATATCAGATTTTTAATGCGCTAAGGCTCTCTTCTTTCTGTCTTTCTTCTTTTAGTCGTTAACAGATGGGTCGAATTGAACGTGTCGATAACAGGAATAAAACCCAGCACTTTTGGTATGAGAAACGAGAGCTCTATCCATTTGATATGCTGACGTTGGCTATTAATTAACAAAAACATTTTTACCATAATACAATTACTATATGTGGGAGTCAAGACCATCCAAAATGGTGAAATATGTGAAACAATGTCTTTCAGGTATCGGGCACGACAGAGTCCTTCAAGAATGTCTTAAATATAGCAGCTATTTCATTGAACTGCCCCCAGAATTTCTTGACTCAGTCCTATACAAATCTTTAAGTGATCATCGTTTGGGGGTCTTGTCTGTACAATATTACCTGGTGTAAACATTAGTTTAGAGTGGTTTTACTAAAACTCATGCCTCAGATTTCATATAATATCTACAGGACCCTTGCACGAGTCACAATAATTTTTTACATGTGATTTTACATTTCCCATGACATTAAGATTTTATCATTCATAAAACTGCAGATACAGCCATTTTTTCTTACACTGGTAAGTTTCTTTGATCTGTGTCACCGAAATAATTATTTTTCCCCAAAAAAATCAAATGTACAGTAATTGAATCAATTCTCACTTTTGAGGAGTCTTGGTCGTTTTTTTTTAATTCCCATTACAAAAATTCAGAAATGTGAGTACCAAAATACGTTTCAATCGCATCTCGCTCATATATATTTTTTTTTTAAATTCTCATTGCCCCGAAAATTTATCGCATGTAAACGGCACGTGAGTATATCCAGCATCTGAAATTATAAAGAAGTGAAAAAAATTCGTTCACGTGTATAAACCAATTATGGAACAGAAATAATAGGTTATATTCAGTTCTGAGATCAATCTTCTTGATGTTTGGAGTGGTCCTGAAATGGGCCTACTTTCAAAGATGATGATAAATTCTGGTACGAAATGTGTTCAGCTTTATACGTTCTCTTGCTGGTAAATGTCTTGTTTGGATGTTTCCTGGTAAAAGTACATGCAATCTGACATACTCATGTCTGCTGTTGGTTGTATGAAACACAAACCATCATTTTTCAAATAGTTCTCTTCTTCTTGTAACACATGGTCCTCACATATAGCCCAATAATCCTTGTCTCTCTTTGAGAGGGAGCCATATGTAGGTTTTTTGACATTGCACAGTTTGAATTTTTATTTTCAGTTGGCACAAATCCTTAAACTTTTGTCCACACTAGTTCTATTGGGTTTAGCTGAGAATGGTAAGGGGGCAATCTCAAACACTTTAATCAGGGGACGGCGTGGCCTAGTGGTTAAGTGACACGGCTCACAACCAGAAGGTTCGATCCCCATCACAGCACCGGCCGTTACCCCGGGGAAGCAAACCCTTAGAAAATGCAGGAGGAAGCAGACCCTTACATAAAATGAATGCTGAAGTCGGATGCACTGGGCCGACAGGCGCAAAATAGAAACGCAGTGCAACGCACACCGCCTTGGAGATTAGAGAAATAAGGCGAACGCAAAAAAACTAAAAAAACACACTTTAATCTATGCTTCTTTATTATTTTGTCTATATGAAATAGCTTTGTCTTTTGTGTCTGCTTTACAAGGGAAAGCAATTCAGGTTTTAGATACATTTTGCCAAATAGTATGTGTTTCTTCTTGAGCCCTAACTTTATTTCATCTTTTGTACTTGATGATAAAGAGACCTACTACTCATAACCGAAGCCTTCGGCTACCTGGCAACAGACATTAACATGGCTGTTTGATTACCTGTATCCCAAGTATTTCAAGTATAAGATAAAGAGACTTTGCATTGCCCATTATAATGCAAGAGGGTCTTTCTTAGGAAGGAAGAACAGTTTCCTTAATCCACTCTCTAAATATATGACCATTCATCACAGTGTGGTAGCCCTGGTCGTTTGTCGACTTTGAATTACAAATGAGTTCAGCATTATTCAGCAGTCCATTTTGTCTGCAAACAGAATGTGCAATTATTAATCGCTGTTCTTTGCCACTTGGTAAAAATCTCGTAATACTTTCGTCTGCTGATTGCATTTCTTCTCTGTTGTATATTAAACATTAATTCATGTTTCATCCAAATAAATAATATTGTAGCATTTTTTATGCATTTATCTTAAAGTAAGTAGCATGTCATTTAACGAATGTCGCTTCTTACAACTAACACCTATTTGGCTGTTATAAGTTTCTTGGAAAGTGTGCAGTACGGTAGGTTGCCATTACTACTTTCCGCACGTGGAGGAGCAATCAATTGAGATTTTTTTAAACTCAGTGTCTGCCAAACTGGACACGGTGAGAATCGAGCCCGGTGCATTGGGATTGTGAAAACCGAGCGTTTCACCCCTAGACATGAAAATACTTGCTTCTCGTGGCAATTAGATGATCTCTATAATATAGATTTCGATACATCAATGCCATTGTTGTCTTTCAGCCAAATTTCCAATTTCCTTGTTTCTTTCAAATCAAATGCTATACAAATTTGTCTCCTAATAACGTCTGCTTACAAACTATTTACAATTTCTTTTCTTCCTTCCTTTCTTGACTTCTTTGAACATAAACTTCCAGAGTCTTGAAAACAGCGATGCTATGAAAATTTACTTAAACCTAAAATAGGGGATTGTTCTCCTTTCGTAGTCCGATATACACCGATAAAGACTTCCTCGCTTAGCCTCTCTGCAAAAATATTCAAATACCTTAATTGCAATATTTTGAAGTGTTACTAATTTGATTTTCAGACTCATTGTTCACGAAAATCAAAGTTCATGTACAACGTGTATGTAATAAAAGCAATTTGTTTTAATGATGTACGCAGAACACCAGAAATTACTATCTTTATTGTTGAAAACAAATGCTATTTGCTGTAAGTCGTTCAAAAATCAACAAAACACGTGCAAATTCATGTTTTCAGAATTGCACACCAAATGAAACCGCTAAGACACTGTAAAAATTTTAATGTTTTAGTGTGCTGGTTTTTGAATACCGCAAAGAGGCAAAAATAAAAGCA
The DNA here is from genome assembly GCA_036924085.1 of Ariolimax columbianus. Classification (NCBI taxonomy): domain Eukaryota; kingdom Metazoa; phylum Mollusca; class Gastropoda; order Stylommatophora; family Arionidae; genus Ariolimax; species Ariolimax columbianus. The sequence goes on along the minus strand of JAVGWX010000006.1, from coordinate 98,071,194 downwards.
ACCAACCTGTTTCCACTGAAATATACTTGCCTTAATATCATGATGACTAACGGTTTCCACTCGATATGTCATCCATTTCTGTGCAGTGGTTGTTTCATCCATTTCTGTACAATGGTTGTTTCATCCATTTCTGTACAATGGTTGTTTCATCCATTTATGTGCAATGGTTGTTTCATCCATTTCTGTACAATGGTTGTTTCATCCATTTATGTGCAATGGTTGTTTCATCCATTTCTGTACAATGGTTGTTTCATCCATTTCTGTACAATGGTTGTTTCATCCATTTCTGTACAATGGTTGTTTCATTCATTTCTGTACAATGGTTGTTTCATCCATTTCTGTACAATGGTTGTTTCATCCATTTCTGTACAATGGTTGTTTCATCCATTTCTGTACAATGGTTGTTTCATCCATTTCTGTACAATGGTTGTTTCATCCATTTCTGTACAATGGTTGTTTCATTCATTTCTGTGCAAAAGTTGTTAAAGATTTTTTAACAGAAGCACTAGTTTTGAAAGGCACTATATCACACGAATATAGCATACACGCAAAATCTTCAACATGCATAAGAAACAAAGGAATGGAGACAATGATTCAGTCCTACCTTTATCTTATTTCAAAGTATGGATAATGGCACTACACAATATGACGGAGCCCTGGTGTTTTTATATTTGTATTTTCTAGAGCAGCGGTTGATAAATAATGTTTATCTGAAGACCTTTGTTGTATTATTTCCATTCACTATTACATTTCTATCAATAACTCCGCCTGCAAACCTCAGCTTAAGAACAACTGTTCTACATCAAAGCATTCACATTTCCCTAAACACTATGGTGGTGCTTTTCAAGTATTCAGGTGTGTGTGGCATGCCGGCCATTACATCTCTCCAATGGGCTAAGGATCAATAATGTAATTATCGATAGCGAGGAACAGTCTTTCAGAATATGATATGATTGCTATAATCTAAAACTGTCATGAAAAGTATCGTATTAAAAAAAACTAGCGGTTAGAATATCCGTCTCATTAGCAGAAGTCGAGGCTTGAGCCTCGATAAAACTGTTCTTTTTTTTCTATTGTGATAAAGTTAATTCCGATTCTGCAGACTTCGTGGCGACTAAATAATAAAGCAATCTTTATTCCTCTGTGTTATAAATTCTCCCGGCCGACCTCAGTATTTTGATGAATCACCATGTTTTTTTTTAAATTTCAAATAATAGTGATGGATTTTTTAATTACTGGCTGTGATCATCAGTATATTTCCATTTAAATGCAAAAAGTGTCATTATTCCTTAAATTTATTGATGATCGACTCCAGCCAGGGGACATCCACTTTCAGTAGCAATATTGTCGAAAAAAATCATTGCTGTTTAATGTAGCTGTCATGAAAGCCCAATTTATTGAGAACTTTATCGCTGAGATTAATTTAATGTCATTTAAGCTAACCACAATGTTAGTTAATAGATTATTACTTTGAATGATTGGATTTGGCGAGCAATTTGGTTGGCCATTCCATCGCATCATTATGTCCACAGATGAATAATCTCCGACTGAGCCACCTGGAGAGAAATCGAGAAATCATGGTCATCAAACGCCAATTACTGCTCCAAGAGGTCAACAATCTGCTTTTACAGGCGGATATAACTAGACGGGAGACTGAGCTGTATCAGTTCCAGGAAGCCAAGAGATATGGGACCCTGAAACGATGGAACACATTTGGGGGCTCCGACAGGCAAAGGCCACAAGCTCAGGTATATTACTATTTATAAACAGCCGTTTATATTAAACTATTTTTGAGATTGAAAATGGAGCCAAATCATTTATACGCTCTCGCAGTGGTTGTTTTAGTAGCATTTATGTTGTCATGAAGAGGTTGCCAGCATCATACATTCTCCTTAGCCGCATTTTGGTACATGTAGAATGCAGTGGCCTCATTTTGTTCATCAATAAAGTGCATGAATTCACAACGGCTTTATAAGGCGTCACCTGTGAATTGTCCAACGCTACTATTACTGTGATATATCGAAGGAAATCTGAGGTGTATATCATGACGAAGGTCTGTTACGATAAATGTTCTAAGCCGTTCGTGTTTAGTTAATATTGAAACAAGTCGGTAAATAGGTCATCAATATATATTTTAAAAATGCTAAATTAAATACCAACTTTAAAACGATGTATTACTGCACTGGCATTATCCCTCGTGATTCGACATAATTTCTACCAACATTATCAGTGAATCGAAACCTACAGCATAGAATCCTTTGGTTTGTTGTCTCAGCCACATTGGCTGTTCACTTTAAGCCTCTTTATCATTCGCTTAACTTCTCGATCGAATGTGTGATCGTGCGATATATGCCGAACATGCAGCAGGGAATGTGTTTACAGCAGCCAGCCACACACAGCTGGCTGCTTGCATCAGGGTCAGTGACTCTTAACTGACCAAGACCATATTTCGTCTCCATCTGGCGGCACTTGAAACAGACTGTAAACACGCTGACCAGCATTCGCGATTCTGGTTCCCAAACACCTCCTTTCGTTAATGTTATTAATCAATTTTGTTGTCTACTTGTTCCTTGTCGAGATGATGATAATGATGATGATTTTGAAGGTACTGATGAAGATGATGATGATACAATAATTTTAACTGTGGGCTGGCAGCTTTTGAAAACCAAATGCCTCCCGAACTTGTCTTCTTCAAATGAAGTGTGTATATTGTCTGTAGTTTTAGGGGCATCTTGATATCGATTGTGAGGGTATGGATGCATCTTTCAAATATCCTTAAATGGAAGCAGATCAGTCTTCCTGGGCCCCCGGATCGTCACGTCCTGTTGGGGACATAGCCGACGTATTTGAATCGATCATATCACTCATTGGTCAATCATGCAAACGCATATGTAATTAAGGCACGCCTGGCATTCTTCGCCACCTGGGACATCGTCACAATGGGGCCAAGGTACAATGTCTGCTGGCTTGCATTCTTCGTCATCCAGTGGGATAATTGATAGAGAACAAAGAGCAAAGAAGAAGACAAAAATACATGTAACATAAGGGATGGAAGTGCATTGGGGCATCCCAAAGCATTTACTACTCGCCAGGTGGTTCTTCAGCTACATCTATAGTGTTCCACCTGCCCCTCAGTTCCTCTAGGAAAATCTGTCCGACTTGGGTGACCTTGTCAGGAGCTCCGCCGGCATAGCTTCCATGATCATTGAAACGTGGTAGTTCTCCAACCATGACAAGGTCGGCTTACATGTGAAAATTGCCACGAGGATAAATTGTTGTATAATTCTTGACTTTACCATCTTCTTATAGACGCGATACTATTATATGTGATCGCCAGGCTAGATGTGTACATGGAAACCAACAACTACAGTCCCCTTGACAGATCCTCTAAAAACAAAGACATTACTAACCTTGCCACTTCTTGTGAAGCGTTGAGTTACGTAAACAAGATACCTGCCGTATTACGCGCAAAAGCAAACATTTGGGCACGCACAGATATGCGCTCATATTGGAAGGGCAAACTAATAGCGAGTGGAACGAGTTCTTCCAGACTGACGGCTACACTAAGGGAGCAGAGTGATAGCATGACCCTCCCCAGCCCAAACTGAAGGAGATAACTGAACATCAACCAGAGCCACCCCGTCACTTTTATAAGTACGATAGATGTGATTATTTTACAGCGAGCAACGAATAATAGAACAGGTAATTGACAAAAAGCCGCATTTGCTATTTAGGATAGTGCAAATGTATGCATCCAATAATGTGTACACTTTCCAATAAGAACAACATATGTGAAACTGGCAATGGGTTGTTTCTACCCACACATAAATGATAACTCTTGAAGATTAGATACCCCTGAAGATAAACATTTTCATTTATCTGATCACCCGGGTGTACATCACCATCAGGTTACTGCAGTCCTATCATACCCGTGTGATTTGTTCTGAAAAATCGTTTCCTTTATGTTATGAGATCTTTTAAATCGCATTTCTTTTAAACCAATTATACTCACTCTTCTCAGCATTGTTCCCCTCTTCTGTCTTCTTCTTTTCTTGTCTTCTAATATCTAATGGTTTGTAGCCCAGTGTGAGAGTATGTGTGTCTCTCGCCTCTCTCGTGGCCCGAGTGACTGCCCTCTAATTTCTAATTGATTGTAGCCCAGTGTGAGGGTATGTGTGTGTGTCTCTCGTGGCCTGAGTGACTGTGTCCTCTAATTTCTAATTGATTTTAGCCCAGTGTGGGGGTATATGTGTCTTTCGTGGCCCGAGTGACTGTGTCATCTAATATATAATTGATTGTAACCCAGTGTGGGTGTATATGTGTCTCTCATGGCCCGAGTGACTGTGTCGTCAAATTTCAATTGATTGTAGCTCAGTGTGGTGGTATGTATGCCTCTCGTGGGCCCGACTGACTGTGTTCTCTAATATATAATGAATTGTAGCCCAGTGGGTGGGGGGAGGGGGTGAGGGGGGACATGTATGTCTATTGTGACCCTGGTGACTGTTTCCTCTATCTAATGGTTTGTAGCCTAGTAGTGTTCTCTTGCAGAACGTTGCAGGAACAATGTGGTCTCACAAGGCGATCATCCCATTTCATTCTCTGCTGCTTGGTGTAATTTAGGCAGGGAATTCTTCTAACGTTCTCCAGAATATTAATATTTGTGATTTTGTGCGTGCGTGCGCGCGCGCAGGTGTGTGTGTGTGTGCGCATGCGCGCGTAAGTGTGTGTGTGGTGGTGGTAGTGGTGGACGGTTTGGCCTAGGGGTTGCGAGCTCGGTTTGCATTCCAACGGACCAGGTTCAAATTACGGCGTTCACAGTTTGTCAGACTGGACAGCTACGGGGTTGTCCTCTGTTGCTAGGAGACAAAAATACAGATGGGGCTCTCTGGTTTAATAAATTCGGCACTATGACTCACTTTCTATTATACATACATACATACACACAAACACAGATATATATATACACACACACATACACACATTTATATATAAATATATAACTTTAAGTGTTTCTCCATTTTCGTGTTCTATTTCTGTCTCTTCTCAGATCGACAGTTGACCGTTTCATTTGTAACTTCATTAGTGCAGTTGAGTTATTCTCTAGTTCCATTTACGTCAATAACTACGTCGTTTCTGTCATTCGCATTTACATTAAGATAATATTTTATTATTAAATTAGATCTTGATATTTGTATTTATTTAATTTCATTCGTTCCGTTTATACAGCCCGTTGACGTTTTTTTTACTTTTACTTGCATGTTAGATGTGATATACATCATAGAGAGGATGGTGAGAAACCTTCTGTTGCAAGACTTCACACAATAACAGCTTAACAGTTACCAGCACCGACAACAACAGAGTGCAGGTTCTAAATTGCTGAATAGCCAGCAGAGAAACGCCTAGAAAAATTATAAAGCTGAACTTTCTCCAGGCCTAGTAATCCACAAGATGAAAGCCACCTACAAATGTACTACTAATAGTCAAATCCGAGTCCTGAATTGCAGAAAGCGGAAGACGAAATCTCAAATGCTAGGAACATGGCAGAGAGAGAACAATCTATGGAGGCAAATATCGCCCCCAAGGCCATCACGGTGAAATACAAAAGAACACTTAACCAAATAACAAGAGACAGCTGGAAAAACAAAACAGAAAGCCTCAATTTAGATAAAGAAGGGAACAAACTATAAAAGTTAGTCAGAGCCATGAATAACGAAACTCCATCAAATAAACAAATTACCATCAAGCAAGGTGACAACATGCTTACTGGAAAAAAAGCAGCAAACGCCTTTATAGAACATTATGCCAGAGCAAATCACATTGATGTCCCTACAGATAGGCATACAGACATGAGTGAAGAACAAAAGAGCCACGACAACATCAATATGGCACCAGAGGAGCACATGATGGCAAAACGAACAATGAATGAAAAGGAAGAGGCCATGAGTACTTTAAAGAAAAAGAAATCGCCCGGAAAAGATGGGGTAACAAACGAAATGCTTATGGTGCTGGGCCAAACAGCAAACAGGAAGTTACTATCAGTCCTGAACCAAAGCTGGAAAATGGGAATTGTACCGCAGGCATGGAAAGATGCTGTAATTATACTAGTACCAAAGAAAGAAAAAGATAGAGCAGATCTAAATGGATACAGGCCTATCAGTCTACTGAGCTGTGTAGGCAAACTGATGGAGCGTATGATAAACACCAGACTGATGTGGCATCTGGAAGAAAAACACATACTAATTCCACAGCAAGCAGGCTTTAGACAGCACAGATCCACTGAGGACCTGATCACTCTCATAGCCAAGGAAATAGAGGATACTTACCAGGAGCAAAAGCATTCAGTGGCGGTTTGGGTGGATTTAGAGAAGGCATTTGACAAGGTGTGGAAAGAGGCACTTAAAGTCAAGCTACGAAGAAGTGAAGTTTGTGGGAAAATGTACAGATGGATCAGCCACTACCTCGAAAACATAACAGCCATAGTTCAAGTACAGGGGCAGATGAGCAAAAGGTGACACTTGAGCAGGGAGTACCCCAAAGGGGGAGTACTGTCACCCACACATTTCCTGGTGTATATAAACAACATCACATAGAATATACCAAGAAGAGTCCACAGCTCCATGTTTGCAGACGATCTGGCTATGTGGACCTCTGAAAAAAACCTCACCATAGCAAGAAATCGGATGCAGCAGGCCCTAACATCGCTGGAGGAGTGGGCGAACTCATGGCTGATCAAAATAAATGAGGAAAAAACAACATGTACGATATTATCGCTTTCAAACAAGCCCCCAGAACACCAAAATAAGTCTTAACGGCAAATATCTGCGGCCAAACGATAACCCAAACTACTTGGGAGTCACATTTGATCGGCGCATGACATGGAAAAGTCAGATCGAGAGAAACCGAATGCGAGCCAGACAAAGAATGGCAATCATGAGGAAACTTGCTGGCAGAAGCTGGGGAGCAGACGAAAGAATACTAAAGAAACTGTACACTGGAAAAGTGAGACCAGTTCTCGAGTATGGCATTGCGGCATGGACAACAGCAGCAAAGGCGAACTTTGACAAAATTAGCAAACTTCAAAACCAAGCCATAAGAGTTATAACAGGAGGCATGAAGTCAACGCCAATTGTAGAACTTGAAAAAATTACAAATCTGCAATCCATGACCGACAGAAGAGACTGCAGAGCCCAGCAGCAAGCAGAGAAACTCAGAAGACAATGCACCAGAGACTAAATAGATTTGGAAATGGGAAACTAAAGCGGAGAAACTTTGCAGAAATAGCCAAAGCAAAGATGAGCGAAAACCCTACGAACACATTAACAACACCAAAGCCCATCCCTACTGTACGCAAGCCTACCTGGAAGCAGCATATATTTCCGGTGGTGGTAGAAAATATACCAGGTATTGGAAACAAGAACAGCCATACTGAGAAAGAAAGAAGAGACATAACCCTGAGGTACATAACGAAAAACTACCCAAGCATGGACTGGACCCATGCATGCACCGACGGTTCTGTAACAAACACAACACAGAATGGAGGGGCAGGGGTATTCCTGAGCCTACAAAATGGTAGAAAAATAACACTGTCAGTGGTAACTGGAAAATACTCAAGCAATGTCAGAGCGGAGGCAGAGGCACTGAGGGCTGCAGCAGAAGCAATGCTGACAGGCAAAAGAAATGAAAGCCAGATAGTCCTATTTACAGATGCCCTGGCCGTAGTCACAGCACTAAAAAGCCAGAAAAATATTGAACTTAATGATTTAAGAGCAGTACTCTGTCAAGTATGCCAGCAGACCGCACCAAAAAGAGTAGTGGTACAGTGGTTTCCATCCCATTGTAACATCCAAGGCAACGAGGAGGCAGACAGACTGGTACAAGAAGGACCAAGACTACCACAACCAGATTCTAGTGTGACCTACAAAGAGTCCAAAAGGCTTATTAGAGCCAGATACATGGCCAAATGGGAAACAGAACATACTGGCTACACAAAAAATGATGCATATTACCAATTGAACAGAAGAGAGCAAGTCGTGGTCTTCAGGCTCCGCACAGGCCACAACACTCTGAGGTACCACCTATTCAATAAACTGAAGATAGGTGGCACTGACGAATGCACTTGTGGTACCGGAAAAATGACCGCTGGACATCTGCTGCAAAACTGCCCGAAATACGAGGACCAGAGAAAGCACATGTGGCCATCACCAGTGGCAACACTAGACAAGATCTATGGCAGTGTCGACAGCCTCAGGATGACCGCTGCATTTTTCGAAAAAAATACAGGTTGACGTCTGACAGCGTACGAAGAAGAAGAAGAAGAAGAAGAAGAAGAAGAAGAAGAAGAAGAAGAAATCCGAGTCCGATATGAACACAAGGGAAGATATGCGACTGCATTTTTTTTTTTTTTTTTTTTTTTTTTGCGTTCGCCTTATTTTTCTATTCCCCAAGGCGGTGTGCGTTGCACTGTGTTTTTTTATTTCGCGTCTGTCGGCCCAGTGCATCCGACTTCAGCATGCATTTTATGTAAGGGTCTGCTTCCTCCTGCATTTTCTAAGGGTTTGCTTCCCCGGGGTAACGGCCGGTGCTGTGATGGAGATCGAACGCAGCACCTTCATGTTGTGAGCCGTGCCACTTAACACTAGGCAACGCCGTCCCACGACGGCATCTTCTAAGTGCTTTAGGCTATGTATAGCTTTAGGCTATTGATAGCTTTAGGCTACTTATAGCTTTAGACTACTTGACATCAGGCACTGGCCTGTCTGAATGAATACCAGGATTGGAATAGCCCATTTATGTTTATAGCTACTTCATTGTATATTATTCGCTTCTCGCTTTCTTTTATGCGGGTTCGTTCGTTAAAAGGACTGTTGTGCCGAAACGTCAATGTAATTTGTTGTTGTATTCATGTAAACCTGCTTTTTTTAAATGTATATTTAGATACGCCGTTTCTTTCTAATTTGTTTAAATGATTGTTTCTGGTCTGAGGCTTCTTTTTGTTTGCTTCTGTTTCAATGAACACCATTCAAATTTGTGCATTCTTGTTTTATTGACTTCCATTTTCTTTTTCAATTGTTCGATCAATGGAAATGTTTATATAAATATGAAGGTGGTCCCATAGCTGTCACTGCTATTAGGGATCAAGTGGTAGATATTTCATTGTGCCTGTGTCTCCGTTTTTTATTAGGATGAGCTGACTTGTGTCCCTCCTCGCTGACTTTCTTTCCTTAACAATAGGCCAAGTGCCCGTTACAGCTGGCTCGACTGGAACGTATTGAAAATGATAATCGAACAATATACTTTTGCAGTTTGAAAAAAACACACTCTGAAGCTCCTAATATTTCTGCATCACTCATAGAAGAATCGGATACTCACTGTTTAAATATATTCCTTTTTTAGTACATCTGAAATAAGTCAGATATTAACATCTTCTTCATAAGTTTGTATTTTATTAGAGCAGTGGGTAGAGCACTCGCTTTTCACAGCAATGGTATGAGGTTCCACTTTGGTTACCGGCAGGCTCAAGTTGACTCATCCTGCAAATGGGTACAGCTTAATTGCTAGTGAAGGAAATGCAGCTAGGAAGGGAACTGACCACGCCCACTTCGCGCAATACTATCTCTAACACATGTTCGATTATCTTTATTCTTTCTCTCAGCCTGTCCGTCTGCTTAATCTAGTGTTCCCTTCCTTCAGGTGGAACTTCCTCTCTCGACTTTGACCCCGACGTATTTGAAAGCTGGTCCACACACACAGAAAGAGGTCAGACCTAGGCAAGTTGAAGCGCCACATATCAACATTCCTTACATGCCAGGTGAGTCTGAGGACGAAATATCATTGAGACCATCCTATCCTAGTTGACATTGCACAGTAGTGAAGGCTTGTTTGACTCGTATTGGAAAACACGAAGGTGTGTGGTTATATATATATATATATATACAGGGCATCAGTTACAGGTATTAACCTTTACTTACTCTCGCTACTATCTCGACCTAGCCACATAAAACATGGGGTTATGTTTTACAAGTGTACCAGTTTTACCAGCCGGTATCGCACGAGATTTAGATGTTCTTCACCAAGTGAACCAAAATTGAGAAATTCTGCGCAAAACTGGACTTACCCCAGAATACAGGATGAGAATATAGAATTGCCGGCTTTGTTTACCGCCCAAGCATCGCCCTATTTTGACGTAACAGACTCGGAGAAAGCTTAGAAACGAAGCGAGCATAACATAATGCGTTCACTTGAAAACTACAAGAAATGAGATGCACAATTTTCACGTTCCTATAGCGCACCGTAGAAGGGCTTAAATTGTTATATAACTAGGGAAAGGTATGTCGTAGATGACTGAAAATTGACGCGTTGATCTGGAATTCCAGAGATAACGATTTGTAAACATTTCACACCCCCTGATTGTATATCGCCGAGTTTTAACAAAGACGTGTTTTGTTTCTAATAAAATAGATGTGTGGTTTGTAACAAATATATTTCCATGTGTTATGGAACATCTGAAATGTAAAATGCAGGTCTTCGAAACACCCGGTATGCACACAGACTGCAAAACTGTACTGGTTTGAGAGCACCAGTGTCGATATCGCCGTGTTTGATAAGTTGTCTGGGATGTTGTTTCAGCGGGAAACAGAATTAAAGATGTTCTCAATTCTAAATAATTGATCCTTAGGTCATTGCTTCTGACAGCAAAAAGACAGCTTCTAGTTTTATCGAAAGAGGTCCTGTCCTTATGAACAGTAGAAGTACGATCTGCGAGTCTCTGGGTAGATGAAACACGTAAGCCGAATGTGACAAAACATTTAGGACTGTGGTCCTCAAATTTCTTTTCTTTTTGGACCACATTATATTTTTTTATACATTTCACGGCCAATTAAGAAAAATAGTTTTATAAATGAATGAACAATACTGGTTTTTTATATTCTTGGAACAAACAAGATAATATGATTCAGGACTAAAGAGAAATGTAAACAATTACAAATACATATTTTCAATAAACAAAAACTAGAATTTACTCTGCGCTGTAGAGGGCTAATAAAGACAAGTCGCTGTTTACCTGACCAAAAACAAATGCCGAATTATTTGAAATACTAAAACAGAACGCTTCCACTCCTTAGTGCATGTCACCAGTGGAGTGGGCATTTTTTCAACTGCAATGATGACGTCATGTTGTTTGTCTGCACGGTGAGGGCACTTGTAGGACACTCTTATCATCTTTAGCAACCATATTAACAAGTTGCAATACAAACGCATGGTTTTTTTCTCATTTCTTTATCACCTTTAAGGTTTTCATTTGAACGCCTTATCGTATAATAATTAGTCAATATAATCACTTATTCCAAAAATTATATAAAATCCTTGATGACCTTTTTCCGTAGTACTTTGTCGGCAGCGAAGGAACCAACGAAATTGTAGTTATGCAACTTATCATGCAACTTGCCATTTTTAGCACTCTGTCCGAAGACTAGAAACAGCCACACTATCACATGCGACAAAACGTAATCTTACGCTTGACAATATAATAACTAGTAAAAAGTAAAGTAAAGTAACCCATAGCATTACTGCCGTAGGGGTGTGAGATGTTAGCGATCTCACATTTCAAAGGCTCGGCTATATGAGGGCGGTAGCCATCTTTTCTCCCTCGCCATAGCTAGCAGTAGAAGGAGAAAAAAAAAGAATTTTTTGCGAAGAAATTACGATTGTGGCGTTTATTACAATTATTTCAGTCGGGTTGGAGCATTTATATGAATGAGGAATAAAGGCCGTTTATCGCTGTAGTGGCCAGGTAAAATAAATACTAAGTTGCTTTCTTTAATTAGAGGTTTAAGTAGAGGCTGGTGTGAATCTACTGTCCCAGTCATGCTGGGGTTGAGGAGGCAGTGAAAGAGATGACATTCTGGTTTGATAAGCACCAATTGTAGGTACATTATATATGGATAAGGGATATTTGAAAGTCTAGAATGTCCGTCTGTTGATGAATTAGCCATTCCAGAGCTTTGAAACGAACTAGGTTGAGCAGAGTGCGGCGCAAGAGAGTAGTGAAAAGTGCGTACTACTAGCGAGCTGCAGGACCATCAGTATCCACACTTTTTGCCATTTGCTGAGAGAGATTCCGCAGTTATGGGTTTGCCTGAAGTGCAGCGAAGTCGATTATTAGGATAATAAATTAGATGCAAATAGTTATTTTAGATCAAATGAAGTCAAGGAAACTGGCTGTATACATACTCTATGGATTCTTCTAATCCAGAATAAAGAAGTTAAATTTCAGTTTAACAGAATAGAACTGAAAAAAAACTACATACTAGCATATTCAGCAATCACCGACACCTTACCACAAGCATCCATGACACAGCACCACAAGCATCCACGACACAGCACCACAAGCATCCACGACACAGCACCACAAGCATACATGACACAGCACCACAAGCATCCACGACACAGCACCACACGCATCCATGACACAGCACCACAAGCATCCACGACACAGCACCACAAGCATCCATTACACAGCACCACAAGCATCCATGACACAGTACCACAAGCATCCACGACACAGCACCACACGCATCCACGACACAGCACCACAAGCATCCACGAAACAGCACCACAAGCATCCATGACACCACACCACAAACATCTACGACACCACACCACAAACATTCACGACACCACACTACAAACAGACTCACGCATCCACAATACAACACACAAACAGACACAAGCACAAACAACACCACAGCACAATAATACACAAAGATCCACACCAGTACACCACACACTTAGACACACACACAAACACATGCACACAAATAAGCACATACACTTACTCCCTTATACGTACTGGTTGAAAAATGGCAAGAGAGCAGCTTTGGTCAGTGGAAACAGAACAAGAACACGCTTAAAAAGTCGCTGATCCAGTGCAGCATTAACCCCAATGACTGTGAAATAATCGTCACTAATCGTCCAGACTGGCGCAACACTATAGCTGAGCGTGGTCAGAGACATAAGGCATCCAGAATTAATGAGACTATCCAGAGACGATCACTTCGCAAGTTTGCTCACGCCAGCCCTTCTTCAACTCCGCTCACGGCAACCCTTCTTCAACTCCGGTAATAGGGGTGTCATATTTTCTTGTACTAAATGTGACAGTCAATCCCAGGCCTCGATTGGCTTATTTAGTCATATTCGAACTCATGTGAACAGTGAATATTGACAAAATGGTCCCGTTCGATTACGATGGCCTAACAACACGTCCTGGTATTTTTTTAAACTGCATGTGGTTCAAAGAGGGCGTACCAAAGCCATGTCAGATAAACCTTCAAAACAAACTTTTACTGTGAGTAATTAAGACTGTACCACAACACTACTCAGACGACAGTGCAGTTCTATAAAACCTAAGTATATGACATCAGAGTAATACAAGTGTTATACCATTTTACGTTGCTCCTATGATTGTTCTTGTTACTTTTCCACTAACATGCTTGCCACAGGCTGCAGCGTGAGTATTCCCCATTAACATGTAGTCCATATTTTGTGCAAATCGGAAATATAAAATTGTTGTTTTCTTTACGCAGGTGTTTCTATTGAGAAACAGATCATTGAATTCGTGAAAGTTAAAAGAGAAGATGAAAGTAGATCACGTTAGAATGAGAAGCGATGATTTATTATTTGTTATTGTTTCGTTTTCTTAACTTGTGTGTTCCATTTTCTTAACTTTTGTGTTCCACATTCTTAACTTCTGTGTTCCATATTCTAAACTTTTGTGTACCATATTCTAAAATTTTGTGTACCATATTCTTAGCTTGTGTGTAACATATTCGTATTGCCATTCCAAGTGATGTGGCCACCATTGTAATGTACCCTCATTGTCACAGGATCTGCTCTGATAAGCATGTTCTTTTGCAATGGCTGTTCATGTGGGATTTCTTTGATTTATAAGTTGCCATTGTCATATTATCTACTCGTGTGGTTCCTGGGGTAAACAGAACAAACCGACTATTTCCTTTTTTGCTTGTCAAAATAGACTGCTACATGTTAACACCATTGCTGCACAACTGCACTGCAAATGACTAAAACCAAGCGTTATCACCAAAAAAATGATAAGGGAGCCAATAGCAGTGCTGGAAATATGTTTTAACAAATGACTAAAACCAAGCTTTACCACAAAAAAAGAGGATAAGGGAGCCACTAGCAGTGCTGGACCTATGCTTCAACAAATGACTGGAATCAGGCTTCATTAAAAGCTGGATAGCGGAGCCAATTGCAGTGGTGGATCTAACCTTCAACAAATGGGCGACCGTTGAAGTTAAGTTAATATTCTATGTCTTTCTATCAGCGCTATTTAGCATTAATCAAAATGACATATTTTCTTATATTGTTTTTAATCTGTCCTTAGAGAAGATGATTTTGGCACTAGCCGGTAGCTCTTCTAACCCGATGCCTGCGTCGTCCTCGGCTTTGGAAGCTGCAAGTGACCTTCAGGCCACGCCACCCACAACCGTTCTAGACCAGTTACATTCCGATCCTCAGACAACCCATGAACAACCTGCGAAGACTGATCTTGAATCAGGTGTGGGTGATCGTCACAAACATGTAAGTCCACTTCTTGGAACTTACCTGGCCCAGCAGCATGGTGAGGGTGACAGAACGCTCGATGAATATCAGAAGATCGCAGTATCACTGCAGTTATCACAACTCGCCAACAATATAGAGTCGAGAAAACATCCACTAATGCAATCTTCAAGTGCATCACAAATCGTTTCAGCTGAGTCCTCGGTACACAGTTTTCAACCTGAGCGCACAAAGCGATCAATAAAGGAAACGATTAACAGCCTAAACATAATACCAGCAATATCTATGGAAACCAACACAACAACTTTACATGAAGGGATTAGTGTACAGAAGGCGTCGTTTATAAAGCCTGAAATTACTACGCTTTGCGATTCTGCTCCACTGCACATCGAGATTGCAAAGCTGAGAAGAGTGAAAAGTATAGTGGAGAAGGGAGCTCCTGCTTTCAGGAGAGAGGGAAAGGACGAATCTTCTGCGTGTTACTCGAATATTATGGATTCATTGGTCGTGGATGAAACTATTCCAAGACAGTGGGATGTATTAAAACCCAGTTTCCAAGGAGGTTCTGCATGTATGAATGATTGTTCTCTATCATCATCTGCGAATGAACGATCAGAACTTTCAGATATTGATAAGCGAAAAGAACGTATCACTGACTCCGAGATTGGACGAGTAGGAGGCCTTAGTGTGAAACCCTCAATAACCGATAGGCAAGGGTTAACAAATAAAGAAAGGGTTGTCTGTTCTCAATCTCCTACTAGCCCAGTATACAGAAACGTATTGTTGCGACAAAACATAGAAGAGAGAGATGCTAAGCTTAAGGATTATTGGCCACTTTCACCTTCATGCAGTCCAGCTGCCACAAGAGGAAAACCCCAATTGCCTCGACAGATCTCTCTTGGCAAACGCTCACCGTCGTTTTCACCTATCACAAAGAAAGAGCCTCGTTCTAAGAGTGTAGGGGATATGGATCGTGTGGGTCTAGAATCCATCACTTCGGAACCTCTGCAGGATGTCATCAAAAAGTTTGAAAAACGAGCCTCATTTTGCGAGACTAATGACCGCTCTGATGACCTGAGAAAAACACAAAGTCCAACTCTTTACCTGCCAAGGGTAGGTCTCGTATCTTGTGTGCGTAGAGTGAAACCACCAGCCGAGTTGTTAGAAGAAAGTCAACGGTACAGAAATGGACATTCTACTTACTCTACGCGCATCCTACAAAGGTGTCTCCCCAAAGACGACCAACAGAGATGCACAGCAAATCCGTTACGCGACAAAGATGATGTGTCAAGCTCTGTAACGGAAAGGATATATCCCGACACGTCTCCTACGATGAGCCCAGGATCATCTAAAGGAAACTCTGACCTCTCACTAAAACTAGTTGACTCTTCTCCTACTGAAACAGAGATTGTCGAAGGCATTGTTAGAAAATTATCGTCCTTTAGTGGGTCAGAACCATACAAGGGCGTCATCCATTTCCAGGAATTATCTGATAAAAGACAATTGAAGAAACTATCCCACTCGTACAGTGGTCAACTAGAACGTAAGTCACTAGAGAGGAATTTGACGGAGCGGGACTATGGTGGACCTCGCTGCTCCTCTTCCCCGTCTAAGAAAGCAACTGAACACTGGAAATCATGCGACATTGCTTTACTCTCATCACCGATTCCGTCGACGTCAGATACACCGTACAAGGTCTCTTCGTCGTCGTCGTTACTGCTTTCAGCCGCTGGGGTTTCTGGAAAACAGGATTTAGCTGCAAGACGGATTAGTCACCAATCTGTGGGCTCGCTTGGAACTGCCGCTGCCAGCGAAAGGGTAGAGTTTTACAAAGAGGAAAAGTGTAATGCAGGAGCTTCTAAATTCTTAGAGTTTATTAGAAGAAAACCTTCAAGGAAGAGCAATAATGCAAAACCCCAACCGGTTTCAACTCCATCATCTCCAAGCCCTCGAAAGAGTAGAGAGATGATAAGATCGAAGTGGAAATCTGAGAAATTGTCTCGAGAGAAGCGCGATTCCTGCAAATTATCTGCCGGTTTTATTCCGGACAGAGCAAACGCGAATGAAAACCCGGCGGAAACAATTGGTGTATTGTGTAAGCAGTCTATGGTCTTTGACTTAGGGTTGTGGCAGTACTCTGAACAACCTCAAGGAGGGCAGATCCAGCACAAATCTGGATCAAGGAAAATTCGTAGTTGGAATCAGAGTGAACGCAGTCGTCATGAAGTTACAGATCCTTCATACGACCTGGCTGCTGAACATTGCATTCACGGAACGGTATTACCAAATACAACATCGGCAAGGGTATCATCGCAGGCAACATCAAGAGCAAAAGTGACTAAAGACATTCGACCAATGTCCTATAACGCTGAGCAAGAGGTCATACC
The DNA here is from genome assembly GCA_036924085.1 of Ariolimax columbianus. Lineage (NCBI taxonomy): Eukaryota > Metazoa > Mollusca > Gastropoda > Stylommatophora > Arionidae > Ariolimax > Ariolimax columbianus. The sequence goes on along the minus strand of JAVGWX010000006.1, from coordinate 98,054,230 downwards.
ATCGTCTCCAAATGTGACAAAGAAGAAGAAATCAAACAAATTTCTCGACTACAACTGGTTGCAAAAATCCAAGAAATTGTTTAAAGTTTCAAAGTAAGTTGAGACATATATAATTTGTATGTATAAATAAAGAGATTGTATATATATATATATTTTTTTTAGTTTGTTTGTTTGTTCAACCGTTGGTGAGGTCGGGGCTCATTCAATTCTTCTTTCATTCACTTTATCATTGTGTGTAGGGGAACTGAGACGCTAGCCCAGGTAGGCACAATATACTGATCAACACCACAATCTTTCTTCCATGTAGCGTTCCCTGGAAACAGGCTGTTTTCAAGGCAGCCTGGCTGACATATGTGGATCGATGTGATTCTCGTAGTAGTAAGCGCCACGCAGATGAAGCCAAGCATAGCACAATCGCCTGAAGGATGGCAGTCCACTTTCATCAGCATGCTCGGGATGTGAGGAAAGCTACTACAACCCTCCACTTAACGTACTTTACAGGCGCACAAAAAGAGTAAACTCACTCATTGTGGGCATTAAACAACAACAATTTCTTACACACATTTCTTCATTCTTATCTCTGTTTCCATATGATTGCGTGGCTTTTCGTGTTCTCTTCTAGTTTCTGTAATTATGTTCTCATGAAACCAAGAGTTACGGGTTACTATAACAAAAATGTATTTCCTGATCAATGAAAGAGGTGGCTACAGTACCCGCTCAGTCTTATATATATATAACATGGTCTCACTGAAAAACAAGAAAGTATTATAACCCCAAGAAACGCCACCCACGTGTTTCGTTTCGCTATAGATGCAACAAACTTGAGCAGTTTTCTCTGTTTGAAGGTGAGAACGCAGTGACCGGGTGTGACCTCCTGATGACGGCATCACAGGTAAATGGTGTGTTGAATTCTACACATTGTGAACACTTGTCAGGTTCCTCATTTTCCAACACGCTTTGGTTTTTATTGGATCCCTGCGTCATTTATCTGCCCGTACCTTGTCTAGAACGAGTTTCCCACGCCGTCCTCGGCGAATCATTGAGTTCATCTATGACTTATTCTCATGACAGGTCTCGACAAGACGACACGAAAACGTAAATCAGCACCCAAATTGAAAGTTTCAGACAAGTTGATCGCTTCAAGATGGAACGTAAAGGATTTGTACATAAGTAGGATGCAATAGGAAGGTAATTGCATAACATTCAATGCTGTCGTGGAGGAGGTGTAGAGATGTCATTGTACAAGACCTACACTTTTATAATGTTTATTTTCTTCCATAGCAGTAAGCCAAGTGTCCATTTACGGTTGGACAAACTGAGACGAGTCGATAACAGAAGCTTAACATAGTACCATTACTTGTGAAACGCGAGTTCTCTTCCACTCTGCTACACAAACACTCCAGCTAAGACTAGGCCTATAAATCATATCATGTGCACGTCGCATCAACATGCAGAATGTCCTTTGAAGAATGTCTCTCTCATGACAGTCGTGAAGAAAGTCTCTCTCATAAAAGCCGTGAAGAAAGTCTCTCTCATAACAGCTGAACTGTAAGACTCTCGATCTATAGTCAGCTTTCCCACAGAAGGTCGCTCTCGTTACAGCCGATTTGAAAGACTCTCAATCGTTCACCAGTAACCCGCTTCTGTCACCTTCATCTAAGAATCTCTTTAATGGCCTGTGTTAATCTTCTCTTACGTATCTCTCTGGATCGCATGCCAAGAACCATACCCTCCAGTATTGGTTTTTTTTTATAGTAGATCATTGTGCCGTTTAATGTAGCCAAAGTACTTTAGTTTCGAAGACGTATTTTTATTTACTAGACAAATTAGTTCTGCGAGATAGGATCGACAAGTTTTGCACTTTAGTATGAAGGAGTCTAGACACTTGTCTGGAAATGTATATGAACTTTAGTCCTTCTCTGTTTATTCACCCTGCAAGACGAAAAATTTCTCCCATCTATTCTTCACCTTTCTGATGTTATGATTGTAGAACTTCCCCGTCTGGGCCAGGAACCCGGACTCCAGTTCAGTAATCACGTCATGTACGTCAGATAAATGGCGTCCACGAAGCGGATTCTTCATGTTTGGGGACATAGAGAAGCCACTAGGTGCCAAATGATGTCATACCCACCCGTTATTCTGGCGTCCAGGATTACTCAACTGGAAATGTGGTTTCGGGGCCCAGATGGAGGATTTGTACAATCAGGGCATCAAAAAGGTGAAGATTAATTTTTTTTTAATGTATTTCCCTGCAGCGTGAATACAGAGAACTAAAGATTTCACCAATTTACACGCAAGCACCTTGACTCTTTCATATTAAAGTACAAAACTATTCGAACATCCCTCGTGTATCCAGCTCCTTCCAGATTTCAGTGATTCCCTACTCGCTATCGACGGTATTTTGAGCTCTTTCATTTTTGTGTTGCTTAGATGTTTGCCTCACTAGTTTCTACTGGCGGAGGCCCGCCCATTCCACCCCAGACCGTAGTCCATTGGGCGATATCAGGACGCATAAACCAGTGCTTAAATGCATGCGTGCGTCTGTATGTACCTATGCTAGGTTTGTGCGCCATCAGAAGCTAGCCCAACCAAAGTGCAATGGAAGGGCCTCAACCTGAGGGCGCGTATGAAAGTTGTGCAAGAGTCTTACTGTTGGACAGAGTCAAATGAGTGAGGTGTGAAGGGGAAAAGTTTCTGTCATCATTGCCAAAAATTTCATGTAGCAATTTAGCTCGACGCATTCAATCTTGTTCTTTAGTGTTTGTGTGGTTGTCCATTTCTCGCATTCGTACGTTGCCACTGGAACAACGCAGATCCTCGGGGTATTTATATTTGTCTTTTTGTTAGTGTTCTGTTCTATGTTTTTCGTTTTAGATAACCTCCGCAATGTTATGGTCATTCTCCTTCTGACCTATTTTTGACAATCTCCATCGTTGCTTATAATCGAGCCGGAATTTTCATAACTTGTAGCGTTGATAACTTCTTGCTTCTCTGGTGCAACTTTAGGTCTGGTTTTTTCCTTGTCGGTGTTCATTATCTTGGTCTTGCTGATACATATGTATTTTATTGTTCTTCACTGTGTTGTTTAGCCGAGGAGATCCTCTGTTGCGGGCCGCAGCGCTCTTCGACATTAAAGATGTATCTCAGCTGTATCTCGGCTGTATCTCGACTGTATCTCAGATGTATCTCGGCTGTATCTCAGATGTATCTCGGCTGTATCTCGGCTGTATCTCATATGTATCTCAGCTGTATCTCAGATGTATCTCGGCTGTATCTCAGCTGTATCTCAGCTGCATCTCAGCTGTATCTCATTTGTATATCATTCTTCGTCGGTTGTCCTGAAAAGAACTTGTGTGACGTTTATGTCCTAGTTTACAGCGGTGCTGAGATATCTACGCCTTTCGGCCTGGCACATCCGATTTCAGTAGGTCCTTTTTTGGACCGGGTTTGCTTTTCCTATTCGATTTATAATCTCTTAACCAGGCTGGCTGCAATCTGTTTCCAGTGCCGCCACTTGAAGGTGGAAGACGGTCTTGGTCAGTTATGGATCACTAACCGTAACGCAGGTAGCCAGCTATAAGTCGTTGGCTCTTGTCAGCTCATCCACTGGTGTATCTTGGTTCCCGGACAACTGTATCATCTGCATATCTTAGTTCTTGTATTTCCTTCCCACCGATTAAGAATGGGTCGAACTTATCATACTCTTTGTCATGTGTGACGTTTTACATTATGTTTTTCGCATAAATGTACTAAAATAAGAGAAACGTATACATCCTTGTCTTAATCTTGTCACTAGTGTTCACATTTTAGCCTCTCTTGGTTAGAATATTCTACAACTCATGATTTTGTACACTTCTCCTTTGACACAGACCACAAACTTTCTTAGTCAGAAGTAACTGCTTGTGTTTAAGTAACAGCTCTAGAAACTGTACTCAATATATGATACAGGTACAAAACAGTTAATAAAAGTCATTTTTGGGGGGAAATCGATGGGTCCAGAAGAAAAACAAGAAAAAAACAACATTGGGAAGAGAATGAAGGAGATGTTAATTTATAAAGTAATCACTAACAAAAACAGAACGTCTCACTTTGCACGGTATCAGCTTTTCATAAGATTCTTGTTTAGAATTTCTTTCTGTAAACCTAACCCCTGGCGAGGAACAGACTAACGTATCGCCATTCAAACAATGAAAACATCGCTCGACTTACAATGAAGAAGACAATGCTGAACCTTAGACTCTATAAGCAACGTACTTCGTGGAAATGTTAGATAAACAAAGGCTTGGCAGTCTACACAGAGACGCGTGGAGGGTCTTTAGAGAATACAACACAAGACAATAACCAGCGTGAATGGAGATTAAAGAGAAAAACTGGAGGAAATCGAATACATATTACCTCAGAAACAGCTGAGCAAAAGAGCTAGACATTCACTTGACAGACCCTCAGACGGGAAGAATTGAGTGAACGTACCATATTACATCACCTGTTAGATCGTTTTAATCCTAGCATGGCTGTTTTTTATTTAGATATTTAGTTATATTGCATGTCGTTGGTACATCTGTTAGCTAGTGATACTTTATGTCATTAGTACATATTTATAGAAATATATCATCTATCTTTGCTACATATTTAGTCATATATCAGCTATCGGTGCTACATATTTAATCATATATCAGATATTGCTGCTACATATTTAGTCATATATCAGCTATTGTTGCTACATATTTAGTCACATATCAGATATTGCTGCTACATATTTAGTCATATATCAGATATCGCTGCTACAGATTTAGTTATATATCAGCTATCTTTGCTACATATTTAGTCATATATCAGTTATTGCTGCTACATATTCAGTCATATATCAGCTATCGCTGCTACATATTCAGTCATATATCAGCTATCGCTGCTACATATTTAGTCATATATCAGCTATCGCTGCTACATATGAGAAGTGTTCAAATCAAACCGGATCAAACTGCAACAAGTGAACATACGTACGATTATCATTGTGACGTTACTTCTGGTGTAAACAACACATATAAACCGTCAAGCTTGCAAAATTGTATAGTTTCCTCAGCAGATCGTTGAAAACATGGCGGGTTTGATACGGAATCCGTGCAGAGTTGGTCAGCAAGTGGTGATTCGGTTTCTAAAAGCTGAAGGATGTCGACCAGTTGACATTCATCGCATAATGCTCGCAGTGTATGATGACAAAAGTATGTCGAAGACAGAAGTGAAGAATTGGACAACGATGTTTAAAGACGGACGTGAGTTAACTCAACAATATGCACCTCACCTGGTCTCGGAAGATCTTTTGTTAACTCACGCCCTTCCTTAAACATCGCTGTCCAGTTCTTCACTGTTGTCCTCGACACACTTTTGTCACTATACACTTCCTGCATTGTGCGATGAATGTCAGCTGGTCGACATTCTTCAGCTGTTAGAAACCGAATCACCGGTTTCTGATCAACTATCGACGGATTCCGTATCACACCCGCCATGTTTTCAACGATCTGCTAAGGAAACTATGAGTCGGATGACAATTAAATTTTGCAAACTTTACAGTTGGTATTTGCTGTTTACACCAGAAGGGACGTCATCATATGCATCGTACGTGTATTCACTTTTTGCAGTTTGGTCCGGTTTCATTTGAACATTCTTCGTATTTGATAGTGGTAAATCATATGTTGGTGCTACATGTTTATGATATATCTGTGGTTGGTACATATTTATAGAGATAGTATCTATAGTTGGTACATATTTATAGTGATTCACAGTCAATCGGTGATTTTCTATTTCGAGGCAGTCAACGACTGCAATAGACTCTGGGGTCACTAATCGGTGTGCCTGACCCGAACAGAACACACACGCCGTTTTGGAACTTACTACTCCACCCACACATTTGCTCGAGTGAAAGGCAAGCATCACCCTAGCGGACCTGTAATCGGCGATGGATATATGTAGGTTTCACACCTTCGCTACTCAAAAAACAGCTAACAGAAAACTGCACCTCTTTAGTGCATGTCAATAGTGGGGCAGCCATATTTTACCTGCAATTATGACGTTGTGTTGTTCGCCTGCACCGTGATGCACGTGAAGGGCACGCTTGACATCCTTAGCAACCATATTAATAAGTTACAACACAAAGGCAGTGTTGTTTTTAATTTATATCCCACTTCTAAGGTTTTCAAATGAAACCTAATCGTATATAATATATGTGATGTATGAGAGCGGGTGGGTGTTGATGTTGTTATTGTTGTAGTTCTTTCTGCTTTTATTGCTGTTATTGTTGTTTGTGTGGGAGAGTTGTGTTTTATCGAAGTTACTTGCACTAATTTCTTGACTTTTGACGATAGGTTAGCATTTTACAGTGGCTCTTCTTACGTGACGAGCTAGACGTACTTGAGAAGGAGGATCATTGTCCTCCTGGCTGTAGTGTAAAGCGAGGCTTCTCAGTAAGATAATCACTGTAGGTGGTGTCGAACGACACCTCGCTGACCAGACTACTGTGACACAGCCTGTTTCAGGAGCCCGTCTAGGATGAGAGGAGAAGTATATTCAGTATATTTCACCTGATCATAATATTACTCTTCGCTCCACTTGAACAAATAAGATGAGACAGCTGCTGTGGTGGACTTTAGTTTTAACTTATTTGTGCAAAATTACGAAGGAACTGACAAAGGGACACAATCATTTAAAGTATCTAAATTGTGAAAAAGCAACTACGTCCCTTAGTTTAGAATGCAAATTGATTGTCTCGAGAAAATGAGGCATTCTAATAAATGAGAAATGTTGCACAGAACGGCAACAAAACTAACATCAATAACTTATCACAACACAACGCGTTCTATACAAGTTTCTCTTCTCATCTATAAGGCGATGATCTGGAAACATTGTTGGATATTACCAAAAATACGTTTATGTTAAATGATATTTACTTTCATCTTTCTACCTTACAAAAACCTCTCCCTCCACATTCCCCTCCCAGACTTCTTCATCATCATGTAGCATGTCCTTTATAGAACGTCGCTCCCATCACAGTCTGTCTGAAAGAAACTCTTTCCCTTGTCAAAACTTCAGTCTCCGCCACAGTCATACCCAGGTATTCCTGGATATCTTGGTGCCATCGTCTTCTTGGTCTACCCCTTCCTCTTTTGCCTGGCACCATACCTTCCATCACTGTTCTCTCAAGACCGGCTTGTCTCTTGATGTGACCAAAGTATTTACATTTTCTAGCCAAAATGAAACTGATAAACCAGTTCTCCTCTATGCTGAACTCTTGCCGAGTGTCTATATTTGTCTTTTTCTCTGTTCATTGCATTCTGAGGATCTTTCTGTAACATTTTGACTCAAAAGATTCGATTCTTTGTATAGAAGTTTTGGTAATCGTCCATGATTTGCAGCCATAAGCTGTCACAGAAAAACATACTTCTTAGTAAACAAAAACAAGCTAACTGGTCATAAAATGAAGAATAAACTGCTCTCAAGATCATGAATTATTAAAAGGCATAAAACGTCTTCCATCTTTTAATATCGATAGCACACAAACAAAATTAATTAAAAGGATTGAAGAACTAAGAAATGCATTCAGAACATCTACACTTCAGGTTTTAGAAAAATTAAAGTTTCATTAAGATAAACCAAAGCTTTTCGATGCAAGACAATCTTGGATGCTGTCTGTGAGGTTGAAACGATTAGTGTATTTTGTTTTCAAGTTCATAAGCAAATTTTGGGAAAGAATGCGTCATTATTGTCGTTTACATGTAAGCTTTTTAAAAAAAGGTTTGCAGGTATTTAAATTCAAAAAGGTGAGACGAATTCTGTGCTGTTCTGAAATTATATATGAGCTTTACAATCCAGATGGGGGTTCTCATAGCCAGATGGGGGTTCTCAAAATATCTGCGTGGACATGTTTTTGATCGATTAAAGTAAAGTAAAGTATCCCATAGCATTACTGCCGTACGGGTGTGAGGTGTTAGCGATCTCACATTTCAAAGGCTCGGCTATATGAGGGCGGTAGCCATCTCCTCTCCCTCGCCGCTTTTACTTCTAAGACTGAACCTGTACCCATTTAAGGCTGGGTTGACACGGGAGCCATTGCGGTCTGAAAAAAACATTCCCGCCTCAACTGGGGAATGAACCCAGGACCACTCAGATGCGAAGCCAGCGCGCTAACCACTGCGCTACGCTAGAAAGATTGATAGTTCTGTTCGGTGAGTCTACACTTTATTCAAAGCATTTATCTTCAGATTCAAATTGCATAACAACCAATATCCGGCGATCGATTATACAGTCGGTAACGTCAATGTTTGAATTCTGTGTTTTGGTAGAAGATGATAAGCCACAAACATAACCCAATATTAGTTAAGTCCATCACACAAAGACACCAAAACGGTCTTACCACTTTAAATGCAACACCTTTGTGTTTTGAAGTGTGTATCCGCGCTGCAATTGTTCTACCTACCCTCTTATTTGCATTTAAAAGCTGGACCGTCTATAGTCACCATGCCAGGCAATTCAACCACTTCCCCATACACTGCCTGCGGAAACTGTTGAGGATTAGATGGCAGGACATGGTGCCAAATACAGACGTGTTAGCGCGATTGGGCATGTAAACTATACACAGCATGATTTGCGCAGGACAGCTGAAATGAACTGGCCATGCATGTGGTACGCATGTCAGATCAACGTCTACCAAAAGAGCTCCTAAATGGTGAACTCCAAAATGGCAAGAGAGCAAGCAGTGTGCAGCGGAAAAGGTACAAGGACACACTAAAGAGATCACTGATCCAGTGCGATATTAGCCACGATGACTGGAAAAGAATTGCCACCAATCACACACACTGTCCCACTGTCTCATCGTTACAGCGCAGAAAAATGACATTGGTGCATCTGTCAAATCACAGACGATGTCCAAGTGTGGCTCACGTTCATTAGAGTCTACCGCGGTGGTGTTGGTCAAATGCTGTCACATCGGAATACACGTGTCTTATGCTGTCACCATCTTCGCTTGCAATGGACAACTAACTGATCAGAAAGACTGCAGCAAACTGTGATACCAGTTGTGAATGATAGGCAGATGTATTGTCAGATTGTAGTTATTCTTACATTGCTGAGTAGAAAGTGTAGAAGTTTATTGTTTAACGTTTTAATTTGACTATGCACGTTTAACTGTGTTTTCATCTGAAATATTTGGCTGAAAAGTGATCTTTGTTGACGGTTTGGGTTTGAGTTTTATTTAACAATACTATTTGTTAAGTACGGCGTGTGTGATTTTTATCTGAGTCGAACGTTTAGTGAGCTAAACTTTTATCTTAACCAAAAACCGATGAGCAATCAGTAGCTGTAAGATAACTAAGTTGTGTAACATAAAAGACGTGTTTTTGTAATGAAGATCATCAAATAGTCATGCAAATTAATTATTGTAAGAAATGATGAAGGTGAGTCATTATAAATGCAATCAACTCATTCACTACTATCAATCAATGAATCAGAGCCCAAATATCCTCCCTGTGCATAGACCATTGATCACGTCTCGCCAGCATACACTGTCTTGGGCTACTCTTTCCGTCTCTATCCAGGTATAACCATTTAATAGTAGTTCCATCTCATATTCTCCTCTCTGTTTATTTTTATATCTACTTTCTTACTTTCCCCAAGAAGATTCCAAGTGAGCGCATACCTAGCTATGTTGGACGGCCCTTTCCTCGTCCTACGTCCTATTCAGTCCCATTTTCTTATCTTAATTTGTTGTTCTATTGGCTTCTGTTGCCACATTTTCCATAGGTATTCAATCCTCACCATGTTCTGCCCCTTTATACCCATTTTTCTTTGAAGACATCTGCTAAAGAAAGACTAGAGTCTTTGTTGCATCGCCTTGGTTGTTCCCTGTGAGCTAGCTTCATATAGTAGCACCGACTTGACACTAGCGTTTAATATTCAAAATTTGGTGTGAATCTAGATTTCTTTGAGTCTTCATATGTCGTTTAGTGTCAAGAATGGCATTGTTGTCTTTTTTCAGTTCTGCTCTTTATATCTACATCTGTAAACTCTGATGTGTCAATAGCGCTGTCTAAATAAGTAAAGAAATACACCTATCCTAACAGCACTTCCTTCAGCATGGCTCTTTATTAATAGGGTTGATGTTTTGGAGATTGGTTTTCTTAATGTTGAAATTCCGCTTAATTTGTCCGATTGTTCTTTCACCCCACACGTTTCTCTTGAAATTGGTTATGACTGTGATAAAAGAGCCAGATCATTTGCGTAACCCAGATTCTCCAATTTCTACCGCAATGTACATTGATACCAGTTCTCTTAGCATCGTTTGACGTTTTCATTATTCAATCTATAGCCAATAAGAAGAGTGAGATGGCTTAGCTTGGCTTCGTTCGTTCTCAATCTCCCGCTACCAAACCCTGAAAGGGCTTAAGTAGCAGAATGTAGTCCAGAGAACGGAATGCGTTGTGTCGTAGTTTACAGCTTGACTCCGATATTTGTACCTTTAGGTCCAACACATCCGACTTCAGCAAGCATTTTTTAGTACCGGGTTAGCATTCCCTCTTCGATCCCTTCTCCTTAGCCAGTCTGCCCTGCTGTAGCCTGTTATCCAGGATCACCGCTTGGAGGTGTAGAAGGGTCTTGGCAGCGCTGGTTCGCTAGTCCCGACGCTAGCCGCCAGCTATGGGTAGCTGACCACTGCAGCTCTCATGTGCTGCTCAGCATCTTGATCCCAGAAGAGTGAGATAATGCATATGTGTCTCACCCCTATTCGCATCCCTAAATTGTTAGTCAGAGCTGCGTAATGTACAACACATATATCTTTCTTTTCGGACAAACCGTGTACGAGGGTTATATACTTCTATAGTATCCCATAGTGTCTGAACAGTTGCTAAAGAATGCGTCATTTGAGAATGTCAAACGCTTTAACGTAGTCTATCAAATTATCGTAAATAGATGTTTTTCATTCAAAAGTGTGTTCTACTATGATTGACAGAATGGCTGTATGTGCTTTTCAACCATCTCTATTGTAGCTGGTGCTTCCTAACCATCTCTATTGTAGCTGGTGCTACCTAACCATCTCTATTGTAGCTGGTGCTTCCTAACCATCTCTATTGTAGCTGGTGCTTCCTAACCATCTCTATTGTAGCTGGTGCTTCCTAACCATCTCTATTGTAGCTGGTGCTTCCTAACCATCTCTATTGTAGCTGGTGCCTCTAAGCCATATATTTTTTCAACCACCTTCTGAAGTTTCACAATGGAGATTGTGTTTGCTTTGCATTACATTTGCTACGGTTATTCTCCAAGTTCTCTGCATCTGTTTGTCCACAGATTGTGTGTATCTTTTTTTAACATACCAGTGTAAAACTTATATATTGTATTTTTACCATTCACCTTGGATTATGAATAGCACTGAAGTAAAATGGTAGCCCCCTACCCTCACAGCAAACGCTGCTGACTGGTATAAAACGTTTGAGACCTGTTTGAGACTAGGACTCACCAAGTAGTCGGTGAGGTCATGTTTTTTTTTTTTTTTTTTTTTTTTGCGTTCGCCTTATTTCTCTAATCCCCAAGGCGGTGTGCGTTGCACTGCGTTTTTATTTTGCGCCTGTCGGCCCAGTGCATCCGACTTCAGCATGCATTTTATGTAAGGGTCTGCTTCCTCCTGCATTTTTCTAAGGGTTTGCTTCCCCGGGGTAACGGCCGGTGCTGTGATGGGGATCGAACCCAGCACCTTCTGGTTGTGAGCCGTGTCACTTAACCACTAGGCCACGCCGTCCCCTGGTGAGGTCATGTGACTAACTCCCCTTACTTATGCCTTCTCTTCTCCATAGTAAGTCAGGTATCTCTTAAAAAGTGGATACACGCGTTTGCTGAGAAACGTATTCGGTGTGCATGACCACATCCACCGCTGTTTATATGATGTGTCCTGCATGCTAGTGCAAATTTGCAATTTTATACAATGGACGAGGTAAACGTAGTTCTTCTAGCTAGACACCTGCAGTCAACGAACATTGTAGAGAATCAAAACGTAGAAACTAATAAGACCTTTTATTCAAATTAAACTGAATATTGCATAATAGTATAACAATTAACCTACTTTAAATGTCAAGCCATTTACTTAGTTTATATTTATAAAGGTTAAAGCGCACGAGAATCGTTCATTTAATTTCTCTTTTTCTCTATGTAGCCAATTTTGACAAGCAATGTGTGACTCTTAAGATGAGAGGTAACTGCGAAAAATGTTAAGGAAGCAAATCACATGTCTGACACGCGTCTGGCACTAAGTGAAAATGTCAAATTACATTTAGTATTTAATGTAATGTTATTTTATTTGAGTTATCTCCCCCAATTTAGTTGGAGCTGGAATTTATTTCGTAAACACATTTTTCTCATTGTAATCATTTCAAATTGAAAGGATCGTCAATTCTTACCTTTGCCAGCCAGCTGGTGATAAATAACGCATGTTTTATTTTATTTTGTTTTCTAAATTGAACTGAGTGTCAGTTAATTAATGATATTGCGAAATGTATCATACATTACCTTAATACCAAAAGACAACGCAGACAAAACAACTGAACTACAAACCCATATCACTTCTAAATGTATAAATGTATACTAAAGTAAAGGTGATCCCACAGTAGTTACAATGACGTTGATAGAGACTTCAGTATACTAAGCCAAACGCGTATCCATAAACTGGTCAATACGTCCACATTTCAAACATATATACACACTGGCCAGACGACATGCAGGTATACCGCATAATTTTCCTCTCACACCTCTACCACACACCGTAACACTTGACAACATTTTTGGACAAAAAAAGAGCACATTTTACGAAGATACAGATGTACAAACAGCTACAATATTTAGTCAAAGCATAACTAAACACATTCCTCATCCCCAAACTAATCTACACAGTATCCGACGCCCCTCCCCCTCACCATAAACCAGACAATGACAATCACGAACATAAACATTCACATTCAAGTCAAGTCATCAACTATCACAAGACAAAAACCTAAAGGGTGTCGATCTCCAAAACATAGAGACCCAGACATGCAAACTCTGCGAAAAGGCCATGCTTACCGGAATGTAAGACAACCAAAATAACAAACAAAAGCACACTACAACACTGATCTCAGAACATCCAAACTGCGACCAATAAACAAAGCAACACCACATTACGAAGGAACACTACCACATTTGTACAAGTCATGTATCAAAGCTATTCGCGGACACGATCTACATATTTAACATATACATTAGAAAACAAATAAAACACACAACCATTTACTCAGGATACAAGCTCCCAGACTATACTTCATAAGAAAAAGAAGATATAAATACTTCAAAACAAACTACATGGGCACGTTAAATCTACATAGCTGGGCACTTTGCCCCAAAAGCTAGGGAATTATCACACAGACTCATATATAACATTACTCCCATAAACACACGAAAACCCTAAAAACATAAATGTCAATTATGCAAAACAAGTACACAAGAAACAGAAAAATTCAAATTTTACATATGTAGTACCGCCATACTTACAATACGAATTCTGCAAGACACAATCAACATGCAAATCAAACAAAAAGGTAGACATGTACAATTAAAGCAATAATGCTAGACTTTATACAAAAAAAGACACCAATGATCCAAATAAGAACATGAATCCTATTATCTAGTGTCGAGCACTGTTGTGAATCAAGTATAAATGTGTATCTAATAATAATAATAGTTACCAATCTTAAGTACATCATTAGATTGTGCTACGACTTGTGTTCTCATATGGCTATAGAAACCTGACTAATCCTGGCACAGCAGACTTGTATCCCACTCGGGACAATCATTTGAGGAATCAGCTGTGGTAACGTCCTACGTACTGACGATTTATGGTGGGTGGTACGCTTTCTCTGACCATGCTACAATACACCAGTAAATAGGGTTGCGCATGAGGACGGCTAGTCCATCCTGTAGAAACTATAAGTCACACAACAATTAGCAAACATCTACACCTGATGCTAGCAGATGGGCAACTAAATCAATCACAAATTATCTGTAGATTCACTTATTTATGTCCAGAAATTGATGATTATTTGCAGATTTATTGACAATTTTATGTACAACAGTTGATGACTATCTACAGATCTACTCATAATGTTATATACTTCTTCTTCTTCTTCGTACGCTGTCAGACGTCAACTTGAATTTGTTCGAAGAAAGCAGCTGTCATCCTGAGGCTGTCGACACTGCCATAGAGCTTGTCTAGTGTTGGCACTGGTGATGGCCACATCTGCTTTCTCTGGTCCTCGTATGTTGGGCAATTTTGCAGCGGTCATTTTCTCTGTACCACAGGTGCATTCGTCAGTGCCACTTATCTTCAGTTTATTAATTTCATATACGATTTTATTTATGATTATCTGCAGATTTACTGCCAGTTCTGTGTGCATTTAATTATTATCTGCATATTTACTGATATTTTATGCACAACAATTTCTTATTATCTGGAGAATTACTGATATTTTTCTGCTGAACAATTGATGATTGTCTGCACATTTACTGACAAATTTCCATAGAACTTTCAATGCTTTTTTTTTCCAGATCTACAAACAATTTTCTACAGAATTCTACTTGTTAAATAATCGTGTGTACAAAAAAGCAACTTCAAATGTTGATTATTATGTATTTAATGTAATCAACAAACAATGACATCCAATCAATATAATTGATCGTTTATCTGAAAGACAACATTCCTAGCTTCATTATGAAAGCAACAAATACAATTCAACAACAGTACAATATATACAATTCTGTCAAGCAAACAACGCAACATTTATCTACTACTATATATTTCTTTGTGTGCCATGAGGAAATAAGGTGGCAACAGTCACTGGTTGCTCGTGTCTACTTCCTAACCTTTTATTAAATTCGACAATTTCAGTGGCACTGGTATTCTCTTCCATTGTTCTTCATCTTGTGTTCCTAGATTTTTCCAGATTTTTCTTCAGCTTTGGGTCTAGTCCAGCGATAGTATGGCTGTATTGTTAGCTTATGCCTTACCCCCATCCAAATATTATCGTCTTAATCTTTGGCTGATTCATTAATTTGTATACTAGCCATGTACTCTTCCACAACCATGTGTTTGTTACTTGATCTGACTATCTGGTACAAATTATGCAAGTGGGACATTCAAAGTAGGACAGGGAGACATGCAAAGTATGCAAGGGAGAAATACAAAGTATGCTAGGTAGACATATAAAGTATGCCAGGGAGACATGCAAAGTATGCTAGAGAGATATACAAAGTATGCAAGGGAGACTTACTTTGGTCAATGTCTGTTTCGGATGTAATAATTTGCATGGTTTATATTTTACCTGTGCTGTGAGATAGTTAGTTTAATTTTCTGCCTGCCATTGTGTAGATTTTTTAGTTCGAAAATGGTTTCCCTAATAAAAAGAGATTAGAAGTTGTAGAAGATCTCCAAATTTGAATGTATGTTTTACATGCTGTACATTTAACTTTAAAATTGTTGTCTCTAGTAACCCTCTCAAATTTAAATCAAATCATTATAATTCAAAATAATAATTTGTTATAACTAACGCCATGAAAACTATAAAATTCAAAAGCTGTTAATATTTGTTTTGTAAGTTTTTAAATAATTCTGCAGAGAACACTGGCAATAACCTGTTGTCTATCTAAAATGGCATAATACCATACTCTTGAATATCCAAACTGGCATAATATAGTATTGTTGTATATCCAAACTGGCATAATACTCCAATGTTGTATATCGAAATCCAAAATACTATTACTATAACTAACACAACACAGCAGAAATGCAGAAAAATACATATTATAAATCTTGAGGACTTTCCAATTTGTGTAAGTTTTAAAGTCATGCAAACATTTCATCTAATCTAATTAGAGCAATTGTAATTAACAGAATGACTACATTAGATCTTCAATGCCATTTATTTCTTGCCATCATCTGTCAGGCTGTTTCCTTCAATCTCTTGATGCTATCTAAGTATCTTCACACTGTCAGTGCCATCTTCCACTTTTATGTCTGTTTTTACTTTTCTTTCCATTGTATTCTTCAGCAATGTCATTTTATATAGTTAAAATACTGTAACTGTTGACTGTGAATGTAACCCTTAATTCCCTTTTAGTCCATCCATAACTTCTCTGAAGCTTTCTTATTTGTTTCTTTTTCATTTCCATGAAATAATCAATCAATCAATCAAAGCTCGACGCTCCTCTAAGGGCATAGATGATTGACCACATCTCACCAGCATACACAGTCCTAGGCTACTCTTTCTGTAACTCTCCAGGTGAAATCATTTAATTGTAATTTCCTCTTACATTCTCTGCTCCATGTATGTTTAGGTCTACCTCTCTTTTTCTTCCTCTAAAGACTATATGAGAGCTTGCCTGGCTATGTTAGACGGTGCCTTCCTTAGAGTATGTCCAAATTTTCTTCTTTTAATTTGTTGTTCCAGTGGCTGTTTGAAATGTCTGTAGCACATGTCTCTATTTCTCAACCATGCACTGTCACTTTATATCCATCATTTTTCAAAAGCATCTATTAACGGAGGACTGGAGTCTTTGTTGCATTGCCTTGATCATTCTCCCCATACAACAGCACTAATTTGATCATGAGATGCTCCCTATTTATCTAAGCAATTACATTTACACTCGAAAACTTCATTTCTCTTTTTCACAATTGTGTTTTTTTTTCATAAAGTAAGTCCAACAGCAGAATTGTTAAAGACTTCATTGTACTAGATTTTTGTTTTTGTGAGGTGTGGTAACCAGTGTTCTTCCTTACTGATATGCCTGTTTCAACAGAAAGTCAGGTATTCATTTACAGCTGGGTAAGAATGAAAGTGCCACTTCCCAGAAACAAATCTTAACCTTTATTGTGAGAAGCGAGCTCTCTAATCACTTTGTCACCCACACTCTTAATACATTCAGCAACAAGTGAGCTTAAATAATTAATCATCACTTTGGACATTCACTTCTTGGATTCACAGAGTTAATATGCATATATAAATGTTAATTGCTATACACTTGTGCATGTATCATTATGTACAAAATATCCTATGGCAAATTAAGCATGAAAATGTGAGGCACAATTTTTCATAAGTAAGAGCAAAACTGCCAATACACTGGTCAACAAGACCTCCGTATAGTGTTCACATGTACAAGAACAGCACTACACAGTAGCTGCAAGTGTATTTTATGCACTCAGAAAACATATATACTTGATATCACAAAAGAAAGTGTAATAATAATGAATCCAGATTTAAAGAGCTGCCTTCTAGACGACAAATGTGCTGTACAACTGAGGAAGACATGTAGCTGTGGGTTGGACCAACATTGACTCTTTCCATATCTCAGCTGATAGTATGTTGTGTTTTTAAACAAAAAGAATGTAACTACAGCTCATGATGGTAACAAATGTGACTCATGAAACCAATCAGAGCAGAGAAGCGTCTTCTACATTGCGTGCAAGAAAAATTAGGGTAGTTTGCAGCATCAAATGGTGTGTGTCTGTTCAAGCGCAGAGTCCTTAGCCTATCTGTAATCAGTATCTCCTTTGTCTGTTCAGTTCAGTTCAAGTGCCATCTTCGCATTGTAGCACGTCGGCTGCAATGGACCTCCAGTGTACTCTATCTCTTGCCGTAATGGTCTAATTTGACAGGCTTTTTCCAGTCCATCTCCTGATGTTATCCACCCACTTATAACGTTGTCTGTGTCTTGAACAGCTTCCTTTAACCCTACCATCTAGTATGGTCTTCAACACAGAGGCATGTTTTGTTTATGGCCAAAATAACTTAATAGTCTAACCCTGATTTTGGTTATGAATTCTCTCCACAGAACTTTTCTAATACCTCCACATTTGTTTTCTTCTCTTTCCAAGAAATGCGACACTTTGTATGTATTCCATGCTTAACCCTATCCCTCCATGCAGCGCAAACCATGGTGTTCTGTTCCTGTGATTCCAAATTGATGCCTGTATCATTCACATCTCGCTTGCACTTGTATTGAAGTAGTGACCAATCCCAAGACCTTAACAAGGCCCTATGTTACCTGGAAACCTAAGTTTCAAAAAACGTATTACTTTCCTTTCTTTTCTATTGTCTGATACATATGTTTTCTGAGTTCTTCTAATAAACCTGTCCATACGATTGTTGTTGTAACTTTGTTTGTTTATTAATCTTGTAAATTCTCATGTGTTTTGTTGCAAAAATAGCAATAATGAAGCAAAATCTTTGAAATGTCTTCATTAACAAAAATGTATACTTGTGTGCTAGAACAATGACTTTAGTTGAAGGAATGTCATATGCTCTGTACCATTTGCGAACTAAATCAGCTGACTAGAAAGCAATAAGCAAGCTCTGGTACCATTTCTAAGTTATGTACAATTTACTATCAGATAACCATATCTTTCACAAAATGAGCAGAATTACTATTAAATAACGGATAAACAACAAATGTAGCTACCTGTCAAAACCATTGTCAGGGACTCAAAACATCTGCAGCACATTAAACACTTTCAGGAAGATTAACTGACCTAAGACATCTTTGCTGGGAACCATTGATATAGAAATTGAAACCTCCTTCTTCTTTGTTAAATAATCACATCTATTTCCTTCATAAACTTGGCGGTGCACCCCAGATTTCTCTCATCGTCATACATTTAATCCTTCAGCAGTTGGAGGGGACCATGTTGTCCAAGATCCAGAGATTGGGTTACATGCAAATGGTGGCTGAAAATCAAGCAAAGTTGAGAGCATTCTGTTTGGTGCTCTTCAAAATGCCATCAACTCAACTTAACTTAAAGTTCTTATACTGGTTTAGAAGACTCAGCAGAGTCTGTAAACAACCAGTTTCATTTACATTTCCTTGCTCTGAAAGCTATGCGCATCCAATCTATTCTTAAATGCATTAATTGTCCCTGCCTCCACTATTTCATGTGCAATGCATTTCAAGCATTCACCACTCTCTGGTTTAAAAAATATTTCCTAATATCTAATCTGGACCTTTCTTTAGTTAATGTCCACTTGTTCTTGCAAGTGGTTACATTTTGAAAAAAACTTGTTATTCCATGAATAATCTTCTATTGTTGTTTGCGAACGCCCACAATGAGTAGGTTACTTTTTTGTGCGCTCTGAATGGGACGTTAGGTGCTGGGTTGCAGTAGTTTCCTCACATCCCGAGCGTACTGATAAAGGTAGGCCAGGGTCCTCCAGGTGGTTGTGCTATGCTTGGCTTTATCTGCGTGTCAATCACTACTACCAGGATCACGCCGATCCTTTACCTTGTTAGCCAGGCAACTAGGAAGCCACGGTGAGGGTCTTCGCCACTATGTTTTGCCTGACCCTAATATTTCTGATCAGTATATTTTGCCTGACAAGATGTTAGTCTTCCTCCCCTGATTATCTTACAAACCTGTTTTAAGTCACCTCGAATTCTTCTCCTTTCTAGACACTGAAGGCTGGTTTTTTTTAAGTCTTTTCTCATAACTGTAATTCTGGAATCCCACTATTAGCTTTGTCGCTCTTTTTTGTATCCTTTCCACCATGTTTATATCTCTTCTACGATAAGGACTCCACACCTGAACACAGTACTCCAATCTAGGTCTAACTTATGTTTTATACAGTTCGACTATCACTTCCTTGCTCCTATGTTTAATATTCCTTTTTATTGAACCTATTTGCCTTTTTCACTGCTACCTGGACTTGCCCATTCACTTGACGTATATGATCTTTTATAACCCCTAGGTCTCGAGGTGAATTTGAGATGACGATACAGGTTTATAAGATAATCAAAGGAAAGAATAAATTAAACTATAACAAGTTTTTCAACATACAACCACCTATAAGAACAAGAGGGCATAGCTGCAAATTAACTAAAGAAAGGTCCAGATTAGATATTAGGAAATATTTTTTTAGTCAGAGTGGTGAATGCTTTTAATGCATTGCCACAGGAAGTAGTGGAGGCAAAGACAATTAATGCATTTAAGAATAAATTGGATGCACATAGCTTTTAGAGCAAGGAAATGTAAATGTAACTGACTGTATACAGACTCTGCTGAGTCTTATAAACCAGTATAAAAACAAACAATACCAGTACAAACAAGATGGTCACTGACTGCTTTGTTAGCCATAAGCTAAGGATTCAGGAAAGACAACTAAAAATTGTACACGATAAATGTGCGTGATACTGTCACCTTAAAGAGAAGTACTTCATAACCCATTTGGAAAACATGTATCATAACTTAACTTAACTTAACGTCTTTATACTGGTTTAGAAGACCTTGCAGAGTCTGTATACAACCAGTTACATTTACATCACCTTGCTCTAAAATCTATGCGCATCCAGTTTATTCTTAAACGTATTAACTGTCCCTGCCTCCACCACCTCCCCTGGCAATGCATTCCAAGCAGACACCACTCTCTGACTAAAAAAATGTTTCCTAATATCTAACCTGGACCTCTCTTTAATCAGCTTGTAGCTATGCCCTCGTGTTATTGTAGGTGGCTGTATTTTAAAAAACTTGTTATAGTCTAATTTATCGATTCCTCTGATCATCTTATAAACCTGTATTAAGTCACCACGAATTCTTCTCTCTTCGAGACACTGTAGGCCTGTTTTTCTGAGTCGTTCCTCATAACTGTAATTCTGGAATCCAACTATCATCTTTGTCGCTCTTTTTTGTATTCTTTCTAGCATGTTTATGTCCCCTCTATGATAAGGACTCCACACCTGTACACAGTACTCCAATCTAGGTCTAACTAAAGCTTTATACAGTTTGACGATCACTTCCTTGCTCCTATGTTTAATATTTCTTTTTATCATACCTAACATTGCATTTGCCTTTTTCACTGCTACCTTAACTTGCTCACTCACCTTTCCTGTATGATCTATTATAACCCCTAGGTCCCTTTCCTTATCTATCTTTCTAATATTGTTTTCTCCCATTCTGTATTTATGTTCCATATTGGATCTACCCATGTGGATGACTGTACATTTATCTACATTAAACTCCATTTGCCAGCTTACAGACCATTCTCGAATTTTATCTAAATCCGACATCAATATATCCACTTCCGCTTTAGATGAGACACTACTGCATAGTTTTGTGTCATCAGCAAATTTTGCAATCATGGATCTCATATCAATGTCCAAATCATTTATATATATCAAGAACAAAATTGGTCCCAAAACCGAGCCCTGTGGCACACCACTTTTCACTTCACTCCACTCAGAGTACTCCTTATTTATGTCCACCCTCTGGCTCATGTTCTCCCTGCCTTATGCTTATCCTCCTATTATCATATTGTTACTTATTATACAGTATTTAAAGTTGAACACATTAATTCTCCTATGCAGAAGCAATTAACAACAGTGGAATAGTCATAAAATGCATAGTACATTAAAAATATCTTGAACATAAGACAGTACATGAAAATACATTTTTGAAACTTATGAAATATTATATGTAATCAGTTTTTGTACAAATACATTGTGAAGCATATATAACAGGCAGTGCAGCAGACACACCAAAGAAAGAATGTTCAAGAGTGGTATATTTTCTGTACTTCGTGTGGAGTGCTGGAGAGTAACAGAAGAAGGAATGTTTAAATTGTTGAGGTTATGTAATCATATCCGAGGGTAATTAATTTAATGTTCTGGTTAAACACCAATGTCACCAAGCACTGCTTACCTACTGAGTCACTGTTGTCAAGTGCCTTGCCTCTCAAAGCGATGAACGGAAATGGTGGACGATCAAAATCCACAAGTTTCAATCGACCCCTAGTCTTAAGAGAGGTGGAACCATAGTGGCTGCATCTTGAGTTACCTCTTCTCAGCTTGACTTATGTCTTGCCACTGGTCCAAGGTTGCTTGGGACTAGAGAGTGAGGCTGATGATCAACACAGTTTCTTTTTCACTATAATCCAAATATAGCACAATTTACTAATATCAAGACATAACCGTCTGAAGATGTTGCAATCAACGATAGCACTGGGCAACTAACCTTCTTGGACAAAGACATTATGCACACAATCATAGGTAGTCGATATTGGATTTGGATTGGTTATGATCTCAGAAGACAATCATACTATCATCAAAACCGTCATGTTATTGACCCCAGAAGGAAGACAAATGAATGTCGGACCTGGAACAGCTTGTTGAAGAATTAGAAAGACAGAAATGAACATCAGGAGTCAGAGCTGGGACACCATATAAAGAATTGTTGCAAACTGACCAAAGTGTGGGGAAGTTTGTTGTCTTGAAAGACGCCATCGGGCGTGATGATCACTGATTACTTTGCCAGACAAAGACTTTTATCAAAGATAAAAAAAAAGAAATACAACAGTAAATATAATTACACTTTTAAGTAGAATTCTGGAAACATAAGGCAGTACAGTACATGAGGTATTTTTTTTTGAAATATTCTTCATTCTCACACTTTTTCTTCTGCCAATCCCTGAAAACTCAAATTAATTCATTCTTTTATTCATGTACCATAAAATTATAAGGAGTATTCTTTTTAGAGTTTTCTTTAAAACCCAGACAACTACTCCAACTTCAGCAAGCTTTTGACTTGTGCAACTGGCGAGGAAGTAAACGGTCTTCTACCCTATTGGGATTAGACCACACTGTTAATCTCCTCCTACAGCGTGCACCAAGTGCAACAATAGTCATAGACAAAGCTTTAAGGTACTTTAGACATACCAAACAGTGCATAAATTGATTTTTCTTTACATAGAGCTTAAAACATTAAAAATAATTACAATTCTCAATATATTTTTAAAGACATTTACACGTTGTAGGTCGTATGTAAATTCCACTTTAAAAAAGGAAATCTTGAAACATTTATAACAGAAAAAATAGTGAACTTCATTATTACAATTTTTAAACTCATAAAACAATTCATTCAATCGATTTTGTATTATAAATCTGAAACTGTACAACACAGCACATAAAATATACATTAGCAAAATCTCTAATTACATTTTTACTTATTGCTGCAGCTAACAACAGAAAGTACTCAATGGCAAAACATTATGTGGAGAAAATCATGCTGGAACACTTAGTTGAAAGCCTTTAGCTCATGGTGGTCCAACAGTAGGCCTGCGGACCAAGATATATGTGAGGAGTAAAAAAAGGCCTGTGTAGTTTACGTTTATACAAACAAAAATATTTTCAATTAACCGTATACATTCGAGTTTAAACCAAAAACATCAGGTAAAAGGCAATGTTCTATGTTCTACAGTCATAAGCCTAAATCATTTTGTCTGATGTGATGTCCTTTGTTCCAACACATCAACGGTATCTGATGAGATGTCAGTAGTTCTTGGTGTTTTCAATAATATATGTTTTATATATACATTTTTATGATGACTGACCAACTCTATATTATTTGTTATTTGACTTTTGGGGTTAAGAAATTAACCACCCTACACTTGCCTGACAAGTCTAAGCACCATCTGAAATTACATTGGGGTTTTTCAGACACAATGGAAGCTATAAAACATGTCCCTGCACAATATCTTTAAAAAAAAGAGTAGGTTGATTGCAAACATACCCTTAATTAGTATGTTTGAACACATCAGGACTAACTTTCACTCCACATGTTCACCTTGTTGAATAGATTACCTTTGTGCATTACTTTCAAGTAAAGCCGTTATAGTGTTTGTCTCTGACAATAAAGGAACAGGTTCATGACCTGAACAATGTCTGTTCCAGTTTACCATACTGTAAAAATAGTACCTGATTGTTCTTAGTTAGGGAACTCTAGGAGGATGACAACAGTTTTAAAATATATCATGCATTACAACAGTATCTGAGCTGAGACTTCTTTTTGTGTTAGTTGACCAACATCAGTTCTTTCATTTTCTTCATTTCAAGATGTTTTGCTTTCCTTTGTAACAAAATACCCCATGCTGTATCTATAATAGCATTAAAAAAAATACATATTTATTTTTATTTTTTTTTGGGTTCACCTTATTTCTCTAATCCCCAAGGCGGTGTGCGTTGCACTGTGGTTTTTATTTTGCGCCTGTCAGCCCAGTGCATCCGACTTCAGCATGCATTTTATGTAAGGGTCTGCTTCCTCCTGCATTTTTCAAAGGGTTTACTTCCCCGGTGTAACGGCCGGTGCTGTGATGGGGATCGAACCCAGCACCTTCGGCTTGTGAGCCGTGCCACTTAACCACTGGGCCACGCCGTTCCCTGGAAATACATATGATATGCTCTTAAACTATTGATATGTAGCAGAAATTACACACTTCAACAGTGATGATTGCATATGTTAGCTTTCTGACCGCACCAAAAAGTTAAAAGTTCATAATTTCTTAATCTAACTTGCAACATGGATTTATGATGAGTGATAAAACCTGTCTGGATCAAAGGGATTTGATATGAGGAGGTGGGAGTGGCAATAAAGCATGTACCTATTGGGCTTTACCAATTATTTAGTATATACCTTATAATTCTAACAAAGATTGTGTATGGGGCTAGCATAAATAATACATGTCTAAGGCAATCCATATTTCAAGAGTACATTAACTCCATTGATGCAGACATCCTTCCAGGGGCTCGCTCATTAAGGAATTAAACTGAGACAAAAAATGATTAAATATATACAGAAGGAATTGGGTTCAGACAAGCCTTGAACAGAGAAATAAATGTATCACAAAAAGGTATAAAACAGACATATTGAGATACAGTTGACTTTGAGATTCTGGTTAGCTGAGAGACAGTAAAACTGTAAAGGCAGTTTGAAATATAATCCACATAGTTAAGTCATTAGAATACTTAACCACATTAAAAGGACTTTAACATTTGGGCCTGTTAAGAACAACGATAGAAATATTTATTTTTTTTAATTATAATTTATGAACAATATCATTACCATGTTGTTAGCATATTGTAAACATGGGAAATAATATATCTATTCTCACTCTGTTTATTATATTTGTAAACTCTACCCATCACAGTTTGATTACAACATTAGGGATCAACTTTTTGTTCAGTCTAAGAAATGGTTCAACAATGGTAATGAAGGTGATAATGATAGATGTGGTTGTAAAGGTGTGGCAGCGATAATGATGAACATTGTGTGTTGGGAGATAATGACACAAGCTGTAGTTGAAACTACAGTGATGGGTAAATGTGAATGATTATCAGCACAATAGGGGTAATGACAACATATCACGTGGATCTTCTGATAAAAGTTCCCCTGATCTCTGGGTAGTGAGATCGAACGCACGTGTTCAGTGTCAAACACGTTAAAATTCCCTTGGCATAAATCGGAAAGAGTAAGCTTGGCGGCCACTGTCCAGACAAAATTCAAAATTCTAGTTAAAAATCTACCCAAAATTATTTGTACCTTTCCTCAGGCCTGATAAGCTGCAGGCCGTTTTAAAATACCTACTACGAATTGTCAAAGTTTTTTGCGACCTGGCAACAGACATTAACAAATTCATGTTGGAATACCAGTATCCCAAGTATTCCAAGCAACGTTGAGAGTTGTAGTGATTTGTATACTTTATAATGCATATGGATCCACAGATGGTGGGAATGATATAACCACTGTTTTCGAACATAGATGTTTAAAAAGACTACTAAAAAAGGGTGTGAATGTGGCTAGCAACCTCTCCATGAAATGGAAGTTGCTTTAGAAACAACCCCTGCAGAGAACACACAAAATGCATTGATCCCTTATACACATACAGAAGTTAAAGTATTACCTTAATATGGCAGTCTGTTTAATAAATAAATTTGAAGGTGACTTCTTGACTCCCCTGGTATTGTAGGAAGGTGATCATATTGATGGTGATGATGTGTGTAGATATGGTGTTGCTGATGGTGCAGCTAGGACTGAAACAAGCAGGTCTTAATAATGAATTTTTACACTATGGCGCAGCTGGTATTATGCTACAGATTTTAGTATGCTGGATAATAAATTATGATGCAGGACATTCCATGCAAACTCGAAGAATGGACAAATGTAATTATAAATATTTTTTTAATACAAAAATGGTGTGATGGATATGATGGTGTTGGCTCTGTTTGTACTACTGTTGATGTGTGTGTGTGTGTGTGTGTGTGTGTGTGTGTGGGGGGGGGATCACACTTTTATTACAGGAATGGTGGTGTTAGTGTCAAGATTGTATTACATGAAAGATGGTGTTGGGGTCAAGATTATATTACAGGAAAGATGGTGTTGGGGTCAAGATTATATTACAGGAAAGATGGTGTTGGGGTCAAGATTGTATTACAGGAAAGATGGTGTTGGGGTCAAGATTGTATTACAAGAAAGATGGTGTTGGGGTCAAGATTGTATTACAGGAAAGATGGTGTTGGAGTCAAGATTGTATTACAGGAAAGATGGTGTTGGGGTCAAGATTGTATGACATGCAAGGTAGGGTTGGTGGTGAAGGTAGAATGAAAGTGATTAAAATCAAGCACATTTGCAAACATTCAGACATCATAAAGTTGTTAAACATTACAAAATTAATAGACAACATAAAGTTGCAAATCCTAACTTTGAAGATATCTCTTTGCCTCAAAATCTTAGATACAGTACAAGTATTGCACACCCTTACATCACTGTTTCTGGTCTAACACCTTCAGCTCGGCCTACCCGACAGATCACAACACTATTTCTATTCTTGAACTCTTCAAGGGGATCTAAACCCCAGCCTCTGGTACTTGAAAGGTGCGGTGATACAAACTTGCTGCCTTGCTTACCACTATTGATGGTGCAGTTACCTGATTCAGTATCAGATGTATCACATTTGTCGAGCAAGGCGTGTGTTTCTGATACATTGCTTTCATAAGTATACGAATTAGAACATGAAACAGACTCAGCTGCTCCTTCATCATCGCTTTTTTGATCATTGGAAACTGGGTACATCTGTATAATTGCTGAATTCTGCTCAGAGAAGGAATGACGCTGTGGTGCCTCCTCCGGAATACCTGGCCAGATATTTTCTTTTGGAGTTCTATTAGTTGAAATATGATTTGAGTCTATTGTCAGGTAATTCTTGGAGAGAAAATCATTTCTGTCGGGATATAAATGGTTATGAGAGGTTCCCTTTCCTCCAAGGTTGTAGATCTTATTGGCACAGTCAGGATTCCATGAGGTCGGCCGTCGGCTTTCTGAACTCAGCTTTCTGAAGCGAGACAAGCGCTTGTGGCGGTAGTGGTGATCTTCAGAGTTGAGAAAGTAGGTCAGCAGACTCCCCTTTCCCTGGAAAAGTTCAACAGACATGATCAATTACCTCTTTCAGTTAAAAAACTTGTTGTTAAATATACTTTATTACATTTTTGATGTTATGTTGAAAAGAAAGATGAAAACACTTTGTCTTTGAAAATATTGATAATAACACGGTAACAGAAATATATTTTTAAAATTCATATTATAACATGCACAAATATAATAAAACAGAAGATGATTATAAGAGAAATTGTATACAAGTACCAAGATGAAGTAACACATTCTGATACAGATGAACAATATAGAAAAAACACCCACAAAAAAAGTATAATAATAATGGCAAGAGTGAGATAGGAACGTAAAAACAGTTTGTTTTTTAGTCAGAGTGGTTTTGAATGTAAGAACCCATTATTATTAAATAGTGTCTAAAGTAATTAGTTCTAAGCTGGAAACCAAAATGTTATTATAACCATACAAACACTTGCAATATGAAACAACAGTATGTACTGTATAACACAAACATTACCTTCATCTCTGTAAATCCTCTCTCATCCAAGTGATAGCCTCCAAGTTTATCCAAGATTTGCTTGCAGTCGGTGCTGCAGTGGATCTTCAGAGCTGTAACATAAATTGATTTTTATGTTAGGTTATGATGAAACAACATCACTCCACCTCAGGCAGACCTGCTGGGCTCAGTTATACACTAAATAGCCAAAAGTATGAATACTGTTGATAAATGTAGTTTGATGATTGTTCGCACAGTAATTGATTTGATGTCCTATTAATCATGGTAGATCACTCAATATTTAGAATCTTAAGTACTTAAATTATGATGTACCCCAGCAATATCTTCTCTCAAAGAATAGCATTTAAAGACTAATTACTCAAATATGGACACAACAATTACTGGATACCTGGGATAAAGCTATAGAAATATCTATTCAATGTAATGAAATAAACAATTTCAACCACAGAAATAAGAAACAGTATTGTGATCAAGTTGTTGTGGAGAGAAATAAGTGATTACTTCAGTAAGCTTAAAGAATAACTATTTAGTGGAGAGAAATAAGTGATTACTTCAGTAGTTTAAAGAATAATTATTATCATCAAAATTATTCAGTTCCCTGTATATCACAAGTCTTCAAAAATATATCTATCCAGAGATATTTTATTGCAGCTCTAACCATAAATGTTTGTTTCCATTTTGTATTGATCTCCTGAACAGAGATTTCAAGTAAAAAAAAGATATGCTTGACTTACGTTCTCCTGTCGACTCAATTCTATTGGCTGTATTCACAGTGTCACCAAATAGACAGTAGCGGGGCATCTTTAAACCAACAACTCCTGCACAACATGGACCTGTGGAATCACAACAAGAAATTATCAGCCATTTGTTTGTTATTGCCAGCACAATATTTACTAAAATTAACAACATGAATAGCATGGACTAAGGTAAAATCCATGGACATAATGGGGCAATGAGGTCAACATCCACTGCTGTATGTGAAATTCATGTGAATGTGGAACAATTTGAGCTGCAAAGAGATGTGGCTGCTATGGAAGCGTATGAGAGGAGCAAATGAATGACCAGACCACCCCAATGGATATTTTGTAGAAAAATAGCAGAAAAGCAGAGAATAAAACAAAAGTCATTCCTCCACTATGTCAGTGAGATTAAAGACAGGTATCATCTGTCATGTAAAATAGAAGGAGCACAGAGAGTAACCAGAAATTTACCACCACAAAATGCCAGAAACAAACAGATAATACAACAAGAAGTTCTTCTTCACTCACTCTCAAACTCCCACTACCAAGTTCTGAAAAGAGCTTTGCAAGCAGCAGGATGTTATCCAGAGAATCAAATGCTTTGTGTTGCAGTTTACAGCTTGGCTGTGATACTTGCACCTTTCAGTCCAACACATCCAACTTCAGCAAATACAAGAAAGTTCTGATCCAGTAAGTCTTATGAGAGAACCACGGAGAACGATTGACATCCACCCAAAAGAATGGATACATGTCTATACTGATGGGTCTGCCTTTAAGTCCACCATTAAAGCGAATATAGTCTACAGAGAATATCCAGACAGAATATCTAATGAGCTGTTTGATGCCTGTGGGGAGATATGTTCAAACTATGAGGCAGAAATAACAGCACTGGAAGTAGCTCTGTACCACTTGTATTTGATGTTTCCCCATCAAAAGCCCAAAGCATGATAATCTTTACATACTCATTATCTGTCCTTTCAGCTCTGGTAGATGGCAGCCATTGTAAGCCTGAACTTACCCAAATATTCCTAGATGTCAACCAACTTCTCACATCCCATGAGGTCAGAATAGTTATGCAATGGATCCCTGGTCACTTAAATACACTCAAAGACAATGACAAGGCAGACAGACTGACTAAGAAGGGATCATGCAAGAACAACAATACACACCAACAATCCTACAGACAGTCAAACAACTACTGAAGAAAGAAACAGAGAAGCTTGGCTGAGAAACAGAGAAGCTTGGCTGAATAGATGGACAATGGGGAATACTCGGAGAGAAATTTACAAACATATGGCCATTCCAAAGAGAACATCAACCTCCTGAAAGAGCTTGCCGGTGTTAGGAAAGAGCTTCTTCTTCCTAGGCCAGACCAATGGAACACTTTGTTTGAAACTAAACAACAGCTCATAAACACTTGCAGATACCACTAAATAACACTGGACCAAAGGGCAGGAGCCCACAGGCTGCTTTATCAATAACCAACCAACCAACCAACGAACAACATGAATATTAATCCTCCATTGTTACACAACATGGACTGGTTGAGTCATAAACATTTCATTATACTACCTGTACAACCAAGCTGTCACACAAATACCAATCCTAATATTCACAATGCAATCTGGGCATTCACAAACATATGAGTAAACATACACACACATGTATGAATCCCTATTCTAATTTTTTGCAGTGAAATCTGAGCAATTACAAACATACAACTAAACATACACACCTGTATGAATGCCTATCCTAATTTTCACCATGTAGTCTGAAGTTCCTCTTATTCTAAACCTCTTTTGCTTGATTGCTTCCAAGATGAGCAGGGACATGGAGGCAATTTCTCCTAAAGGAAATCCAAGAAAATGTTGTTTTAGTTATCTTTCTTATGCATTTTTGTTTAAACATGGTGTGAGGTGACTGAATGGTAGTGGTTAGATAGCATGTATTTTCATTTTAAGTGACTATGTTTGATCTCAATTGCTCCAGTCTACACAGCTTAAATGCATTCCTGACTTAACAGTTAGAGAAGACAAATAGATGATATAGAAAATTGGTCACCTCACCAGAAAATAAAACTTAAGTCTATAACACATTAATCTCAACAGCAGTGTCTGATAGGTGGGACTATCTTGACTAGAACAGGAACTACTAACAACTTATGAGGATTTCTTCTTTTATTTATTTATGTTTGTCAATTTGTAAGATTAAGGTTAAGGTTTATCAATGAAAAATATCATGAATTTTTTATCTATCAACAAAAGTCAAATGAATGTTTTATCTATCAACAAAAGTCAAATGAATTTTTTATCTATCAACAAAAGTCAAATGAATTTTTTATCTATCAACAAAAGTCAAATGAATTTTTTATCTATTAACAAAAGTCAAATGAATTTTTTATCTATCAACAAAAGTCAAATGAATTTTTTATCTATCAACAAAAGTCAAATGAATTTTTTATCTATCAACAAAAGTCAAATGAATTTAAATCCCAAATTTGATGTACAAATTATAAAGTACAAGGATAAGCCAATATGCAGGTCACAATCCGATGACATATCTGACAAATGTAGTTGGAAGTTTATAAATGTGTAATTAGGTGGCAACAACATCCAGCTTGGCGATTGCTGTAGGCAGCAGATACTAAGTGTTGCATGCACGTATACAGCCAAGATACAAAATGGTATCCATGCTCACAGAGTGTACAATCAAAGAACAGCGTGCTATTATGCGTTTTTATGTTTTGTGGGGAAGAGGCAAAAGGACTTTGAGCAAAGGATATGCATAAGAAAGTGCTTCCAGTTTACAATGCAAAGTGTTTGTCCTGTAAAGTGATGTATAACTGGGTCAATACAATTTCTCAAGCACTCTAAAAAAATTGCTGAATAAGCCTGACCTGGTCGTCCTGTTAGATTACAATAGAAGCATCTGTGAGGTGAATGAGGGAGATGATTCCAGTTGACAGGCGAGTAATTATAGACAGTGTAGCAACTGCAATAGGGTTATTGATTGGTTTAGCCTCCAGCATAACGCATGATCGATTGAATTTCCTGAAAGTGTATAAATGGTGTTTACCCAACCAACTGACCAATGAACCGAGTGGACATGTCCTTCCACTGATAAAGCATTAGGATAAGTGTATCAATGTTGGTGGAAATTATGTTGAGAAATAAAGAAATATGTAAGTGCAATTACAAATTGTTTTCAAGTTCGTATCTCATTCAGTTCGTTGTTCTAATAGTCATTTGTGACCTATTTACTGACTTGCCCTCGTAATTCACAGACCATTCCTCTAAAAAAATCTAAGAATAGTTTTGAAATGTTCAGTTTACTGCAAAATGACATCTTGCTTACCTGCATGTCGGTCGCCGTTTCTTATAGGGAGACCACTCACGACCATATAGGCATCACCAATTGTCTCCACCTTGTACACGTCAAACTCTTCGATGATGGCATCGAAACATGTATAGAGGTCATTCAGGAGATCAACCACCTATTAATCATTATATTTAAACAAAATTAATTTCAAAATCTTTGGCTTTAGGTATTTCATAATTTTTTTAATAACTGAAATCAAGTAAACTTACCATAGAGGAGATATAAACATGCTGGAAAGGCCACAAAAAAGAGTGGTAAAGCTGATAGTGGGATACCAGAATTGCAGTTATGAGGAAAGACTCACAAAAACCAGCCTACACTGTCTAGAAAAGAGAAGAATTCGAGGTGACTTAATACAGGTTTATAAGATAATTAAAGGAAAGGATAAATTAGAATATAACAAGGTTTTATTTCAAAATTGTGTACAACCACCTGCAAGAACAAGAGGGCATAGCTACAAATTAACTAAAGAAAGGTCCAAATTCGATATTAGGAAAACATTTTTTTAGTCAGATAGTGGTGAATGCTTGGAATGCATTGCTACATGAAGTAGTGGAGGCAAGGACAATTAATGCATTTAAGAATAGATTGGATGCACATAGCTTTTAGAGCAAGGCAATGCAAATGCAGCTGGCTGCATACAGATTCTAAAGAGTCTTCTAAACCAGTATAAAGACGTTAAGTTTAATTAAGTTAAGTTAACGCTTGGTCTAGGAGTCACAAATTCGGGCCTGTGGCAGTGTGTATAGAACGAATTCTCACGCCCTTTCTGTGTAATTTAAACCTCAGCTCATAAACTGAAGATAGGGGGCACTGACGAATGCACCTGTGGTACAGAGAAAATGACCGCTGAACATCTGCTGCAAAATTGCCCGACATACGAAGACCAGAGAAAGCACATGTGGCCATCACCAGTGCCAACACTAGACAAGCTCTATGGCAGTGTCGACAGCCTCAGGATGACAGCTGCTTTCTTCGAACAAATTCAAGTTGACGTCAGACAGCGTACGAAGAAGAAGAAGAAGAAACCTCAGCTCTAATGAATTTCAACATGTCAAACCTCGTGTGACAAATTATTTTCAATAGGTCTACTTAGGTGAACAATCATAACAGCATTGCCTTTTTTACGTGCATAACCAATGTTAGTGGCCTGTATCAATTGAACATTCAAAACTAAAACGGGTTATTCTAAAAGCATAATTTATCCGCCAAACCAAACGAATTCGGGTCTCATAGGTTGCAAGCCAGCAAGTGGGGCTCAGTTCAGTTTGAGTGTCATTGCAACAGCGAAGTTCAGCTGCAATGGTTTTCCAACG
This sequence comes from Ariolimax columbianus, assembly GCA_036924085.1. Classification (NCBI taxonomy): domain Eukaryota; kingdom Metazoa; phylum Mollusca; class Gastropoda; order Stylommatophora; family Arionidae; genus Ariolimax; species Ariolimax columbianus. The sequence continues at coordinate 98,021,023 of JAVGWX010000006.1, read as the reverse complement.
TCCTCTGTATCATGCATTGATGGTAAAATCAACCAGACGTGTTGTCCACCGATTGGTGTTATCCTCCCGCTTATGGTGCTGTTTACCTGAGGTACACTTACCTTTCACTTTCAGTATTGCTTTCATCAAGATTTCTTTTGATATCTGACTCTAGTTTCGTCCATTAACTCTCTTGGCACTCCTAATTTCTGCAAGACCAAGCATATACACCAGATGTCTCATTTTTGCATTAGTGAGTTCTTTGTTTGTATTTCAATATGTGATTCATGTTGGTGAAAATAGACGTGGTCATCTATATTATCTTCTTAATTTCCATTTCGCATCATTAATCTTCCGTTTTTATGTTTCCAAGATAGAAGGAGCTCATTACATGTTCCGGTATCTATTGTTATCCGTTGCGTAGATTTTCGAATCTTCTTAGTTAATAGTCTTTTTCAATCATGACTGACTATAGGATGATATGACTTGGAGTGGTAAACAACAAATATATACCTAACTTTTCTTATTTTCTTTCTCCTTGCGGCATTGTCTTTTCATTTCTCTGTGATGCACGCTGCTCTTCACTAAGCGTGAAGTACATCTCCACTTGGATCGGTCTACAGCTTCGTCTTCCCAGGATGTCAGACTTATGTCCAGTGCCTTCATAGTACGCTTACACATTTCTTTAAACCTTAACTGTGGTCGGCCAACTGTTCTTTTGCCATCCGTCAACTGGCCATAGAGGATATCTTTTGTAATGCGACCATCGTCAATGTAACGAACATAATCGACCCATCATAGCCTTCGCTGTCTAAGGAGAGTGTCAATGCTTGGGAGACTGGGGCAAGAGTGCACCTCTGCATTTGTCACTCTGTCACTCTATGCAAACACGTATTTAATAATCATGTGAAGTAGACGTATACTAACATTAATTAAGTGAAGCTGTCATACACTAACATTAATTAGATGAAGTAGACATACTATAACATTAATTAGGTGAAGTATGCGTTCTCTAACATTAATTAGATTAAGTAGACATATTATAACATTAATTAGGTGAAGTAGGCATACTCTAATATTAATTAGGTGAAGCAGGCATACTCTAACATTAATTAGGTGAAGCAGGCGTTTACTAGCATTAACTATTATTATTAGTTTTTCTTCGATTGATGTGATCCGGCATAAAGAGTTTCATGGCTTTGGAATATTAACCGCTTGTACGAGCAGAGGTAACACAGTGTGCAGACAACAATTTGTATTTCACATGCAATATAACAAATTTAGGTCTTTATCGTATCCTTATGATTAGATTACTATAATCCTAACCACAGGCCACCCCCTCCCCAATTTCCAATATTTTAAATAAACGGAACGAATACAGTAAAATCTTCAAGAACCAGATTCAAGGACATGATTGCCAAGTTGGAAAAATGACATATAACGCGCTGTACTGACTCGCAGCACTAAAAAGCAGCCGAAGTGAATAATCAGAAAGATGATGATACAAAGAAGAACATAGTGAAGTTGTAGGAAAACACAGGATGAGACAAAAGAATTCAATTTAAAATTGTAATCATCCAATAAACAAATGTCAGCTCCATGTGAAGCACAGGTCTTCAATGAATATACGTCGTTAATAGATTCGTCCATATCTGATGAAGTTTTGAAGACTGATAGTTTTTACAGGAAGTAGTATCCAGGACCATGTTTAACCGCCGTAAGTTGTCCCTTACTACACGCTTGGTAAGTTACAGTGTTGCTATTCTTTGCTCCGCACGTGGACCCGTGTAAAGGTGATTGTAATGTTGCCACTCTACATTATATTCACCGTTTAAGTCAATCTACAAAAGCCTCTTACCTCCATTGGTGTGCTGTCAGCACTAAGCTCGGTAAAGCCCACAATGTCTGAGAAATAGATGGACACTTGTTCAAACTGTTCAGGTTCTATCCGGTGACCTCGTTTCAGCTTCTCAGCCACAGATCTGAGGATATTGTCATACCCGTTAACAGTTCATGTAATATTGCAGTGTCTGGTGTGGTTCTACTTCGACTCTCCATAATGGATCAAAGTCTGTCGAATATAAAAGAGGAGACGAGTTGCAGCTTGACAGTGAAGTGGCGCCACAGCCTGACAAACCCACACGAGGAATAAACTGTATGCTCACGAGAGAATCCTTAGACACAACCCACCGTTTAAGAGGTAAACAGGTGTGATTATTTTGGTGCAACAACGGCGACGACGATATTGAAGAAAAACAAAAACAGAATAAAAAAAAAGAACAAGAAAGCAAATAAGAACAACAACAACAACTGGAATGGAGCATAAAATGCTTGTCATCGTCTATAAATACTCACATAATTAATGTGGGATGTTTCAGTGCTACATTAGCCATAGCGCCACTGATCGCTTATTCAGACTTCAATCTATGATATTTTGAGACATCGTCGTTGTTGTTGAATACATTTAGTATGTTTACTGTTTTGTGAGCCCTGAAAAGTTCGTTAGATATAGGGTTTGTATTTGCTTTCCTCACATCACGAGATGAACTGGGGTCCTTCAGTCTGTTGTACTTCGCTAGGCTTCACCTGCATGGCGCCACTACTATGGAGATCATGTAGACACACCGACTGCCCTGAAAACAGCCTGTTTCCAGGAAACGCTATTTGGAAGCGAGGTGTGGTCTTCGTTAGTATATTGCGCCTAACCCTGACGCGTAGTCCTGGTCAATATGTTGTACCTGACCGGACTAGTAACTCAGTTCCCCCACTGCAAGACGAAATATACTTGAATTTTGTTTCTCAAATACATCAATTAATTTTAGAAATATTATTGTTCTGTACATTTAACGTGACAAACAGAGCCCTTAACTATATCGTAATCTGTTTTACCATTTATTTCAAATATGCAATATCACGAAAGACACACATACTTGTATACTGTAAACACTCTAATGTCACTTCACGCGAAGCAGTCAAAAAATTATATTATTCTAAGCTTTCCTATCAAAGATGCTCTTGCATTAATTTTTTATTGTTTTTATTAAGGACGTAAAATTATGCTATTCAGCACGGAATATATACAGACTTATTGTAGTGGTAGAAACAATTTACCCTTTGCCTACTTGATCTAGGATGCATAATTCTAACATTTTATGGTAGATTATGTTATACTTGAATGGTGTAAAAGGTTATCTGTTATTTATTTGTATGGTTATAATAAAAATTCACGGACAGTTAAAGACATATACATGACTTGTAGAATGTGCAATTGTACTTTAGAAAGTTGTTGCCATATCCTGTGTCTGACATTTTAAGCTACTATTCTGTTAACAATCGATGTTATTGCACTCTGAGCAGATCCATTGGTGTTCATTCCTTCTTACTACTCTTAGCAAATGGTAAAGAGTGTGGATAATGATGGTTCACGCTGTTCGCTGGATGTACACACTCCTAGTACATCTTCTCAGAAGCCCCGCTATGAAAGACCTGTGTATGATTTCACAATTTAGACACGTGTCCCTGACATTTGAAGTGAGACAGTGAGTCTTAAAATATTATGTAAAACCAGTATTGAAATTTGTAGAATGCATTTTTTTAAAGGTTAAATCATCTGCAGCAATATAAGTCTGGTTCCAAAAGATAATACTAAACATACTATGAACAGATACGAAAATAAATAATGATAATTTGGACAAAAATAGAAGGCAGAGATAATTTCATATAAACAAAAAAAAAGAACCTATTATATTCATTTAAACATATTTTATTTAATGAGGGTATTTAAGACATTGTGACAAGGGAATGGTCGATGTCAAAAGCAGCAATTGAAAACAAAGAAATACACTGAGTGAAAATGGTAAACCAACAGAACACATTTGACAAAATATCTGAATGACGCAACTGACACAGGGTTGGGAGATGGTTTTAAACTCCACTGAGCATGATACATGATGATGGTTGTGTTGATGATAATGACGAATACTGAGGTGGTGGTTGTGGTTGTCATTATGAGAATGCTGAGATGAGAAACATAATAGAAATGATGTCTCTGATATCCAGATTTGAATTAAAACATATCAAAGTTGAAATGCAAGTTACCGCAGACACGAGGCGTTTGTTGAACAATAAAGCTACAGACATCGAGCAAACACGAATCAAGAGAGGGTTGTCGATGGCACAGGCAGAGAGAACAATTTAACAAGTAACTACAATTGAGACGTTCGTTAAGGGAAAAGATTGTGCCGACACTTGAGGTAGAATTACAGATTACCAAAGAGCCATTATAACCCTAGACAGAGAATGCAGAGAGTGGAGCACAAGAGTGTGTAGGTGAACAACAAGAATTCTGGATACACAAGAGTATGTAGGTGAACAACAAGAATTCTGGATACACAAGAGTATGTAGGTGAACAACAAGAATTCTGGATACATAAGAGTATGTAGGTGAACAACAAGAATTCTGAATACACAAGAGTATGTAGGTGAACAACTAGAATTCTGGATACATAAGAGTATGTGTGTGAACAACAAGAATTCTGGACAGACAAGAATATGTAGGTAGCAGAAAGAATTGTAATGCACAAGAGTATGTAGGTGAGTAGAAATATTTATAATATTCTTACCTAGGCAACATCCTCAGGAGTAAATTCTCTGTCATCCTCTTCTCCTGTCGCAGCTGCTCTGTCCTCTCAGCAACAACAACTTCCAAATTGTTGGCGTACTTCTCCATCATAGCCAACATGTTGTCAAAAATGTTGGACTTTCTGTAAGAGATGAGGAAAGTTCAGATCATTTCACGTCAGTTCAGCTGTGCCGGTGAGCGTCTTGGTGAGCTTCTTCTTGTTTGCGTTCAAGATCTTTTGGTCATGCTATATCTACAGGCCAGTCGCCATGATAAAGTCTGTAGTCTTCACCAGGTCGGAGCGGCTGCCCCACAGCTTTTGTCTCAGCTTTTCACCCTCTGGCCAGGTCTGGCATCTAATTTCCCTATAGATTGGGCATTCTTGTAGAATATGCTTAGGGTTCTGGCATCCTGTTCCACGTGGGCTCTCATCGGTGTGTGAGATCTTCAGTCGGTAAAGATGTTCTAGTAGTCTGCAGTGTCCAGTTCTCATGCGAAATAATGTAGTTTGTTGATTTCTTTTGAGATAGTGAATTGGGTCTGGTGTACTGCTTATGTTTCTGTCTTCTCTCCATTGGTGTATATACTGATTTCTGATGATGTTCTTAATTTCTCTGTATGCTACTCGATGATTAAATCGTGCCTTTTTGCTGCCATATTTTGCCAATGGGGAGCTTAAACCGTCGTTCTTGTGTCAAGTGTGCTACATCAGTGACTGTTAAGCCCGTGTCGTTTAAGAATTGATATGTTATTTGGTCTCCCTCGCGTTATAAATGGGCAGTGGTAGTCGATTAGGTAGCAGTCTCATGTGAAAATCTAACCAACGGATTTTCTGTTTAGAAATGAACTCGGCATAAGCCCATGTGCAGATCCCATTTCAGGTGGGAACTGGGTGTACCCAGGAGGAGGATTTCCTGCTTAGCCGGCTAGGCTTGAGCAGCTTATTACTCTCCCGTGGAGGGTGATAAAGTGATGTGCGAGTCCATCTTAATACACTCCAGCACTAGAGCAAAGTAGACCCGCAGCCTGTTAGGCGCCATCTATGCTGCTCTTAACAAACCACCTAACCACGGCCAGTGTTATGCCATGTCACACAGTTAGTCGGCTCCTACGACATGCTCTCTGTGTAGCAGTGGTGCTATTCTTGTCCTTGTCATACACATAGACCCCGGCAAAACCACCTTGAACATATATATATATATATATATATATATATATATATATATATATATATCAGATGTGTCGGACTGATAGGTGTAAATATCGCAGTCAAGCTGTAAACTACAACAAATTCCGTTTTCCAGACTACATCTTGTCACGTGCACAGCCCTTTTTAAGGATGGTAGCGGTAGTTTCAGAACGAACGACGAAGAAGAAATATAATAATTTGGTTTTGGGGCAATATGTAGCTCATGTATTGAGTGAGGAACCTTTTCTGCCGTTGTCACATGACTGGCTTCTCTTGTTATTTAATCTACGAAAACGGCGAACATATGCGGAAAGATGTAGCAGATATACTCGTGTGTGATAAACTACGATCTGCTCATTAGCTGGCAGAAGTCAGCTCGCTCCATTATATCGAATTGGTTCCCTTATGACGCTGAACGGCGTGGTGATGTGCAATCTTCTTTCGTGCGTTTTGATGGCTGTTGTTATTGTTAACCCATGTATCTGTTTCAGTTCATGGCTGTTGTTATTGTTAACCCATGTATCTGTTTCAGTTCATGGATGTTGTTATTGTTAACCCATGTATCTGTTTTAGTGCAGGGCTGTTGTTATCGTTAACCCATGTATCTGTTTCAGTTCATGGCTGTTGTTATTGTTAACCCATGTATCTGTTTTAGTGCAGGGCTGTTGTTATCGTTAACCCATGTATCTGTTTCAGTTCATGGCTGTTGTTATTGTTAACCCATGTATCTGTTTTAGTGCAGGGCTGTTGTTATCGTTAACCCATGTATCTGTTTCAGTTCATGGCTGTTGTTATTGTTAACCCATGTATCTGTTTCAGTTCATGGCCGTTGTTATTGTTAACTCATGTATCTGTTTCAGTTCATGGCTGTTGTTACTGTTAACCCATGTATCTGTTTTAGTGCAGGGCTGTTGTTATTGTTAACCTATGTATCTGCTTCAGTTCTTGAGAAAAAAATTTGAAAATGGGTATTAGAACCGACGCTGCACATGCGTGCCCTCACCTGCACTCAGTCTCTTTCATTGCCGAAAGTGTCGACGACGGAGCACAAACTCCATAGTTCCCGAGGCGGCTCTGAAAGCAACCTCGGACTCGACTTGAAGAAGCGGCAATACAACAAATAAACTCCGGACATGATGTGTCTGTCAAACCGAGCATCACGTGATTTGAACTTGGTATGTTGGGTTTGTAAACCAAGCTTAGGTCTCCTTGACTACACATTCACCTAGTGTGCCATTTGTAGCATTCTTTTTAAGCAGTCAATCCATACATGACTGTGGATTTCCTCTTGCTTCAAACTCTGCTGTCGGGTAACTATATAGTACAATCGGCAGATTAAAACGGAATTCTTACTCGTAGATGTACATTTTCCACACAAAAAAACACAAATGACACATCACTACATTTTAAAACGCCGAAGGACACTCTGGTCTCACACATTTGCTGCCAGGAACTAAGTACGTTGCTCTTAGAGATCGTGAGACAATAATTAAAAAGAATACCGAACCTTATCAAATACGTCACAGCAGACCACAGACTGCGATTGTACAAGATGTTTTAACGTGGACGCTGTTCCAGAGATATCCGCAGTGTTGTAACGTTGTAGATGTACCAGATATATCCGTAGTGTTGTAACGTTAAAGCTGTACCAGAGATATCAGTAGTGTTATCACGTTATAGTGCGACCACCAGAAATATCAGTAGTGTTATCACGTTAAGGTGTCATTGGAAATATCTAGAGTGTAAGCACACATATCCATCAGCAGCACTATCAGGAGGTTCAAGTGTAATATCAGGTGTGATTATTATCTATATTTACCTTGTATATAATCCGATGACATTTTGTATTTACTTAACTAGAAAAAAATATACAAAGATATTAAAATAGAGGAAGGCTTCTGATCCTATGCCATAAAGTAGCAGAGCTTACACAATCACAAAATGTCAGTTCACAACAAGTCATCTCATAAGTTAAAACATTCCTTGCCTGATCAAATTCACACACACGATTCTTAGTGACGCCATCACCAAATTGATCTGTACATTCTTATCAATAAACTCTGTGTTTAATTTATAAAGGAGTATGTGTAACTTGTCCTTCTACACACAAGTTGGCCAATAGAGTTGTCTTTCACTTTATTCATTGTCTTGTTGGGGTTTCTCATTTGATATTGAAGGTCTGAAAATGTTTAAGTAATTGTGCATATCGAGATCTCAACTACTATAAAAAAAATGTTAATGAACAACTCTAGTTCCTTTGTAGACACTGTCTTCGGGGATAAAGTGTACACAATTCTATTGTACTAGCACTCAGCTTTTCATCGCCAATTTGCATTTCCTAACGGTAAGTCAGATACCCGAAGACAACTGTGTAGACTGGAGCATTTCAAGACCTGTGATTACATTTATATCTTACTGTGAGAGACAAGGTCTAACCGTTCTGTCACTCTCGCCTATTAATTACTAACAATTAATATGTTATGAGTTCGCTGAAGCTAAAGCTACACTGATCAGAAGCCGTACACGGTAAATGTTATCATTCTGCACTAGTGATCAGTCACAAGGCATATAGACTTATTTCTGCACTTACAAATAGCCTTGTTGGATGGGCTTGAAGCGGGAACGGATACCATATTTGAAGTCTGGTCGAAAGTTGGGATCCTCATCCCAGCAGTCCTGGATCATGCTGACCATATTGGCGTTACAGGTCAAGGTCGATATGTCCGGTCTCAACACTGGCGTGGATCGATTTGGCAGGCTGTCTACGATTTCTGAGGGTTAGAATACAGCTTTATTTTGAACAAAGAACAGAGTCACGAAGCGATATCCACATTTCCAAAATATGTTTCAAGAATCCAGTCAGCGTGACTGTATAAGTGGTACATGTTATATTTCAAAGGGACACGTACGGTTAGGACTACAGCTAAAATGGGATTGATTTTTAATTCGCCTTGTTTGCTCCAAGTGAAAAGAAGGGTCATTTACTACAGGTGACACATTTACAGGTAGACCGTATCCAAGTATTTGCGGTGGCAGTATCCTATGTTGTATCAATGTATACACTGCTTCCTATGTTGTACCAATGTGTACACTGCTTCCTATGTTGTACCAATGTATACACTGCTTCCTATGTTGTACCAATGTATACACTGCTTCCTATGTTGTACCAATGTGTACACTGCTTCCTATGTTGTACCAATGTATACACTGCTTCCTATGTTGTACCAATGTGTACACCGCTTCCTATGTTGTACCAATGTGTACACTGCTTCCTATTTTGTACCAATGTATACACTGCTTCCTATGTTGTACCAATGTATACACTGCTTCCTATGTTGTACCAATGTATACACTGCTTCCTATGTTGTACCAATGTATACACTGCTTCCTATGTTGTACCAATGTGTACACTGCTTCCTATGTTGTACCAATGTATACACTGCTTCCTATGTTGTACCAATGTGTACACTGCTTCCTATGTTGTACCAATGTATACACCGCTTCCTATGTTGTACCAATGTATACACCGCTTCCTATGTTGTACCAATGTATACACCGCTTCCTATGTTGTACGAATATATATATACACCGTTTCATATGGTGTACGAATATACATACACCGTTTCCTATGCTGTGCGAATATATATACACCGTTTCCTGTGTTGTACGAATATATATACACCGTTTCATATGTTGTACTAATATATACATCGCTTACTATGTTGTATCGATATATAAACCGTTGTCTATGTTGTATCGATATATAAACCGTTTCAAATGTTGTACCGTTATGCAAACTGTTTCATACTCTGTACCATTATATCAACTCTTTTGTATGCTGTACTATTATATTAATTAATTCATAAAATACACTATCTTATAAAATTGTTTTAAACGGTGTACCATTATATACATTAATTCATACGTTATACCATCATACAAAACTGTTTCATGCGTTGTACCATCTTATAAAACTGTTTTAAAAGTTATACCATTATATACATTAATTCAAACGTTATACCATCTTATAAAACTGTTTCAAAAGTTATAGCATTATATACATTAATTCATACGTTATACCATCTTATAAAAATGTTTCAAAAGTTATAGCATTATATACATTAATTCATACGTCGTGCCATCATATAAACCTCTTTGACGTGTATGTATCGATAAACAAGGTGTTGTAGAAACCATCATCAAAAAGAGCAATTAATTATCTGATGCATGCTTCATTTAAGGAGGTGAAATTGATAAGTGACTTTGTTTGCAGCGAAATTGAAATTAGTAGAGAATATTATGATGCAAAAAGACTATGATGTCTCAATCTATAAAGTAGAACTGAAGATGTAGTGAAAAATTACAGCAGTCAGCGACTTATAGTTTACATGCTTGAGTCAGCGACCCCGCCATTAGGAAAGAGACTGTATCCGCGCAGCCAGGCTGAGAGAATAGGGATAGAAGAGAAACTGCAAACCCGGGCCCCAAAATATGCCGTGTTGAAACCGGATGTGTAGGGTCAAAGCTGTAGATATTGCAGCATCGCTGCAAACTACGACACAACGTAACAAAACGTCTTTCTCAGAACGAAAATAGTTTATAGATGATTCACCACATTTTATTATTATAATTTCACATCTACATCAATTAGAAAAGGTCATGAACTTTGAGTATCTGGGCTCCAGAAATAATAGCAATGGCGACTGCTCAAACTAAATCAGGTGATTCACAATGGCAGTGCAGATGCTACACAACCTGGGGAAAGTATGACAGAATACCAGCAAACCAACAAAAGTAAGAATGGTGAGGGTTTCCCGTGGCAGCATACGGTTGCAAAACATGGAAGAGAATCGAGCCGTCGAGTCGAAATGTTATAGAAAGATCCTCAAAATGTCATGGACCGAAAATAAGAAGAATGCAGACATTCGACAAGAGTTGGGCATAGAAGAAAACTGGTATAACTTATAAATTCCATTATAACCAGAAAATGGAAATACTTTGGTCACATCAAAAGACATAACGGCTTTGAGAGAATGTCAATGGAAGGAATTATGGAGGACAAGAGCGGCAGAGGCAGACCAAGAAGGTAATGGCACCAAGATGTCTAGGAATGCTTGGACATGACTCGAGCAGGCTGGAGATTTGGCAAGAGATCGAGTTTCTTTCAGACGGGCTGTGATGGGAGCAAGTTCTGCAAAGGACAAGCTACATGATGATCTATATTAGTTACTTATATACCGTGTTTATGTTTTTACGTGTAAATGTTTGAATGTCAGGATTCCAAGTACCTGTACATGTTTGAACTCCAGGATTCAAAGTATTCCAATTACAAGTACATGTTTGAATGCCATGATTCCAAGTATTTGAAGTATCTGTACATGTTTGAAATGTCAGGATTTCAAGTATTCCAAGTACCTGTACATGTTTGAATGTCAGTATTCCAAGTATTCCAATTATATGCACATGTATTTTAGTATATGAATAATACATCTCTTACCTTTGTTTGTCATTTTTATATGTCCCCAAGGTCCAGACCTCCCGTAAAGCTCAAACAGAATAATAGCAAAGGAATAGATATCTCCTTTTTGGTTGGCCATTATTAGGTTTCTGTTGCTACTGTTGTTGACACTGCTGCTGTTGCTAAGACTTCCGTGGTAATGAGGGTGCGAATGATTGTTGACGCCACTGTATCTGCGACGACGATAGGGCAGCAACTCTGGCGCCGTCCACAACAGCCCTGCTTCCCCAACAGAAACAAAGTACGAGATACGTTCAGATTAAGATTGTGCTGTTCGTTTTTGCTTTGTTGTTAAAGTTAATTTTCATTTATCATTACCTAATTGATGATTCAGGAAACAAAAATATTGGGGAAAATGAAGCAAAATCTACTTGTAGAGCATGACATAAATTTCACGCAGAATCTTGAAATATAATGCAGATACATTTTTTAAAATCGTTTTTTTAATATATGAAACAATATTTAGTCTTAGTTTTAGTCGACCTAAACTGCTACAAGTGCAGATGCACCTGTGCAGGTCTCAGCTTTGGCGCGAGCTGGATGTAGCAAGGAGGAGGATTTCCTGCTAAGCGGGCTAGGCTCGAGCAGCTTATTACTCTGGGACAAGTGCCGTGTAAGCTGGCTCACCAATGTGCGTGTTCATCTTAATAAACTGAAACACTAGAGCAGAGTAGACCTGCAGTCTGTTAGGCGTCATCAATGTTGCTCTTAATAAACCATCTAACCATGCCGGCGCTATGCAAGCAACATAGTTAGTCTCCTCTTACGACATGTGGGGCAGTGGTGCTTATCCTTGTCATACACAAAGATTCCGGCAGACCACTCGATATTCAGACTTACAGTATTTAGACATTATTTTAAAATTGAAAATAGTATTTGAACATTTTAAATTATAAAACAGTATTTAGCCTTTTGTTTTAACTTATGAAACAGTATTTAGCGTCTGTACTCAAATATTGTAAAGACTTCAGATCTTACTTGAAAATATAAAATTGACACTTGAACAGAAACAATGTTAATTGTCCGAAATGTAGGTTTATTTTTTTATTTTTTTATTTATTTAATACTCTTCATTTGCTATATTGTCTAAACAATTACTTCTAAATTCAAACAATCTAAACCCTCATACACACATTTGTATTTTTTCGTATTTTCTCCATATAAACAGTTTTAAATTCATCTTCATCGTTACATAAAAACCTAGAATTTCCTTTTCATCTTCACATATAATCCTCTAATTTCCTTTTCATCTTCACATATAATCCTCTAATTTCCTTTTCATTTTCACATATAATCCTCTAATTTCCTTTTCATCTTCACATATAATCCTCTAATTTCCTTTTCATCTTCACATAAAACCTCAAATTCCAATTTCATCCTTGCATACAAACATAAATTGCAAAAGCATCTAAGGCCCGTGCGTCGAACGACCACTACCATGTCCAACTGCTGAGACTTGTTCATGCGTAGTGTCGACCGAAATCCCTACATATTACCCATATGGAGCCGTTTACTCTGCTGTCTCGGGATGAGGTCGACGATGAGTGTGTGTTGGACCAATGTTTGTGTCAGGATTTCTTTGTTCGTATTTGACTCCCTGTTTTTTTTTGTGGTTTTTTTTGCGCTGCGCCCATGAGTTCTCCCTTCGGGTCAGCGTGACACTTGCTGTGCTGAGGATACGAAGTTGGGAGAGGTATCGTGCGACTACTGGTGGACGGGGAGGGGGGGGGGTTAGGAGGAAAGTGGCTTCCGTCAGAGCAGGAAGGTCCTTAAGTAGTGATAATCTGGGCTGCATTCTATGGTGCAGTTAATCGGAATGTTGAACGCCATCATGGACTGGTTTCCCACTGCTTAAGCCAGGCACAGCCGCAACAAGATGTAGCAAAACAAACAGAAAAATCAATTGAAAGCATATCAATTACACAGAATAAAGTCCTTGATACCACCTGGTGAAGGAGTTGTCAATTATAATTCGAACGAGAACTAGCAAACAGCAGAAAACGACACAAACACTGGGGCGAGTCGGGAGCACAGCCAGTCAGACGCAGCCATCTTACTTTTCCATCTAAACCTTACATACACAGCTCTAACCCCACTTCACCCTCACATACACACCCCTGAAATACTCCTCGTCCTCAATCGCTGAGTTTGGTGGGGGACCGATGGCACTCAACCCAAAGTCTGTTATCTTCACCGTCCACCGACTGTCGACCAAGCAGTTGCTAGACTTCAAGTTGCCATGGTAACCAATCTCACTCTCGTGAATGAACTGCATACCCTGGAGTGATATAGAAGATCATGTGTGAACATTGAGTATACACTTGTGGTCTATGCGTCCAGAAAGTGGGCATGCCATTTTATTGCAGTAATAGACATGATACACAAACTGAATGGACAATATGTTGTATAGATAGTAATTAATCAATCAATCGCTTTTTTACCGACAATGTAGCATATGCCATCAAAAAACGTACACCAAGTCTGTGTGTCATCCGTCAATAACTCCAATTGGTCCCAAGTCTGACCAGCTTCGGCCAAGTTTTCGGCTATTTCCCGTCTCCCAAGTGTTTATGGATCTACTTCTCTTGCCCTTTAGTGTTCAGAAAAGAAACTGACGGACAATGCTGCTTGTTGTTCCTCTTAACATGCATCACAGCCACCTGCAACGCATCAGTATCATGCCCTTACACAATGGTGACTGGCCTATTCGCCCCAGAAGCATAACATTAGTAACCCTGTAATGCCAGTGCAGTATCAGTGTTCTGCGCAAACATGTGTTAATAAAAGACTTTACGTGTCTGGAACCAGCCAGCGTTTAGCGCACTCTTCGGTGACCCATTCCGCACATTTGAGTTAAAAATGTTACATTTAGTGGTGAACCTAATATCTTTCGAACATCATTGACATAAAACATCATGGTACTTAAAATCAAAATTAGTACAGAGTAAACATCATGGTAAATAAAAACTAAAATAGTACAGAGTAAACATCATGGTACAGAAAGAACAAACACCATGGTACAGAATAAACATCAGGGTACAGAGTAAACATCGTGGTGCAGAGTAAACATCATGGTACAGAGTAAACTACATGATACAGAATAAACTACATGGTACAGAGTAAACATCATGGTACAGAGTAAACTACATGATACAGAGTAAACATCATGGTATAGAGTAAACATCATGGTACAGAATAAACTACATGGTACAGAGTAAACATCCTGGTGCAGAGTAAACATCTTGGTACAGAATAAACATCGTGGAACAGAGTAAACATCATGATACAGAGTAAACATCATGGTACAGAGTAAACATCCTGTGCAGATTAAACATCATGGTACAGAGTAAACATCATGGTACAGAGTAAACATGATACAGAAAGAACAAACATCATGGTACAGAAAAAACAAACATCATGGTACAGAAAGATCAAACATCATGGTACAGAAAGGACGAACATCATGGTACAGTAAGAACAAACATCATGGTACAGAAAGAACAAACATCATGGTACAGAAAGAACAAACATCATGGTACAGAAAGAACAAACATCATGGTACATAAAATACAACTTCGCTGCACTGATGTAACTTCAAGTTGCTGATTTCTTTGAGTTTTGGTTTTAAAGGTGTGTCTTTTAAGGTTCTTCTGGCAAAGGCACTGTGTTTTCAACCCCAGATCGTAGTCTTTTTGGTTCCATCCGGACGTATTGTCCAGTGTATGGGTGCATGTGTATATATGTTTGTAAAGTGCCGTTTTGCAGTTTTGCCAATCATTCCTGTACGTGGAGAGGTGGCCATACTGAGAAATATCTCCGACATGCCTAGTGAAACTGGAAGTGATTTCGAACCCGTTATGTTAGGGAGCCGCTTAGCAGCGAGCTGGCTTCGCATATGAGTGGTTCTGGGTTCATTCCGCAGGTGATGCTGAAATGTTTTTTTCAGACCGCAAGGGAACGGAGATGGCTACCGCCTTCATATATCCGAGCCTTTGAAATGTGAGATCGCACCTCACACCCTACGGCTCCTCCATCTGAAGACTGACAACTGATAAATAATATACGCGGCAGCAAATTGTCATGATCAGTGAACGTTTATGTCAGTCAGTGGGAAATGACAATAATCCAAACATGTTTCTTCATGTCGCGCGACTTGTCATATTTATGTTTCTCTCTCACATGTTGTCTGGCCTTACAAATAGCACTTACCCTGATCAGATCTTGGACAAGGGAAGTAATGAACATGTCGTCAAGTGGAGAATCTTCATTCCGCAAAATGTCCTGGCGGAATAGATAGAAAATAAAAAGTTGTATCAGTATAAAACAAAAACGACAGTTATTCCAGCATTTTCCTTATGATGCCGAACTTATGTTCTTATTACATACCAAGTTTATATTTTCATTCTGTTTCTCAACGTAGTTTTCGTTTAGTTCGTGTGACAACGGATCCAGGAAGAAACCTATTTTCGTCCAATTTGCAAGACCTCGACTATGTACATTCGCCACGACCTCTTGCTTTATCTCTACTGAGCGCATCCTTAACAAAGTTAAGTTAACAGCTACAAACACCACTCATGACTTGATGAAATTTGTTTTTACAAGGTAAGGTCCCTTCTAAAATGTTAAATGTAGCCAAATTTTAAATTGTAAAATGAAAAAGAAATGGATCTTGGGAGAGGGGGGAACTTTAGCTCCTTAGCTGCCCCAGTGGGTGCGGCCTTATAATACTTTATGAAAGATATTGCAGCAAACTTCATACCCAACCCTCCTTAGTTGCCTCGTACAACATATCTGACAGATGATATTGTTGCTTTTCATTGCTCCCGTTTCAGGTCCTGATACACATGAACATCGAGGTATGTATTTGTGTCTTAACAGATTCTTCATGTTTCTACTCGCTCCTTACAAAGCATAGAGACACCACCTTATGAAGAGTATATCTACTTTGTGTCGTCCTGTATGTGTAATTGTCTAGCAATTTGTTTTGAGAATTTGGTAGCTCCAAGTGCAAACTATTTGTTGATCTTTTACGCCACACTTGGAAGGTCGCAGTCGTTCTATTCTTTGGTTCCCAGGATCTATAGGCTGGGTTCAAACATTAGTTGCTTGAAGACAACATCATTTATATGTTTTAAAACGAGTAGAAATATGTCGACACGTAGATCTGCACTTGCTCTGTATATTTGGTTTAACAAAATATTACAGATTTGTGAAATATGTCGACACGTAGATCTGCACTTGCTCTGTATATTTGGTTTAACAAAATATTACAGATTTGTGAAATATGTCGACACGTAGATCTGCACTTGCTCTGTATATTTGGTTTAACAAAATATTACAGATTTGTGAAATATGTCGACACGTAGATCTGCACTTGCTCTGTATATTTGGTTTAACAAAATATTACAGATTTGTGAAATATGTCGACACGTAGATCTGCACTTGCTCTGTATATTTGGTTTAACAAAATATTAAAGATTTGTGAAATATGTCGACACGTAGATCTGCACTTGCTCTGTATATTTGGTTTAACAAAATATTACAGATTTGTGAAATATGTCGACACGTAGATCTGCACTTGCTCTGTATATTTGGTTTAACAAAATATTACAGATTTGTGAAATATGTCGACACGTAGATCTGCACTTGCTCTGTATATTTGGTTTAACAAAATATTAAAGATTTGTGAAATATGTCGACACGTAGATCTGCACTTGCTCTGTATATTTGGTTTAACAAAATATTAAAGATTTGTGAAATATGTCGACACGTAGATCTGCACTTGCTCTGTATATTTGGTTTAACAAAATATTACAGATTTGTGAAATATGTCGACACGTAGATCTGCACTTGCTCTGTATATTTGGTTTAACAAAATATTAAAGATTTGTGAAATATGTCGACACGTAGATCTGCACTTGCTCTGTATATTTGGTTTAACAAAATATTACAGATTTGTGAAATATGTCGACACGTAGATCTGCACTTGCTCTGTATATTTGGTTTAACAAAATATTAAAGATTGTTGCTTACATATGGTGAAGATACGAGAAAGAAAGTAGGCGAAGAAGATCAATTGGCTAATGTGAACGATACGATGAAGAAAAAGAAGAAGAAAAAGAAGAAGAAGACGACGAATTAAGAAGTAGAATAAAAAGAGGAATTATTAAGACCATCATATAAGAAAACAAATGTGAAGGAAATGAAAAGAAGAAAGAAAAGAAGAGAATGAGCGAAATATCCAGGAGAAATAGTTTATATTATACGACTACACAAACGTGAAACATTCATTGGGAGAATACATTTATGTAAATGCCAGTCAGTCAGAGTGTCATTCATTCAGTCAGTCAGCTATTCAGTCCGTCAGTCATCCAGCCAGCCAGTCAGCCTGCCTACCTGCCTGTCAGCCTGCCTGCCTGTCTGTGGACCTATATCTCCAATTATCTATCAAAAACAATATGTATGTCTGCTGTGTGCCTGTCTATGTATTAGTATATATGTGTGTATCCCGCACTGTCTGTCTATCTATCTATCTGCTTGTCTATTTTTCTATTTCTCTGTCTGCCTCTTTGTATGAATGCATGTTTATCTGAATGTCTGTTTGCATGTCTATCAGTCTGTCTTCTTGTCTTTCTGTCTGTCTGTTTATTTGCTTATCTGCTTGTCTGTTTGACTTTGTATCTATTTATATGAATGGATATGATCTATTTGGCGTGGCTTGGCTTGGCTTCGTTCGTGCTAAATCGCACGCTACCAAATCATGAACAGCGCTTAAGTACCAGAATGTAGTCCAGATAACGGAATGCGTTGTGTCGTAGTTTACAGCGATATTTGCACCTTTCGACCCATCACATTTGACTTCAGCAACCTTTTTCTTAGTACCGGGTTATTAGCATTCCCTCTTCGATCTCTTCTCCTTAGCCAATCTGCTTTGTTGCAGCATGTTATCCACGACCACCTCGTGGAGATGTAGAAGGGTATTGGCAGCTCTGGTTCGCTGGCCCTGACACTAACAGTCAGCTATGGGTCGCTGACCACTGCAGCTCATGCGGTGCTCGGCGTCTTAATCTATTTAATCGGCCGGGTCTGTGTGGCTGCTCCAAAAGCTCCTCTCATTGTTACCTGTTTATAATCCAAGATTAAGATATCCACCAAGAAAACATAGTATTCCTGACTGATGCCGCGTCAGTAATAGCAGCGCTAAAACAACACAAAGATGAAGATCTCGAGCAATGTATGTTCTCCCTGACACAGCTCTTAGCAGAACATTCAAGGTTGGTCATACAGTGGACCCCATCCCGCTGCAATATTGAAGGCAATGAAGCTGCAGAGAAACTAGCAAAGAGTGTAGGAGCATCCCCACAAACAGACCTGAGTGTCACACATAATGAGGCCAAGACCATAATTAAAGCCAACTTCAGGGTAAAATGGGCTGATCAATACCCCGACTTCCGAAAAGAAGACAGCTACTATAACTTAACTAGAGAAGAGCAAGTCATCATCTTCAGACTGAGAACTGGACATAACAGACTCAATGGTCATCTTTACAACAAAATGAAGATTGGGACAAACAACAGGTGCCCATGTGGGGAGCATATCATGACCGTGGAACACATCCTACACAGCTGCATGCTCACGCAGAAAAAGAGAGAACAATACTGGCCTCGTGAGACAGATATGAGACAAAAGCTGTATGGAGATAAAACAGCCTTACAAACAACGGTGTCCTTTGTAAGAGAAACAGGAACCTTGATCTGAGGATGAACGAAGAAGAAGAAGTTACCTGTTCAACTCAACACGTCAATTGAACTACAAATAACGATCTTGTAAAGTGTTGCCCGATTGCTTAAAGTGACTGGCCACACTCAGTCAATAACAGGACCAGTTATTTAATCTTGTTGAATGGTAGTTTAGCAACGCCCTGTGTCGTGCGTGTAGCTACGAGTTTTTGTTGTTGAATGGTAGTTTAGGAAGCACCCTGTGTCGTGCATATAGCTAAAAGGTGTTGTTGTTGTTGTTGAATGGTAGTTTAGGAAGCGCCCTGTGTCTTGCGTGTAGCTACGAGTTTTTGTTGTTGAATTCTCACAATGAGTAGGTTTACTCTTTTGTGTGCTCTGAAAAGGACGTTAAGTGGCGGGTTGTCGTTGATTTCCTCACACCCCGAGCGTGCCGATGAAGGTGGACCGTGGTCCTCCAGTCGGTTGTACTATGCTTGGCTTCATCTGCGTGTAGCTCACTACAACGGGGATCATGTCGAACCACACCTTGTTAGCCAGACTGTTGTCCTCGACAACAGCCCGTTTCCAGGACGACCAACGAGGTCAGGTGAGGTTCTCGGCAAATATATTTCTCCTGCCCCTGGCTACCATTGTCCGATCGGTATGTTTTGCCTCATCGTCCGGTAGCTGTGAGTAAAATATCTGTTAGCTACACAATTATAAAAACACATACATGCTTCCTCTTCTGCCAGAAAAGAGTCCGCTTCTACTGGTTTCTGTATGAAGTGAAATATCAAAATATATCCCCTCCCTTCCCCCCCCCCCCCTTCCCACATTAGTATTAGTCAGTGCCCACATGCTAACCACTCAAGACAGTTAATTAATTATCAAACTAGAACACTGTATTTCTCTAAAGGTAAAGCTAGTCCCATATTTGACACTACCGCCAGGAAAGTAGTGCTAAAGAATCATTGTACTATAAGCCACAGCTTTTTGAGGTGGAGTGGCCAGTTATCTTCCCTAACTGTCAGTCAAGTACCCATATACAGCTGGGTCGACTGGACCTGCTGGTAGCGGAAGTTGAACCCCGCATCTTTACCATCAAAAGTGCTCTACCACTGGCGCTAATCAGCCGCTCAGTATTTATCTACTAAACATATCAGTCTCTTCTCTATCTACAACATAATGACGCTAAGGACAGCGTCAGAATCAGGTACACCATCATGATGCTAAGGATAGCGCCAGGTACAACATTCTGACTAAGACCAACTTCACGTCCACACTGTGTATCTGAAAACGGCATGTGTTACAGCAGCCTGACCAACACGGTTGGGATTATAATGTGATCGCAGTAGGTTTGAGCCTGCTGAAACGTCTTGCATTACACTACAGCGAGGAGGTCCCCTTCTTCCGTACGATTCATGATGAGACACTACAAGCCAACTATATGAAAACGTTCGTCAAGAGTAAAGAAATCAGTTGCGAGTAATTTCGAATTCAGAAATTGAGAACTGGCGCTTCGGCATTCATCCTGATAAGGACCTTCTGACGTTGGTAACAGTTTACAGCGAGGCTCCGACATTTGCCTGTCGGCCCGACACATCCGATTTGAGTTGGCGTTTTGTGGTACCGGGTATGTTTTCCCACTGCAATCCATATTGTTTCGGCCAGAGCAGCCTGTTTTGAGGGACGCTACTTGCAAGAGGAATAGGGTCTTGACCAGCTCTGATTAGCTGACCTTGATATAAGCCACCAGCTATGAGTCTCTGAGCGATTAGTCCCTGATTCACTGTGCTGCATCTTCGGCCTCTGACTAGAGTTATTAGTAAACACAAGTCTACTGAAATGCTTTGCATTGCACTACAGCAAGGTTCACCTTCTTAAGTGCGCCCAAGAATAAGGCTATGAAGCTATAAGAAAATATTCAAAAATGTAAAGTAAAGATCCTGTCATGCCGTGCGGTTTATAGGAAATATGGTTTTAGGCCCATATTATTTTGTAACCAACGGCACGTAATGGATGATGTGGTCAGCATCACGCCGGCCGCCTTTACTTCCCAGATTTTTCTGCTACCCAATTTCTGCGGCTGGGTCGACCACGGGGTCAAGTTTGTGCTAAAAAAATCCCGCACCAACTGGGGATTGAATCCTGATCGCTTGAGAATTCAGTGCACTAACCACTGCGTTATCGCGGCCCCATAAGAAAACATTCGTCCAGAGTAAAGATGTCCGTTGCGAATAACTTCTAATGCAGACATTTAGAACAACAATCACCATCTGCATGGTGAGTAGGAAAATAAGGAGCAGATTCAATTTCATCAAAAAACAGAAATAGTTGACAAAATTAATAATTCGTACAGTTGTAGTTGTTCCCTTTCGTTTCTCATTGCCTACGTTCGCGTGGTTTTTGGATGACGTTATCATTAGATTCGTCTGCTTAAAAAATGACGTCCAGTAAAGAAGAAAGAAACAGGATCAGTTTGTTTTTTCTGGAACGTGAGACTGTTGTACTTCAAACACTTTAGTCACCGAACAATCCCACCTAAATCCTGTTGACTATACAATTTGAGGCTTAACGGATTAACAAGTGTATCGCTCGAAGATACGAAACGCCAACGAATATGACGAATTTTTGAAGCTTCAAATGATCTACATTCAAACAACAATCGACGCGACAATACTTCAGTGACACAAGCGTTGGAAAACTTGTGTTTCAATAAAAGGATAATACATTGAACACAAAATAAAATAGCCAACATCTTTGTTGATTTGTCTCAACGTGTACAACTGTACGAATTTAAATTCAATTTCATCAACTAATAAGCATTGTAATACTGAATTTATATTGCCTCTTGTGTTTTCCTGCTCACACTGTACAGCTGCTCAATATTAGCTCTCACCTGCAAGCTCTTTCTAGGACAGTACTGTGTCACCATGTAAATGTGGGGTACTTCTATGCATGCTCCAATGAATCTATTGATGTTCTCGTGACTCAGTTCCTTCCTGAGCTGCAGCTGTTTCTTAAGTGACCTGGTCAACTCCAGGTTCTTTCGTGTCAACTGGTGAACCACAAACACACTGATATAATATCTGACACGAATGATATTCACACTTTCATTATTGCATTTCTAACAAAATCTGGTTCAAATATATGTGGTATAGGTTCTAGTATTCTATTGCAGAAAAAGAGTGGAAGTTCCGATACCAGGAAATTGATAACAAAATAATGGTAACATTGGCAGACATACTTGCATGCACTTATAAAAACACACTAATTATAGACATTGATACACAGCAAATATAAGAATTGAATGCCACTAAATATAGGAATTGATGCACACCAAATATAGGAATTGATACACACCAAATATAGGAATTGATACACACTAAACATGAAAACGCACACACTAAGCATTTGAAGCGTACACACCAAACATTGAAAAATATTCACACTGTACAATATAAAACACATGCACCATACAATATAAAACAAATACACCATACAATAGAAACATATGCACCATTCAATAGAAAACATATGCACCATACAAAAGAAAACATAGGCAACCTTCAATTGAAAACATACACGCTTTACAATAGAAAATATACACACCATACAATAGAAAACATATACATTAAACAACAAAACTGAAACTGAAGTAATATGCAATCAACAATCTAACCACGGACTTTCGGATAACGAATGCGCCTTGCTGCATAAAAGAAATGAGTAAGGGATTTGGCAAACTGGATACCCAAGAAGGGTATGCTGTTTTAAATGGACGTGTCTTTTTTTTGGGTGTAAACTTTGATTTCTATTGTCTGGTGTGTATATTTTGCGAATGTTAAAAAAAAAAAATTGTCTTACTGGTCGTTGTAGCTCATTTTGTTTTTCTGCGTCTTAATGAGCAATTATGTTGATTATCCTAATATGGTCATGGAAATGCATTGTTACCAGTATCTCGAAACGATTATGCAGATTATGCAACCAACCGAATGGCGTGGAGTTAAACAAATGGTTCGATATACGTGTGTATTGAGTGTGTATGCGTGTAAATTACACATTTGTTAATAACAGTGTCAGTCTATATGGAATGTAGATTGTTATTTTGGTTTGATTAAAGGTTTACCTTTCTGTATTCTACTGGTGATGGCCCTCTCCTTTCCATTTTAGACCTTAGTCCTTTTGGGCGATATCAAGACGTACTGGCCAATGTGTGTATCTATTTTGTAATGTGGACGTATTGACCAGTGTATGGGTGCGGGTTTGCATCTGGCTGTAAAATGTTCCACTGTGGTAGTTTTGCAGTACAGTAGTTTTGCCAATCATTTCTGTCTTTGGAGAAGTGGCCATACCAAGGAAAATCCTCGAAATACTCAGTCAAACTGAACTCGAAGTGATTTCCAATACGGTATGCTAGGCTTGCAAACCAAGCTTGCGCTCGATTTATATCCTGTCATTACACACTCCCCCGAGTATGTAGATTTGGGTGTAATTCTCAATAATATATGCATATATACAAGTAAAAATATCCCATCCCGCCATGCGGCGAATTAGAAAAATGGTGTTAGGCCCATATTATTTTGTAACCCACGGCACTTAGTGGATGATGTGTTCAGCATCACACGGGCCGCCTTTACTTCCCGGACTGAATATGTACCCTTAAGGCTGTGTCGACGCGGAAGCCATTGTGGTCGGAAAATACATTTCTGCCTCAAATGGGGAATGATAACCCAGGCCCAGATACGAAACCATACCACTAACCACTGCACTACGCGACTCCCTATATGCGTATATGGGAAAGTCTAAATGGTTTTTGGGTGGGTGAATATGATGAGCGAAAGTGAATCTCGGGAGGCATAAGCACTTCAAAGTTGATTTTGGTTAATGTTTCGTCTTTGTATTTACTTTGTCGGGTTTATTTGTTTGGGTTTTTTGGGGTTATTTTTGTGATTCTCTTTAAATGTTCTAATTTATGTAATTTATCGTCGAGTTTGGCTGCTATTCATGCCAGGGATGTCTTCCCCTTACCTTCCTAACAGCGACATTGCTTCCCCTATAAATAGCCACTGGAATGACGTCGGTACTATAGTTCCCATCACTGATGATATCCGGGTCAGGTTCTTGGGCCAACAGAAATGGCGACATAAAGTGACCTCCTGAATATGAATCTTTCTTCTGCGAACAGAAATGGAACACATAATAATGAAGTAAATCTCACAACACCACATAAAGTATATTATAACTCTAAAACGGGATCAATATGCTGAGCAGCGCATGGGCTGCAGTGGTCAGCGACATACAGCTGACTGCTAGCGTAAGGGCCAGCGAACCGGAGCTGCCAAGACCCTTCTACACCTCCACGCGGTGATCCTAGATAACAGGCTGCAGCAGGGTAGGCTGGCTAAGGAGAAGGGATCGAAGAGGGAATGCTAACCCGGTAATCAAACAATTCTTGCTCAAGTCGGATATGTTGGACCGAAAGGTGCAAATATCGCAGTCAAGCTGTAAACTACGACACCGCGCATTCCGTTCTCTGTATTACATTCTGCTACTTAAGCCCTTTCATTGTTTGGTAGCGGGAGATTGAGAACGAACGAAGCCAAGCCAAACCATAACTCTAAAGCTGGAGCAAATACGATCTAAGAAGGTGTAATATATATATATATATATATATATATATATATATATATATATATATATATATATATATATATCAACGCCCACTCAACACTCGAATCATGAATAGATAATCAAATAACAGTTTGACAGTTTGACAGTCAAACACAAGAGGACAGTCAAAGCAACATGATGATGGTAACCTTAGCAATTATTGTATTTTTTTTATATGAAATTATGAAATGTGTATCTTATCTCGCCTGTTCGCTTGTGCAGTCAGACGTCAGAGTGTGCTAAATGACGTAACAGCTGTGTGTTGCCAATAGGACCTTAAAATGTTTATTCAGATATAAATTTTACAGCTTCATAACAAGTCGATAACATCCTTTGGTTTCACTTATCAAAGACCCTAGTTTTATCCACGAAGCACATATATAGCGTGATTTCAATATTTGGGCTCACGTTATTTCTTTATTTGCATAATTATATATATATAAATATATATATATATGACATTGCGTGTGATCTTGTCATCTAGACTATACATCTTCAAATTAGAACATGCCGTTGACGTCATCAGGAATTTGAATGTGGATGCTATTTTGTCCTTCACAAATTCAGAATATCATTGACGATGATGAGGATGATGAGTCATTTAGTAGCATGTGAAGCATAGGCTCACTCCTATAGCTGGTCATTCTACATAAGGCCTTTTTCGATAAACTGCAGTGGCAGTTGAAAGAGCAATGTTTCTAAGTGATGAAGTTTCCCCACATTGGTCGCCTTTTACAACACGCTTGGGAGATCACAGTGCTGCTATTCTCGTCAACCTGATAATGCATGGGTGAGAATAGTATTTCCCACTTCAACATTAGATCATGTAATCAAAGGGGCAAAGAAACGAATAAAAAAATTTCACAAACAATTATAGATATTCAATAATTGATTTCGACCTTGCGTTAACATTGTTGACCACGTAGTTAAACACTTTGTCTGCCTTTTTTATTAATGAAACTGAGATACGTCAATGTTTCTAATAATCAGCAAAATATTAATGAAACTGAAATACGTCAATGTTTCTAATAATCAGCAAAATATTAATGAAACTGAAATACGTCAATGTTTCTAATAATCAACAAAATATTAATGAAACTGAGACATGTCAAGGTTTTTAATAAGCAGCAAAATATTAATGAAACTGACACGTCAATGTTTCTAATAATCAACAAAATATTAATGAAACTGACACACGTCAATGTTTCTAATAATCAACAAAATATTAATGAAACTGTCACACGTCAATGTTTCTAATAATCAACAAGAAATTAATGAAACTGACACACGTCAAGGTTTCTAATAATCAACAAAATATTAATGAAACTGACACACGTCAATGTTTCTAATAATCAACAAAATATTAATGAAACTGACACACGTCAATGTTTCTAATAATCAACAAAATATTAATGAAACTGACACACGTCAATGTTTCTAATAATCAACAAAATATTAATGAAACTGACACACGTCAATGTTTCTAATAATCAACAAAATATTAGATGTACGTGCTGGTCAGGAAAGTAGTTAAGTGTGAGTAAAATATCGAGGCATACAATTTCAGCTTTGTTCGAGAAAATTCTATTCCTGAATTAGCTCCAGGTGAAGCATAGGCTCTCCCTAATAGCTGATCCTTCTACGTAAGGTCTTTATTTGATCAATTGTAGTGGCAGTTTAATAGCAATGTTTCTTTATGATGAAGCTCCATCCACATTTGGGGCATTTTACAACACGCTTGGGAGGTTACAGTGTTTTATGTTTTCGTGTCAGTGGGGTGTTTGCCCATACCTATTTATAATGTGTGCTCACTTTTGTTTTTTTCCACTTTATTTGCTGTATTAGTGTAATCATGTACGAAATAATCATTTCTATAATATTTACAAGAATATATGTAAACAACTTCAGCCAACTAATTGTATTTTTTCTTTGGCCCATTATACGTTTTCTTCAGCAAATAATGAGACATTGATGTATATTTTCACTCTAGATCTTGCCGTGCCACGATCTTCAAGAACTAACAATGATCACAGTTGTGATGTGGATTTTTGTTGTTTAAATAATGCACTACAGACGGTTTGCAATTATGATATTTTTGTATTCATCATTTGTTTGATCACATTTATGTAGCCGCAAGTGTGACTGAACCGACTCTATTCACTTTCATGTTCTTTGTCGTGCTGCCTGGTGCTTTCAGAGAACAAGTAAATTTTAAGAAACAAATTTAAAATGTTTAGACAAGCAGAACATAGCCCAGAAAGTGAATAAAGAAGCAAAAATAGACTTTTGAAAAAAACTTAATAATAGGATCAAGACTGATAGTAAAAGTTTATTTTCTTATGTTAGAAATAAAAAAAGAACGAAAGACAAGGTAGGCCCTCTCTATACCTAGCACAGGTAAATAATAAGATATTGAACAACTTCCACAAAGTCTGTCTCAGAAGGGTAATGAAGATCAAATGGCAGGACAGGATCCAAGATACCGCCGCTCTTGACATAGCTGGTTCTCCTAGCATCAATATCTATTTTGATACAGCCATGTATCTAATGGACAGGACATGTAGTAGTCAGCATGTCAGACCATCGTCAACCAAAAATACTATTTTATGGTGAGATGCAAAGAGTAAACGTTCCATTATTAACCAAAATACACTTGGGAAGCTGCTGCGCCAGAGCGAACCGCTTTGCGCATGTCTTTCTGGAAGCGCAGCGTTATACAAGGCTTCCACAATGGTAGCAGCTGAACAACAGAGACTGGCTAGACAAGGTCATGAAACGAAGACTTCAACTCAGACGAACAGTACCTATGTCCTTCAGGACACTGCTGTCGGGGATGAAGGGATATGTACATCATTGTACTAGGGCTCAACTAATTAATGAGGTTGTATGGTTGGCTTCATTCCTTGGTGCCTTTCTTTCCCTGGTAGTGCTAGGTAGCAATTACCACCTAGGTCGACAATCGTGCCAATAACGACTATAGAACCTGGTACCTGGGCATGGAAAGTGAGTGCCCTTGCATTTAACTGCTCAGGCCCTCTACCGGTCCTCAACAAGGGCGAGGTTAGACTATTTTGCAACCTAGACGAAGCTAAGTACTTGAACCCCACAAATATAATATCTCGCCTACCGCACACCCACCGGACTGAAGTTGAGGATATTGTATTGTTGTATTGTATACTCTGCGTCCCTCGGAGGTCAGTGCCCTAGGCGGCTGCCTAGCTGATCACGTGGTAGTATGTGTCCTGGTTATCACCGATATCATTAACATTCACAATCCGTCATATATTTCCCCAGGTGGGACCTACATTCAAACAATAACGCTACTCACCCTTGGTCTGGATGGCGTCATCATCTCCCGGAACTGTCCAGGATTTAATATCTGAATCTCCTCCCTTTCAATCTTCCATGCCAGTCGCTCCAACTTCTGCTCGTACATATAGTGTCTGGACACAGTCAGAGCAAAGAAGGCAACATGAACAACGTGATAAAAGTACATGAATGCGCGTCTCTACCTACATTATGGTTTGCCTCGATATTCTTGTCTAAAAATAACAATGTCCCATAGCAGATACTGCCATCGGGGATGAAGTATTGGAGACTTCATTGTACTAAGCCACAGCTTGTGCGAGGTATCTGTTTCTCTTTCCCTAACAGCAGATCAGGTGCCCATTACAAATGAACTCCCTATACAGTTGGGTCGATTGGAGCGTGTCTGAAGCGGGAGTTGAACCTCGTACCTTTGCCTTGAAAAGCAAATGCTCTACCACTCATACATTCTAGTCTACTCAGTTATGAATGGGTACAAGACTTTGTTGTTTTCGTATCTTCTTGTATTGAGTTTATCTCTATAGACAACCTTTCTTTGCTTGCGGCTTGTAGTTGTTTCTCACACATCTCGGGGTATATGGTGGATATTGGTTCTCCTAGCTGTAGTGTAGGTCAAAGCTTCTGAGTATGCTCTCCAAGCAGGAATACATGCTCTATCTCCACTTCGATATCTAGTCTGCTCTAGCACAGCTTATTTATATGTCCATATTGGGGACATACGATGAGATCTTTGTCAATATGTTGCACCGGATCCTAACGCTGGCCTTCTCATCGACCTGACTTATAGACAGGGCAGGTAAATCGGGAAGGAAGAAAATCAGTCCCACCACGCACCTCATGAAAAACTAATGTCTCTTAACACTTTATCTCCGATAGCAATATCTGCTATGGGAATACCTTCGTATTTTTCTTCCAAAAGAAGCCAGAAACAAAGTTCTCATAGTTTATATCATTAGCAACAAATAGCGTCTTATTAAATTCAGTATTGGACAATGCAGACTAGCCAGAGACATGTGGTTATTGACGTAAATGCTAATAACACACAGTTTAATCAAACTAAACACAATCCTTAATATGGCTAACCGCCATAATGTGCAACACAAGGCCTGAAGCCTATCAGTAGCAGTATGCGGAAGCTAGAGAGTCAGACCTGTTCAGGACGCAAATGGAAATAATCACAAGCTCCAAAAGAATAGTCAATAGTTGGATGGATCTCGCTAAGGAAAGGTAAAATCAAAACTTGTGAACAAAATAAATTACAGGCCGAATAACTAGAGAAAATAGCATTTCAACAAATATGTCAACAAAACTCAAACAATCGGTGCACAATTGACTGTTTACATATTTAAAAAGCAGGTTTGAAGGAAGATCTAGACAAATTAGAGATAATGAAACCACAATTTAGAAAAAGAATGTCTTCATGGAAGGTTTAGAAAACTTAGCGGAAACGAAACAAAAATTAGGAATGTAAGGATTAGAAGGAAGGTCAGACATCTGTAAAAAAAAAAATATCAATACTACTTTTTCCCATTGCTGGGGTTGTCGAGGGTTTTTAAGGCTGAGAACTACAGGTCGCTTCGCCACTGCTGTCCCCACGTCGTGTGCTGGTTATGTTTGTTTATTTCACCTCCAACAGAAAAACAATATGTGGCATACCGGAATTCAACTGATACCCTGATTTTTCAGCAGACAGGCCTCGAAACCATTCGGCCATGCGCTCCCATTCAGACAACTTAAAGATAACGAAAAGAAAATTTGGAATGTAAATATTAGAAGGAAGGTCTAGAAAACTATAACGAAATGAATGTTAGAAATGGAAATATTTTAATGAAGATCTAAAAAACAACTTGGAGATAACAAAACCCCAATTTAGGGAAAGGAAGGTTTAGAAAAGAAGTCTAGAAAACAAAATCAAAATTCTGGAAAGAAAGTAGCTGACGACTGGGAAAAACTCGTTTGGTACGACAAGATGACCGGAATAATAGTGAATACATGAAGTACTAGAACGCTAAAACGACAGAGTAATTAGTGTCAAATTTACTAGCTTGAGGCTTGTTAGTGGTACTAATTTGGATGCGATTATAGGCATATAATAGGGGAACTGAGACGCTTGTCCAATCAGGCACAACATGCTGATCAGGCCGTCTGGGTCAGGTACAATATACTGACCAAGACCGAAATCTCTCTTCCATGTAGTGTTTCCTGGAAACAGGCTGTTTTCAATGCAGCCTGGCAGACGAGATGTGGATCGATGTGATCCCCGTAGTAGTGAGCGCCGCGCAGACGAAGCCAAGCATTCCACAACCGTCTGGAGGATCCCGGTTTACTTAATCAGCGTGCTCTATATGTCAGGAAAGCTACTACATTCTGCCACAAGTCCCGTCCTTTTCAGGGCGCACAAAAGGGTTACCAACCCATTGTGGGCTTTAGCAACCAACCAACCAACCAACCATCCAACCAACCAACCAACCAACCATCCAACCATCCAACCAACCATCCAACCAACCAACCAACCATACTAGCTCTATGAGTTATACTAATGGGGGTCACTGTAGTCATGAGGTTAAGGCACTCGCCTCGCACAGCAATGAACGGAAACGGTGGGCGATCGAATCCCGCAAGTTTCAAGCGACCCCTGGTCTCACGGGAGGTAAGACCAGAGTGCCTACATCTAAGTTACATCCAGTCGTCTCGACCAATAGTCTTGCCACTGATCCAAGGTAACTCGGGATAAGAGTGAGATTGATGACCAGCGCATAACCTTCCTCACTATCATCCAAGTACAGGGCACATCACATTAGTAAGACAAGGCCGTCTGATGTGGTGGCCATCATCGCTTCGCGATGGGCAATAACATGTTATACAAATATACGTTTACCTCACTTGCTCTATATGTTATACTAATATAGGTTTACCTTACTTTCTCTATATGTTATACTAATATACGTTTACCTTACTTGCTCTATATTGTTTGTTGTTTGCGAATGAGTACATTACTCTTTTGTGCGCCCTGAAAAAGACGTTAAGTGGTGGGTTGCAGTAGCTTTCCTCACATCCCGAGGATGCTGATAAAGGTGGACCGGGGTCCTCCAGGCGGTTGTGCTATGCTTTACTTCATCTGCGTGTCACTCACTACTACAGGAATCAAGTCGATCTCTTACCCCGATAGCCAGGCTGCCATAAAAAGAGCCCGTTTCCAGGGAGGGCTACTAGGAAGTCGAGGTGAGGGTCTTGGCCAGTATGTTTCGCCTGATCCTGACTAACATGTCTGATCAGTAGATTTTCCCTGACCAGACGTTAGTCTTCCTCCCCTACTTGCTCTATTTATTATGACCGTTTGCGTCTTTACAAACGGTCAGTAAGCTTGTCTGTTGCATAGATGACGGTGGCTGCATCTGCCCTGGAGGGACATCGTCTTTCGTGGCTGATTTTGCCGATTCTCGATTGGCAGGGACGACAGCAGTGTAAACTTTCTTGTGTATGTGTCCTGCGTCCGTTTGTGGAGGTCAATTCCAAGACACATGGTCCTAACGTTCCACGTTCCAAGTTTTAAGACGCATTTTCGCTTTTTGAATTGTGTTCGATCTGTACACACAAAGCCGAGGTGTCCTTACCCACTGTATTTTGACCTATCTTGCCTGGGCAGCCGTTTAACAGCCGAAATGGAAAAAATGCCTTACCCATTTTGCACTTATTATCTGTCGGGGTTTACTCCCTTAGCTTTATGCACTCCCGTGCTTTCCCACAAGCCAATGGGTGGGAGCACAGTTACCGTCCGTCCGGGTATCATGAAGACCTATTATTATTATTGCGTATCTTATTGTTCTAATGCCTGCAAATATTTCACTCATGACGATATACTAGAAATATTTACCTGAACATGTATACTTGTCTATTTTTAATTAGTTTTGCCTAGTCCTATGTTTATTATTCAATTAATAATTACGTAATTAATTCATGTATCACGCTATTCTTTCCTATATTTATTTGAAGTGCTGGATCTGATGTTTCCATGAACATGAAGTTATATTGGTGAAGATGCCAATGTTGGTGATGCAGATTAGGATGGGACAGAGAATATATATGTAGCTGATGCTCGTGATAAACAAAAGTAAAACTATATCGTAAAAAGCAAGTTGAAATAAATTGGTAAAAATAAATCGAACCTGCTGCGATTTTGAAGGACAAATGTTAAGAAAAACAAAAATCATGAATAGCTCAGAAGCAGCAGCGGAACAGAAGCAAAACGACTTCTTAGTTACGATCAAAAGATATTCCAGAACAAATCAACAACGATGAATATATAGCTGCACAAGTTAGGCGCCATTTGCTTGAATTGGATTATTGTAAGGAGAAGCAGAAAATCGATAAAGACAATGGTGACCAAGACAGAGAAACAGGAAGATGGTCATAGAGACGATCTTTATTTTTCTGAGTATTACTACGGTTCTGATGACGTAATAAACTATAAACTATTTAGATAACAAGAAGTAGAAAAACAAATGATGAAAGTAGATTTTAGTTTCCAATATATTTTCAAGAAAAATAATATTAGACAGTTGAGAAATATCATACAATCATTACTTAAATGGAGGATGGAGTGAGTGTTGTAAAGAAGTGTACAACAAGATGAGAATGAAGGAGTCAATAAGACTAATACAAAGGTAATTAGATGAGCATGAAGGAGTGTGGAAAAAAATGAAGTACACATAAACATACGCATTAATGAGTGAGTGAGGCTAACAGCAGTTAATTAGATTGACATGGATGAGTTAGGCGACAAAGGAAGTATACACACAGATGAGCATGGTGGAGAGAAACAGATGTGTGAAAGAATGAGTCAATTTAAGAAGGACTCGAACATACGTGTGTAGTAGTATAAATGATCAGAAGATGGCGAATATGCAACAACTCTACCAAGGTACGACTTACCTGATGCCAAGAATCAAAATGACGACCACGATGAGAAGAAAGCTGAGAACAGAAGCGATGATGATGGCCACCTTCCAGTCAGCAACTACAGAACAAGATGATGAAAACAAGCAAGATTACTTGCAGCTTCAGTCGCATCAATTATTATTTGGAAGGAGAGTCACAGTCAACCCATTTCGTCTGTCTATCTGTGTTGTTAGACAACGTAAAGAATTGCTAACTTCTTCTCATGCGACGTTTTTGTGATCGTTGCTTTTTCATTCCACGATTGGCAATGTTTCCTAAATATCACCAATCCATCCATGGCATAGTTTTCCTATAACTCTGAAGGTTCTTTAACACCATCAATCGATCTTTGTCATAAGTCTACTTATTGTTCTGAAATTTCCTTAACACCATCTACCCATGTTTGTCATAGCCTTCCTTTTGCTCTGAAGCTGAACTGTCTGGTGTTATAGGTTTGTACAGTGGGTATGTTTATGGCAGTCTTGTCAGTTGACCAAACCTTTAATATCATTGTCTGGCTAAAGTTGTCATGCACGCGCTGTTCCCACTTTATGTCTGATTTCTTAGCCTCTCACTTTACTTCTTCTAACGATTTTACTTGTTTTCTGAAGCATCTCAGTTCACCTGTTGTGATCTGTCGCTCTTATTATGCCATGTATGATACTGAAAACTGATGATTGATATATTCTTCTTCTTCGTTCACAATCTCCCGCTACCAAGCCCTGAACGTCCACAATTCCCCGCTACCAAGCCCTGAACGTTCTCAGTCTCCCCCTACCAAGAACTGAAAGGGGCTTTGCACGAAGCAGGATATTATCCGGTGAACGGAATGCGTAGTGTCGTAGCTTACAGCTTGACTGCGATATTTTCACTCTTCGCTATGACATATCCGACTTCAGTAGGCATTTTTTAGTACCGGATTAGTCTTCCTTCTTCGATCCCTTCTCCTTAGCCAGTGTTAGCCTGTTTTCCAGGATCTGATGATTGATATGAATTCAGTTTAGGTGCAACCTTCATATCGACGGTCGGTTGCAATGGATATTACACATCCAACACGTCTTGCCTTAGTGGTACAATTTGTCAGTCTTTTCTCTGTGCACCGTTTGATGTAATCATCCGACTTATGACGTTATTTACCAATGGCAAGTTTGTCTTCCATCTTTCACATTTTTGTTCGCAAGAGGTTATGTCATTTTAGCTAAATTTGAACTACAATAAACGAGTATTATTCGTGTGATTACTATGTATACAACATGGCTGTACGTGCCAACTATGTGAAGATATCAGCTGATATAAGCCTTGTTGATACATTAGTTCGATTACTGTTCTCATTATTTTCGCTATTTGTGGATATGGTATGGGTGCCTGATGTGGGTGTCTAATGTGGGTGCCTGATGTGGGTGTCTAATGTGGGTGCCTGATGTGGGTGTCTAATGTGGGTGCCTGATGTGGGTGCCTGATGTGGGTGTCTGATGTGGGTGTCTGATGTGAGTGTCTAATGATGTGGGTGTCTGATGTGGGTGTCTGATGTGGGTGTCCGATGTGGGTGTCTGATGATGTGGATGTCTGATGTGGGTGCCTGATGTGGGTGTCTGATGATGTGGATGTCTGATGTGGGTGCCTGATGTGGGTGCCTGATGTGGGTGTCTGATGTGTGGGTCTGATGATGTGGATGTCTGATGTGGGTGCCTAATGTGAGTGTCTGATGATGTGGGAGTCTAATGATGTGAGTGTCTGATGTGGGTGCCTGATGTGGGTGCCTGATGTGGGTGTCTAATGTGGGTGTCTGATGATGTGGATATCTGATGTGGGTGCCTAATGTGGGTGCCTAATGATGTGGGTGTCTAATGATATGAGTGTCTGATGTGGGTGTCTAATGATGTCAGTGTCTGATGATGTGGGTGTCTGATGATGTGGGTGTCTGATGTGGGTGTCTAATGTGGGTGTCTGATGATGTGGGTGTCTAATGCTGTGAGTGTCTGAAGATGTTTGTGTCTGATGATGTGGGTGTCTGATGTGGGTGTCTGATGTGGGTGTCTAATGATGTGGGTGTCTGATGATGTGGGTGTCTGATGTGGGTGTCTAATGATGTGGGTGCCTGATGTGGGTGTCTAATGATGTGGGTGTCGGATGATGTGGGTGTCTAATGATGTGGGTGTCTGATGATGTGGGTGTCTGAGGATGTGGGTACCTTATGTGGGTGTCTAATGATGTGGGTGTCTGATGATGTGGGTGTCTGATGATGTGGGTGTTTGATGACGTGGGTGCCTAATGTGGGTGTCTAATGATGTGGGTGTCTGATGATGTGGGTGTCTGATGATGTGGGTGCCTGATGTGGGTGTCTAATGATGTGGGTGTCTAATGATGTGAGTGTCTGATGATGTGAGTGTCTGATGATGTGGGTGTCTGATGATGTGAGTGTCTGATGATGTGGGTGTCTGATGATGTGGGGGTCTGATGATGTGAGTGTCTAATGATGTGAGTGTCTGATGATGTGGGTGTCTGATGATGTGGGTGTCTGATGATGTGGGTGTCTGATGATGTGGGTGTCTGATGGGGGTGTCTGATGATGTGAGTGTCTAATGATGTGGGTGTCTGATGATGTGGGTGTCTGATGATTTTGGTGTCTGATGATGTGGGTGTCTGATGATGTGGGTGTCTGATGATGTGGGTGTCTGATGATTTTGGTGTCTGTGAGTGTGGCACTATATGTATGAGGCAAGCGCACTTAATGAATCAATAATTCGTCAAATAAGGATAACAAAGCAGTTTACTGAACGTACGCTTGGAGCTAGCACATAGTTTGCCGTCAAATCCACAGGCTGGGTCGCTAATTGGTGGATGGCCGCTTACCCAGTGCACTGGATGTACGGGTTTGTACACCTGAGGATGACAAGATACAAGCATAAAAATCATTAACTATTTCGCCACCTGTTGCTTGTCTCAATCTATCTATGTCTTGTTAGTTATCAAATGCAGCAGCAGCACGAACAAGGTAAATCATTCCACCAGATCCAACCAAAACAAGGAAACTCCATCAACATATCAATTGCTCATTATCTCAGTATCATTTCACAGAGATTGATGATGATGATGATGTTAACGATGCCGAATGCCCACAAGGAGTAAGATTACTCTGTTGTACCTTGAAAAGGGTGTTAAAAGGGGAGTTGCAGTAGCTTCTCTCAGATCACGAGCGTCCTGACAAAGGTGTGTCGGAATCCTCCAGTCTGTTGCGCTATGCTTGGCTTCATCTGCATGTAGCTCACTACTACGGTCCTCGCGTTGATCAACCCCCCCCCCCCCCGCCCCCGCCCTTCTACCCACCTCGTTAAACAGGCTGGCATGAAAAACCCCATTTCCAGGGAGACGTACGGGGGAGTGAAGTGGAGGGTCTTAGCTACTATGTTTTACCTGACTCTGACTAACATGTCCGATCTGTACGTTTTATGTAACAAGAAATTATTATTCTCTCCATGTCCGAGATGATGTGTTGTGAATGTCTTGTATAAGCGTCGTTAGAATGAAGAATTCTTGATAAATGTCAGCACTGGTTAAAGAAGAAGAATTCTTGATAAATGTCAGCACTGGTTATTGAAGAAGAATTCTTGGGATCAAGACGCTGAGCAGCGCATGAGCTGCAGTGGTCAGCGACACATAGCTGACTGCTGGCGTCAGGGCCTGGGACCAGAGCTGCTAAGACCCTTCTACACCTCCACGCGGTGATTCTGGATAACAGGCTGCAGCAGGGCAGACTGGCTAAGGGATCGAAGAAGGGATCAAAGAGGGAATGCTAACCCGGTACTAAAAAAAATGCTTGCTGAAGTCGGATGTGTTGGATCGAAAGGTGCAAATATCGCAGTCAAGCTGGAAACTACGATACAACGCAGTCCGTTCCCTGGACTACATTCTGCTATTAAAGCCCTTTCAGGGTTTGGTAGCGGGAGATTGAGAACGAACGAAGCCAAGCAAAGCCAAGCCATTCCTGGTTATGGAAGAAGAATTCTTGATAAATGTCAAGACCTGGTAATGGAAGAAGAATTCTTAATAAATGTCAGTCCTGGTTATGGAAGAAGAATTATTGCTAAATGTCAGACCTAGTTATGGAAGAAGAATTCTTTATAAATGTCAGCACTAATTAAGAAGAATTCTTTATAAATGTCATCCCTGGTTTTGGAAGAAGAATTCTTGATAAATGTCAGCCCTGGTTATGGAAATTTTAGAAGACGATTCGAGAAAAGGCTGTCAAAAATATAGTTAAACGCAATATTCTCTTTTCGTATGTCTTCTTCTTCTCTTTCTCTTGTTCGCCCTTATCGCCTTTGTTAACATAGACCATCAACCAATGCACTTCAAGCAGACCTGTCCTGTGCTATTTTTTAAAGATCTTGGCAACTTCTCTCCAATGTTTCTTGTGATGGCTTCTATGTATCTTCTCTGTGTTTCATATGACCGCCACGAGCCTATATTTCCCTGATGGTTTCATGACAGAGATTGTCTGTTGATACTGTCTTGGGCCAATCGCAATGTGAGTCCTATCCAACGGTATCGTCTTCCTCTGATTTCATGTTCCACAATTCTTCTTTTTGACCTGTTTTCTCCTTTCACTTGTAATCTTGTTAAACCACTGCAAGCCAAGAGGCTTCCGCATGGATTTGTTCATAAAGTTCAGTAATCTCTTAATATTGAGTATCATGGTGCGCTATGTATGCGCTCCATATATTAGGACCGATTTCGCATCAGAGTTCTAGATCATTATCTTGGTTTCTATTTTGTCATTATAGAGTTTCATGTGGTTTTTAACACGATAAATGCCACGCTTACTTTTTGTTTCTTATTTTTGCATCCGTATCTGCAGTGCCTCTTGTGTTTATGGTGCTCCCTACTTCTTTGAAGTTATATATCTCACTAATAGTGTTTCTCCCAGTACCGCAGTTTGAGAACAGCTATATTTTGTCTTGAATTTAATTTTTAAGATGTTACCTTTTTTTCATCGATCTTTAAGTTTCACTTGCTGAGACATTCTACCAAGTGTGTCTGTCTTCTTTAGCACTTGGAGATAATAGTTAATATTGCTCTGGCAATATTAAACTTATTTCGGAGACAGAAAGAAATTGTATTTGTATCAAGGCAACACTTCGTCGCACTCCCTCGGAAAATTATTTTATGAATGCATATCACAAAGATAATAAAATAAAGTATCGTAATAAGTAATGATACAAAAGTTACGAATCTATTCAATGGCTCAGTTGTTCTTCAAAATACACCTATAAATACATCTATATAAATATATATATATATATATATATATATATATATATATATATATATATATATATATATATATATATATATGGGTCTGTGGAGATTGTGAGTGAGGGGGAAGGAACTGGTTTATCAATTCCATTTTGGCTAGAAAATGCAAATACGTTGGTCACATGAAGAGATGCAACGGTCTCGAGAGAACAGTGATAGAAGGTATGGTGCCAGGTACAAGAGGAAGAGGCAGACCAAGAAGACGATGGCACCAAGATATCCATGAATGCCTGGGTATGACTGTGGTGGAGGCTGGAGTTTTGGCAAGGAAAAGAGTTTCTTTCAGACAGACTGTGATGGGAACGACGTTCTATAAAGGACATGGTACATGATGATGATGCTCGTTTTGGTGCATTGGCTGTCAACAGTATCCCGCCAGCATACCTGGTCTTAGGCAGATGTTTCTGCCTCTCTCCAGGTGTAATCATTTAATCTTTATTTCTTTTCACATTCTCTTCTCTATGTATTTTTGGGTCTATCTCTATCTCCCTCTCTTTTCTCTTGAGGATTCCATGTTAGAGCATGTCTGGCTATGCTAGACGATAACTTCCGTAGCGTATGTCTTATCCAGCCCAATTTTCTTCACTTGATGTGTTGCTCCATG
This sequence comes from Ariolimax columbianus, assembly GCA_036924085.1. Taxonomy (NCBI): domain Eukaryota; kingdom Metazoa; phylum Mollusca; class Gastropoda; order Stylommatophora; family Arionidae; genus Ariolimax; species Ariolimax columbianus. Next base: position 97,982,140 of record JAVGWX010000006.1, on the reverse strand, counting down.
GTTGTTGTTGATACCTCTCCCACAGATGTTCATTCGTCACCACGTCCTGCCAGTCTATGCCAATTATCCTTCATAGGCATTTGTTAAACGATATATGTTTATAAACGTGTGTGTGTGTGTGTGTGTGTGCTTGCTGAATACGTGTATTAGTGTGTGATGGTTACGTGTGTTAGTGAGTATGTATTCATTCATTCACCATTTGAGCTCAGACGTGAAGCATAGAATTTAACTGCAGCTGGTCAGTTTCCAAGGAGCCTGTATCTGAGATTGTCTCATAACGTCATGTATTCAATGTAAATGTACCATTACCACGTGATTCCTGTAATTTGCAATAGGTGTGTGTGTATGTTTGTGTATGTGTGTATATATGTGGGTGAATAAATGTGAGTATGTATACGTCTTGCATATATGTGTTTATAAATGGGTGTGTATAAATGGTTGTGTGTATGTATATATGTGCGCGTGTGTGTGTGTGTATATTTCTGTGTTTGAGTGAGTATAAGTGTGTATGTGTGTGTGTGTGTGTGTGTGTGTGTGTGTGTGTGTGTGTGTGCGTGTGCTATTAAACAGATACTAAAAGTGAATAACATTAATTTCGATTCTCTCTTTTTCTCTCTCTCTCTCTCTCTCTCGCTCTCTCTCTCTCTCTATCTATCTATATATCTATCCCTCTCGCTCTATTGATTTCTCTCAAATCTAAAATACTGCAAAAAAGGAGATAGAAAACAACAAAGAGAGAAGAGAAGGGGCAGTTGAATATGATAGCACGGAGATAAATGTTACACGAACACACGTAACAGAACGATGAAAGTGCATGAAGCAGAGATTTGATCGCATACACCAGACTGGTATCATTGGGAAATGGTTATGGACTTCTAGAAATAAAGAGCACTCACTTTTCCCTCTCTCACATTCCTTCTGTCTCTTTTGCCTCCCAATCCTCTCTGCCTCCACTCCCCTCCCATGCTCTCTGTTCCACTCTTCCTGTGTCTCTCGGCCATTTTCCTCTGTAATTCCATGTTTCTATCTTTCCCTCCTTCTCTTCCTTTCTTTTGCCCATACTCATTCTCTGTGACACTTTTCTCTCTCTCTGTCTCTCTCCCTCACACACACACACACACATTGGAATACTATTTCGATTCATATCGATACTGACCAGCTCATCATCGACAGGTTCTGCGTATATGCCAACCTCGCGGAGCCGAGGGTCCAGCATCAAGTCCTCGTCGATGGCCAGGCTCACCACGATATAGCTTTCCTCACTCTCGCCGTTGCTGTGGATCCAAACCTTGCCCCCTTGAATACCTGCACCAGAGACAAGGTTTTAAGGTTGGAGGTTTCTGTTGAGGTTTTAAGGTTGAGGGTTTCTGTGGAGATCTTAAGGTTAGGGGTTTCGGTTGAGGTTTTAAGGTTGGGGCTTATGTGAAGGTTTTAAGGATGAAGGATTCTGTGGATGTTTTAAGGTTGGGGCTCATGTGGAGGTTTTAAGGTTGGGGCTTATGTGAAGGTTTTAAGATTTGGGGCTTATGTGAAGGTTTTAAGGTTGAGGCTTGGGTGAAGGTTTTACGGTTGGGGCTTATGTGAAGATTTTAAGGTTGGGGCTTATGTGAAGGTTTTAAGGTTGGGGCTTATGTGAAGGTTTTAAGGATGAAGGTTTCTGTGGATGTTTTAAGGTTGGGGCTGATGTGAAGGTTTTAAGGTTAGGGCTTATGTGGAGGTTTTAAGGTTAGGGCTTATGTGAAGGTTTTAAGGTTGGGGCTTATGTGAAGGTTTTAAAGATGAAGGTTTCTGTGGATGTTTTAAGGTTGGAGCTTATGTGAAGGTTTTAATAATGAAGGTTTCTGTGGATGTTTTAAGGTGGAAATTATGCGGATGTCTTAAGGTGCAGGTTGGGGATGGGGGAGGGGAGAAGGAGTTCTGTGGAGGTTTTCATGTGATGGGACATATTGAGTTTTTAGTTGGGGATTCCTGTATAGGTTTTCAGGTTGAGAGGGTGGGGGGAGAGGAGGGGAGGATTGTGGAGATTTTCACGTGGATGGGTATGTTTAGTTTGTGGGGGCGGGTGGGGGAGGGGGGTATGTTGAGGTTCTAATGTTGGGATGGGGGGGATGCGGGTGGGGGGAGGGTTCTGGGAAAGTTTTAAGGTGGAGGTGTCTGTTGAGGTTCTAAAGTCGAGGGGAGGGGGGGGGGAGGGGGTTTGTGGAGGTTTTGAGTGAGGGGAAAGGAATTCATAGAGTATGTGAAAGGTGGATAGTTCTCTGAAAGCTGTATGTGCTTTCTCTGGGTGTTGTGAGTGGAGGGTTATACGGTGGTTATGGAGGGAGAATGTCTGTAGAGGTTGCAGAGGTGGAATTTTTTGGGAAGGTTGTGATGAATAGTGTATTTATGTGGAGGTTGTGGGGTTTATAGGAACGTTTGGGGGGTGTTTCTGTGAAGTGTTTCTTGGATAGTTGCGTGAGGTATATGTGGGGGTGGTTTGTGTTCTGTGTAGCGTTTCTTCTAGGAAGGTTGCGTGAGGTATATGTGGAGGTTGGTTGGTGTTCTGTGTAGCGTTTATGGGAAGGTATATGTGTGAGGTATATGTGGAGGTAGGTTGGTGTTCTGAGTAGCGTTTATGGGAAGGTATATGTGTGAGGTATATGTGGAGGTAGGTTGGTGTTCTGAGTAGCGTTTATGGGAAGGTATATATGTGAGGTATATGTGGAGGTTGGAGGGGGTGAAAGGGGAGGATGAGGGTTATATTGTTTGTGGGATGTATGTAAAGGTTGTGAGATTTATGTGGATATTTTTGGAAATATGTGGAGTTTTGTAAGTATATGGGGGATTGTGGGGTATATGGGGAGGTTGTGAGATTTCTGTGAAGATTGTGTGTTATATATGGAAGTTGTGGGGAATATGGGGAGATTTTTGGGTATATATGGAACTTGTGAGGAATATGGGGATATTGTGGGGTATTTATGGACGTTGTGGAGACTATGGTTAGATTGTGGGGTATGTGGTGGTTGTGGGGAATATGGGGAGATTGTGGGGTATATGTGGTGGTTGTGGGAATATGGGGAGATTGTGGGGTATATGTGGTGATTGTGAAGTTTCTGTAAATATTAAGAGGTTTATGTTGAGATTGTGTGTGGGGCAAGGGGGCGGGTGGGGGAGGGGGGGGTTTATATGGTGACGTATGTTCCTTAAATATTAACTCTAACACGATTTAGTCGTGGAATCAGTCTCCAACATTTTCCATTCGCGGGCCACAATGCTGATATTGGCATGAATCTATCAACTACGCTTGTCTCTACCGGTACACAAAACCGATACTTCCGACATGGGGAAGTCTGGGAGACAATGTGCGCAGCAGCCAAATTAATTACATATTGGTACCTAGAAGATTTAGACGCGGCTTGTTTCGGCGAAGACAATGCTAGGCACGGGCTGTGATGGCGATCACGTACCAATAACAGCCAAAGAACATAAAGAGGGCAACACGGGATATAAAGCTAGAAATTGCCCTACCTAAGTCGGAGACAGAATGAGAGAGAAATATAACGTTGTAATGCAGAATAGTTACAATGCAGCAGATAAAATACGGAGCATTGATGAAAAATGGAAAATGCTAAAGGAGTCAATACAGACAAACCCCTAAATCACTTTAGAAAGAACTTTGGATATGGATAGAGTTGACATTATGAGATCGATAAATGACGGTCGAGTAGATGTTGACACAATGTCAAATGTTTGAGACCTCTATGTCTGATATCTAACCATTCCATAGTTGACTTTTCTTGGATCGAGCAGTCGTGACGCCTGAAAGAACGGAGCAGTACAAGAACGTCCCATTAAAACCATCAGAATTCTCCCGTTTTGCTATTTTGTGAAGAAGACTGAACACCTGTGGGTCTGCCAGGAAAGCGGCAACATAATGCGAGTCATCAAACTTGTCCTCAAGAGGTTCTCTGAGCAGTTTGAGTTTAATACCTCTGCCTTATACCATCTGCATCGCCATTGAGTATCACATGTCAAGTTACCATCAACTGAGACCCGAATTGAGTATCACAAGTCAAGTTACCATCAACTGAGACCCGAATTGAGTATCACATGTCAAGTTACCATCAACTGAGACCCGAGCAAGAGGAATAGACGAAATAAATGACTAGAAAACCTCAAGACATTTCAAATGTGTAACTTTCAAAACTGATCAGATATCTCCTTCCTTCTGTCTAGGTTCAGCTGTAATTATCGCTTTCGCCGGCGGACTTTTTAAAATCATGTCTTGTTACACTGGCTTTATTATCAAACAAAAACAATTTTGCTTCCAGCCTTTATCTTTCATGGCCCCTTTCGATAGATGGCCTCATTTGGAGTTACATAAAGGATAAACCCGATTTTTATAGGTGGTTGGGGGGGGGGGGGGAAGAGGGTCGGTGGTATGAGGGGAGGGGAGTTTCAAAGAGGTTGGTGTTTGCTTCTTTGAACATTTCGACACCTTTCCGTCTCCTTGTTCCTTGTGATATATCAGCTCCGCTGTTATCATCAGTGAACAGCACATGTTTCATGTTTCACATCACTGAATAAGTTGAACAAGCAGTTCATTGCTTCCCTTGTCCATCGAATTGTTCCGTTTAGCGATGTACGAGGCTAAAGTTGACTTTCTTTGGCTCACCATGCTACACTTCGCTTGCTGTCAGATTGTTCCAGTGCCATATATCGAGTGGTCAAGTGACCGTCTTGTGTTGTAAGCGAGGAGTGGTAGTTGATCAGGTTGCATCCTCAAAGTATGAATGACCACTGCATTTACTGACTTGAAATGTATTCAACAGAAGGTGTAGTTTAATGAACCAACACATTGTCAGGTTTTCAATAATGCAGGCCAAATCTTCATGTCCAGTGCCATACGTTCCAGCTCTGCGCGTGTGTCTTGTCTTATGTAACGCTTACTGAGCTTATACCTCCTCCGTGTTTGCTTTGATCTCATTCTGCGATTCCAGCCTAGGAGACTCCAGGACAAAGATTATCTTGTGAAGCTGTCAGCTTGTTTCTTTAATGTGTTTCCTGTTCAATTAGTGCCTTCTTCTCACATCCTGTTCCACTGCTGTTTGTTTGTCTCTTTCGTATAGCCTCATGTTCGTGTTATTATACCATTTCAATCGTTCTATTCTTTGAACGAACCGATTTATGAAAATCTGTATTTTCTTTGGCTATATTTTTTTTTTTTTCATTTGTTCTCCGTGTTTATAAAACCCGCTTTTAGATAGGCTTTACATTTGAATTGAGGATGTTTGTAAGCAAATGATATTACAAGAACTAAAGATAAGCCATACTGGCTTTCCACGTTTTGCAATACTCAGCAGCCACTTAATATTCATGAAGTATGACATATACAACAACAATAGTTACTAACTACCATTACTGCCAGGTTGTTTTAAATGGCTGAGATCCGTCGGGAGAAATTGTAGGGTTGAAAAATGTAGACCATCTCTAACAGGAGTGTGCATTTACCACCGATTGACCGAACAAAATAAAGAAACAAAAAACAACAGCTTTGGTGCTTACGGGGTTTAGATAAAATGTAACTTTGTTACCAGATTATCTGCACGACTTTGAGAGTAATGTTGCACGAAATGTTGCACGACTATGAGAGCAATGTTACACGACTATGAGAGTAATGTCACGCTTTAACATGAAGTGTTGTTTCTGTCACCTGTTGTGGCTCAAACAAAGTGTTGAACGTGGAACAAGAAAACCTTAACCCTCGTTTAAGCTAAAACTAATACTTTCCCACTACGGCGTTTACAAGCGTGAATAGAGGGTTATTTAAATATATAGTACCATAAATAGATATCCGGCCGGAAACAGTCTGAATACCTTCACTCAGACCTTCTTTATGTCTCCCTATTGTGGAGGAACTGAAATATTTCAGGAAAGGTGCAACTTTGTTTCCTTGAATGAAATGGTTATTTTTAACGTCTCTTTTATCTGATGAAGTGAGCGAGTTCTAGAATTGTTGTATATTATCGTAATTTCCTTTTATTCTGGGGATATCGAAATTCATTAGATATGAGCTTCGTATATTCTTTGCGAAGCGTGTCTCTGTTACTAATGTTGCTTCTAGTTAAGTTGCACACTTTTATATCATCACTGAAACAGGTCATGCGAGACGCGATATTGCAATAACTGCTAATCTAGATTATGCCCACTTGATGTTATTTTGTATAGATTTATGATTCTGTATTATCTTTACAATATCTTGTTAGCTTGTATATTATTATTGTGGTTCAATGCGCCAGACACGCTATCTTTTAGTACAAATACTAGGTTTCGGCTTCAGATGAAGGGAGACGGCCAGTTATCTTCCTCGATGTCGATCGTTCCTTAACAGTAAGCCATGTACCCATTTACAGCAGTTCGACATGATCTTGTCGTGAGAAGCGAGCGCTTTATCACCTTGCTTCTCCTACGCCATAACCGCAACCAAACTACAGACCTTCATCAACGTATGTTTCTCTCTCAAATTTATTATCGGTTTCTTCTCATACTGATGCGACCAAGTCCCGACTAAGGCTTTGCAAGTAGCAGGATATAGTCCGGAAAACAGAATGTGTTGTGTTGTAGTTTACAGCTTGACTGCGATATTTGCACTTTTCAGTCCGACACATCCGACTTATGGACGGCGAGTTCTAGTGGTTAAGTGACACGGCTCGCAACCATAAGGTGCTGGATTCTTCTTCTTCTTCTTCTTCTGCGTACACAGTCAGACAGTAACCATTATTTTTTCGAAAAAAGCGGCGGTCATCCTGAGACTCTCGCCACTACCATAGAGCTTGTCTTGCAGTTCCACTGGCAATGGCCACATCTGCTCTCTCTGATCCTCGTATGTCGGGCAGTTCTGCAGCAGATGTTCAGTGGTCATTTTACCAGTACCGCACGGGCATTCGTCGGTACACCCTATCTTCAATTTGTTGAAGAGGTGGTACCTCAGTCTGTTGTGGCCAGTGCGAAGTCTGAAGACAACGACCTGCTCTCTTCGGTTCAACTGGTAATAGGCATCGTTTTTGGTGTAACCAGTATGTTCGGTTTCCCATTTGGACATGTACCTGGCTTTGATAAGCCGTTTTGACTCTTCGTACGTCATACTGGTATCTATTTGTGGTAGCCTTGCACCTTCTTTTGCCAGTCTGTCTGCCTCCTCGTTGCCTTGGATGTTGCAGTGTGACGGAACCCACTGTACCACTACCCTTTTTGGTGCGGACTGTTGGCACAGTTTGCAGAGTACTGCTCTTAAGTCATTAAGCTCAGTGTTTTTCTGGCTTTTTAGCGCTGTGACTACTTCGAGAGCATCTGTCAGCAGGACTATATGGCTCTCATTTTCACTGTGTGTTGCCATTTCTTCCACTGCCGCCCTCAGTGCCTCTGCCTCTGCTCTGAAATTGCTCGTGTACTTACCAGTAGCGAATGACAGTGTTATTTTTCTGCCATTTTGTAGGTTCAGGAATGCTCCTGCCCCTCCGTTCTGTGTAGTGTTTGTTACAGAACCGTCGGTGTATGCATGGGTCCAGTCCATGCTTGGGTAGCTTTTCGTTATGAAGCTTAGGGTAGTGTCTCTCCTTTCTTTTTCGGTCTGGCAGTTTTTGTTTGCAATACCTGGTATATTTTCTACCACCTCTGGAAATATATCCTGCCTCCAAGTAGGTTTTCGTACAGTATTGATGGGTTTTGGTGTTGTTAGTGCGTTTATGGGATCTTCGTGCATCTTTGCTTTGGCTATTTCTGCAAAGTTTCTCCGCTTTAGTTTCCCAGTTCCCAGATTGCTTAGCCTCTGGTACATTGGATGGTCCGTCAGTCTTCGGAGTTTCTCTGACTGCAGCTGGGCTCTGCAGTCTCTTCTGTCGGTCATGGATTGCAGTTTTGTAATCTTTTCAAGTTCTACAATTGGCGTTGACTTCATGCCACCTGTTATGATTCTCATGGCTTGGTTTTGAAGTTTGTTAACTTTATCGAAGTTCGCCTTCGCTGCTGTTGTCCATGCCGCGATGCCATACTCGAGAACTGGTCTCACTCTTCCAGTGTACAGTTTCTTTAGTATGCCTTCGTCTGCTCCCCAGCTTGTGCCAGCAAGTTTCCTCATGATCGCCATTCTTTCTCTGGCTTTCATTCGGTTTCTCTCAATCTGACTTTTCCATGTCATGCGCCGATCAAATGTGACTCCCAGATAGGTTGGGTTGTCGTTTGGCTGCAGGATTTTGCCATTTAGGCTTAGTTTGGTACTTTGGGGTTTTAATGAGAGCGAGAATATTGTGCACGTGGTTTTCTCCTCGTTTATTTTGACCAGCCATGAGTTCGCCCACTCTTCCAGCGATGTTAGGGCCGTTTGCATCCGATTTCTTGCTAGTGCTGGATTCGATCCCCATCACAGCACCGGCCGTTACTCCGGGGAAGCGAACCCTTCGAAAATGCAAGAGGAATCAGGCCCTTACATAAAATGCATGATGGTCGGATGCACTGTGCCGATAGGCGCAAAAAAAAACACAATGCAACGCACACTGCCTTGTGTATTCGAAAAATAAGGCGAACGCGCAAAAAAAAAAAAAAAAAAAAAAAAAAAAAAAAAAAAAAAAAACATCCGACTTCAGCATGTCATTTGTTGGTACCAGGGTTAGCCTTCCATCTTCGATCCTTTGATTTGACATTGGAAATGCTTCCGCTGGATACCTATATTCCAAAGAGGATCTGATGGATTAAGACAAGTTGCGCAGTTACTTCCGCTTGAGATCTATTTTTCAAAGAGAATCACTAAGATTAAGACAAGTTGAGCAGTTACTTCTGCTGGAGACCTATGTTCCAAAGAGGATCACTAAGATTAAGACAAGTTGCGCAGTTACTTCCTTTGGAGACCTATGTTCCAAAGAGGATCACTAGGATTAAGACATGTTGCGTAATTACTTCCGTAGAAAAGAAAAGACCTAACGTGGCTGTAGTGATATTACGCAATTGGTGACATAGGAAATAAAGATGACAATAGGACAGAGACAGACAGGAAAGGAACTGCTGTGAAAAGATGGCGTTGGATAGACTACATACTATACAAGAGGTCAAGTATCCCCAGATTATCTCTGTCGGGGAACCTCCAGAGAAAATGGGACAAGGGAAAGTGAAAGAAGACTTGGATAAGGGGACTAGAGGTCTTCCGTTTCTTCTTCTCCTTCTCCTTCTCCTCATTCTTTTCCTTCTCTTGAAATAGCTGGAGAAAGCAGTTCAGGACAAATATGCTTGGAGAAGATCGGTTGATGTTCTCTGTACACAAAAGTGGTAAGGACATCGACAAAAGAAGAATAACAAAAAGAACAAAAACGAGAAGAAGGAGAAGGAGAAGAAGTAGAAAAGGAGGAGAAGAAAAAAACCAGTAGAAGAATAAGAACAAGAAGAACAAGAGGAACAAAAACACGAAGCACAAAAGCAAGAACAAGAACAAGAACAACCACAGAAAGAAGAAGAACATCAAGAAAAAGAAGAATAAGAAAAGGAAGAAGGAGAAGAAGATGAGAAGAAAGAGGAGGAGGAGAAGAAGAAGAAGAAGAAGGAAGGAGAAGAAAGAGGAGGAGGAGGAGGAGGAGGAGGAGGAGAAGAAGAAGAAGAAGAAGAAGAAGAAGAAGGAGAAGAAAGAGGAGGAGGAGGAGGAGGAGAAGAAGAAGAAGAAGGAGAAGAAGAAGGAGAAGAAGATGAGAAGAAAGAGGAGGAGGAGAAGAAGAAGAAGAAGAAGAAGGAGAAGAAGATAGGAGAAGAAAGGAGGAGGAGGAGGTGAAGAAAAAGAAGAAGAGAAAGAAGAAGAAGAGAAAGAAGATGAAGAACAGGGAAGATGAGAAGAAAGAGGAGGAGAAGGAGGAGAAAAAGAAGAAGAGAAAGAAGAAGAAGAGAAAGAAGATGAAGAACATGGAAGATGAGAAGAAAGAGGAGGAGGAGAAGGAGAAGAAGAAGAAGAACTTCATAAATGTTCCTAGGCTCAAATGTAAAAAGAGGAAACTTCTACCTACTGTCATGATACCGGCATCTTAGATAGTAGATGATGTGTGTGGCGTTCTCTGGGTCCGCTCCTGGAATGGCCATTAGAGCCATCACAGCACGTCCATAGAACATCGTGGCGTCATACAAGTGGTAAGCCTGGTTTGGGATGTTCGGCTGACAAAGAACAACACATAAATAGAGTACATGGTATTTCATTGGATAAGAGGATGATACAGGTATCACTGATGACGCCTGTAAAACAAATAATTCCTTCTATTAGCTGCGCCACTCCTGACATGAAGTGTAGAGGCGTACTTATCAGATTCCTGTAGCGTATAGACTCTAATGTGGCAACAGACCCCGTGCCAAACCAAATATTTGTTTCTTCTTACGGCGTGTTGCAGGATAATATGTTATTTGCTTCCCTTTCAAACCCGGCAACATATGGAGGCCCAGGAAATTGTACAGATTCAAAGATCCTGCTGAATTAGAGTTCAAATTAAATGGGAGAGTTCAAAGATTAAAATCAGTTTCCTACAGATTTTTGCCGTGTGGTTCCTGGAGAACAAAGAATTAAATCCGTCTAGAGTCGAAGATTTATCTTTGAGTGAACTGACAGCAGTTATCGACTCTTAGATTGCTGCTTGCATTATGGTCAGTGATTCGTAACTAACGAAGACCATAGTCCCCCACCAACTTATGACCCTGTATACAGGATGTCTAAGATATAAAGGATCGAATAGGGTAGGCAATCCAGGACAAAAACATTTTGTGCTGAAATCGGATGTGTTGAGCAGAAATGCGAAAAAACGCATCCTAGCTGTAAACTATGACACAGTCAGAAACGTCTTTTTCAGTACGTACACAAAACCTTGAAACAAAAAAGAAGCATCCATGCACACTATTGTCTACTGTGTGTTGTAAAATAATAAACCGAAATAAGGTGTGCATGGGGCTTGCGATTTCATAATTCAGAAGAATGAACAAGAGAAAATACACCTACAAGAGCAGACAAATACGTCGTGAACCTCACCGGACTAGAAGAATTGCATCCGTTGATTGAAGATTAAAAAGACTATGGCATAGGTCTGCCGTAACGATACTAAATGTAGGGGTAGTCTATACTCTGTCAGATTTAAGACTCTACATGTGTTGATGAACATACAGACATGTCGTAAAAGGATTCAAATGGAGGTTGTATATAGATTTTGCAAACCACATCGAATAAGTAGCTCTGGCATATAAACAGAAACGAAAGTTATGGTTGTCGCTAAGTAGGTTCATTACTAAACTGCTGCAGAAAATTCCCCTTCACGCACACATGACGTGCTTCCTCGAGCTATTCTTGCAATGAGGGCAGTTGCAGACGTGGATCTGTACTTCTTAATATTCATAAATTATCCCCATCATTTCTTTCACATTTTGTAACGTCCACGATCTTACGATTTCATTGCGTGTTCTTTTCATCCCACTCCACGTGTCATATCACCCAATTTGCGTTCGGAAAATGGACAATGAACAGAAAAAAAAATAAAAACATTCTTAATAGGCAATACACCAACAAAAAACTAAAGTGAAAGATACGTATGCTCTTTATCTAACCAAAGTATATATTTATATGCAACATAAAAAATCGATTATATAAACTATTATTGCGTCTGTTTAAAGAAACAAAGCGACACGTGAAAGTCAGTTTAAAATGCTTTATAGTCATAGAAAAAAGAGCTGCACTTTATTCGTAATTATACTATGAACTGTCTTCTTCTAAACAATAAACGACTGAATTCAATTGATGAAAGGGAAAATGAGATTACGCTTAGAGTAATAAAGCTGGAAGGATATGAAAGAGACACTAGATGGCGCTAAAAACTATAGTTTTCTTCTAGGACTTGTTAAAGTATTGGACAAAGAGTGACGTGAATAAAGAAGAGTGACATAACAAATGTAATAGACAGCAGATACAAAGAAATGTAAATACAGTAAAATGATTTCACCCTAATATATGTATGTCATAAAAACGGGGTGATAACACACGGTGCGAAAAGCATAAAAGCATATCCGACCTTGGTGTCCCCGGCAAACCTACTCTAAGATACTAGAGCAGACTAAAATGTCTGGCTGCGCCACAAATAGGCGAAACACAATGCGGTTTTCATGCAAACCGAAGTACTTAATCCCTCATTTTCACACTCATGTAGCTGAGTGAAACAGCTATTGAGTATATTGAGGAAATGGCCCTCTGTTTCTTGGACCTGGAATTTGACAAGGTTCTCTAAAACAGGCTTTGTGAATGCATAAAAGGAAAGAACATTTAGACACTTTTTAACTGCGCCCCACAGTTTGTATAAGACCTGCATAAACTGCATTAGTACAAGAAACAAATCGTCAGAGAAGTTTAAGGCCACGAATGGATTGTCAAGCCGACAATATATCACCACACCTCCAGACTACTCATGGATGATCTCATCAAAGCATGTAAGGAGGGGACCAAAAAGTTATCAGTGGTAATATATATATCAGAGCTGGTCTTTAAAAATATAGGATTCATCAGGAAAAGATAAATATTAAGCAAACTAAAAGGACTGTGTTACCATTGCACTTATGTGCCAGTTTTAACTCGCGGATGTGAGTCAGGCGATATGGCAACAGCCCATAAAAGCATCAGAAATGAGATATCTGAGGAATGTAGCCAAGTAACGAGAACAATCAAGGCTCTCCGCAATAACACAATACGACAAGATCTCGGAAGCCCAGCTCTTGCAGACTCGTGTGGAGCAATTTCAACTTTGGTTGTTTGGCCATGTCTGCAGAATGAAAGAAGAAAATCGTCTACCATAGCAGTCATTAGCAGCAATGAGTCAAGTATCCAGCATTGAGAACGACCCAACACCCGCTACAGTGACAGCATAAGACATGCGATTGAGATTTTCACACACTTTCTGGCGGAAAGACAATGTCCTACTGCCTAAGATCATGATCGGAATGTTTCGGCTGTGGTAGAGACCTTAACTACAAGAAAGCCGTTTAGTCTCATCAAATTTCATTCGCTTGTGGTTTTGACATTGCAGAAACTTTCCTATACCATGTTTTTGTCATAAATTGTTTTAGAATTATGTTTATTGCTGCTTTAATAGACCTTTGTGGTTGAAGAAGTTAGACTGCCCTGATTGATGATGATATAGAGGAAAAATGCACTCAAACAAAGTGGAAACACAATAAATAAAGATAATGGATAACCATTATCAAATAAAGAGACATGCTGAAAAACACAAAGTGAAAGTTGGAACAAATCAAAATAAGGTGAAAGGAGAAATTAACAAAGAGAAAAGAGGAAACGTTAAAAGAATGCGTAGAAACGCATCCAAATAAATTAATAGTAGAATCACATTTAAACTAAGAAAAAGGTGGAAAACTTGACTCAATAAAATTAGGAAGGGAGAAATGTTCCGGCACAAAGAGAAATGGGGGAAATTCAACCAAAGATAATGTGAAAAGCACACCAAAATGAAGATAAAAGACAAACGCATCCAAACAAAGAGAAGAGGCGTCAACTAAACAAAAAAAGGTTGAAAATATTCAAACAAAGACACAGTTGGGAACACACGGAAACATAGAAAATGTTGGAAACACACGGAAGAAAAGACAAAATTGGAAACACCAAAAGAAAGAAAAAAGTTTAAAACAAGCGGAAACAAAGAAAGTGTGAAACATAAACGGAGATGCACGAAAACAATGAGAAAGAGGAAACACTACACATAGAAAGAAAAATGAGAGAATGATCAAATAAAGAGAACAGAGAAAACGCAATCTAAACAAAGATAGCGTCGGGAACTACAGTCAAAACAAAGAGACAGAAGGAAGAATAATCTTACAAAGAGAGAGGGTAACATACACAAACAAAGACAGAGGGAAACACATCCAGACAAAGAATAAGAAGTGGAAGACGCCATTGCATTTTTTTAAACATGCTTTGTTGACTTACCCTGTTTACCTGCGTTGTTGGTGGCTTTCTCAAGTTGATTGGTGGCAACACATTACGGTTGAAGACCAAATCTTCAAAGTCTTCTCGGTTGATATCTGGCTTCTGAGGTTTCACGACCAGAACATTCTTGAATGCTGATAGTCTCTCCCTTTTTTCTCGCTCTGAAAGATTCTTAAACTTGATCTCAAGCTGGGCTGAAGAAAGATGAACCTGTTGAGTCTTTTGCTTAGCCATAATCCCTTAATTTTGACTGACCTAGTGAATTCTTGTAGACAAACGAGTTTATCAATAAGCTTTCGACCTTCAGCTGTCAAAAAAACTAACAGCTTATTTATTTCAAAACTTAATCATGGCTCGCCTTCTGAGTTCGTACACTTCTCCAAGCGGTACTACCAGTGCTTGAAACATTTCAGGAAGTGATTGTTGGGATCTCAACAGGCGCTTAGTCGAAGTTTTCCTGATTTCAAATATGGCCTGAAATCCTGGATGAGGGGAGGTGCGTGGGCTGGAGGATCCATTACGGGAAAAATTATGTCTATGCATCCACCTCATCCATCCAGGATGTTATGCTGAAACACTTCATTGGACTGATTCAGCACTTGTCCTAGTCCCCAGATAAAGCTCTCTGCGACTGCTGGCTCCTTCCAAGACTCAATGTGCACCTCAAAGAGACGAGGTTTCAGGACATTCAAGAGATCAAGACAAATGCGACAAAGCGCCTGATTGAGATCCATCAAACGATTTCCAGAAATGCTTCCAGCCGTGAGAACACCGCTGGGAGAGTTCTGTTAACTCACAAAACGCTTATTTCGAAGAGCAATAGGTTCTGAACTAAATACATAGTTCTTTTCCAAGGCTAAGGTCGGATATTTTTTGATCAGCCCTCGTAGTATATATATATACTTTTTTATCAGCTCTAGCATTATATGTACTTTTTTATCAGCTCTCGTATTATATATACTTTTTTTTATCAGCTCTAGGATTAAATGTACTTTTTTATCAGCTCAAGTATTATATTTACATTTTTTATCAGCTCTCGTATTATAAATACGTTTTTATCAGTCTTCGTATGATATATATTTTTTTTTATCACACCTCGTATTATATATATACTTTTTTATCAGCCCTCGTATTATATATGCGAATGAAATCGTAAAGGCCGACAGTATAGAAATATTACACAATATTTTCACAAATTTACCGCAGATATATATATATATATCTATATCACCAGTTATAGCAATAAATGTAATCTTGCAGATTTGAAAATGGCAGCAGATAAAAAATTAAGTGCATCGTGTTATGCATTTCATAAGTCAAAGATTGTCAAACAGAAACAAAAGGCGAAAAGAAATATACTTGAAAAAGATTTAAGAATGAAAAAGAACTATTCTAGACAGAAAGTAACGAAAGTAAGCCTTGAAAAAATAAACTAAAAAGAGTGCGCATATTCTTTAGGAACAATAAATAACAACATCTATTTAAATTACGACGATGTTATCTAACAACACAAAACAAATGACATTTTACAAATTTACATTAAAAGGTGCAGAATGCGCCTAAATATATAACAAATATTCTGGGGTTTTACTCCTTTTATCTTCACAAAATATGCAGAATGAATTTGTCCATAACAAAACAAAAAGCATGTAATACATTTGCTTTCATTCGCGAGAAGTATATTTTTATTTTCTGTATATAAAAAAATCAAAAAAGATATGTGTAACATAAACCAAATGAACCTATTATATCATCAGTCTCAAATGTAAAACACTCGCACTGTTATCAAAAGCAACAAAATACAGAAATATCATTGTCGTGAATTGACATGTGTCTGTAAGAATGGTACAAGGCAGGCAATCCAGAATATACTCACACAAGTATATGTTTCTGCTTGAGCGATTCTTCATGCTATCATCAGCCGCCACTACAGCATATTCACCCGTGTCTGTCATACCCAGAGCCTTTAACTCCCTCAGAAAAATCAACAGTGATTCGTAGTCTCCGAGGAAGACATATACTGTAAAGCAGAAAGGTAACAGGCATCTGTAATCAAATTACAAAACATGTGAAGGTAGTTCTTTAGTATATGTTGCCGTCAGGGATAAAGAGTTTGAGAGTTCATAATACTATGATTCCACTTTTTAGGAGGTCGTATGAGTTCCCTTCCTCATTGTCTAGTCTTCCATATGAGTTAGTCAAGTGGGGCACAAGACGCAGCAGTAACAGCTGAAAATAACTCATAGCTGGGTGCTTGTGTCATGGCCACGAACCATTGCTGACCAAGACCTTATTCCGTCTGCAAGTGACGGCTCTGAATGAAGCTGCACTTCTGTAGTCTGTCTTAGAAAATGGGGATCGCCGAGGGAAAGCATACTCGGTTCCAAAAACGCCGTACTGAAACTGAATGTGTTGGATCGAAACTCGTAGATATCCCAGATTCACTGTAAACTACAACATTACAACGCCCTTCTGATGAAGAGCGCCAATCAAGAAGAAGAAGAAGAAGAGGAAGACGAAGGAAATAAAGAAAGAAAGAAATAAAGAAGGAAGAAAGAAAGAAAGAAAGAAAGAAAGAAAGAAAGAAAGAAAGAAAGAAAGAAAGACGTCAAGTATGCATTTGTAGATCGACATACTGGAGTTTATCAACACGGGAAAACGAGCTCGCATATGTGCCGCTTGACCAAAAAAACGCTCAAACCACTCTGCTACTCAGACCAGCCAGAGACAGACCAGCCAGAGTCAGACCAGCCAGAGTTAGACCAGCCAGAGACAGACTAGCCAGTCAGACCAGCCAGAGACAGACCAGCCAGAGTCAGACCAGCCAGAGTCAGACCAGGCAGAGACAGACCAGCCAGAGACAGACCAGCCAGAGTTAGACCAGCCAAAGACAGACCAGCCAGAGACAGACCAGCCAGAGACAGACCAGCCAGAGTCAGACCAGCCAGAGTCAGACCAGGCAGAGACAGACCAGCCAGAGACAGACCAGCCAGAGTTAGACCAGCCAGAGACAGACCAGCCAGAGACAGACCAGCCAGAATTAGACCAGCCAGAGTCAGACCAGCTTCAGACTCATTAGTCACCTTCTAACCCATCGACTGACCGAACATATTCCAAATGGATGCACAGAGAGAGTGACTTTCATCTCCCGTGATGGCCAAACAAAAAGTAAGAGTGGTAGGGTTGAATGAGTTGAGAGACTGCCCACGGCTACATTACAAACAGCATATTAGCATGATGAAAAGGGGATTAAAAGTATTAGAAATAGGCGATAAAACACGCTATAACGGTATTGACAATAAGAAGACTAATGTTTCTTTGTAATGACACATGCGTGAGGTGAAGAGGGCGGATATTGGGGAGAAAGACGAGCAAGGCAAGTGTGCCATCAATATGAGAAACTCGTTAAGGATAACTGAAGAGGGATGTGCGTGAGAATAGCGATTTAATTATCATACTATTACAGAACGCCATATCAGTGCTTATCGCGTGCGATTTAGTGCAGGGTTCCTGTTTCGATACAAACTAAGTGTTTAAACTATAGACACAAATGGGAGAGAAAGAAACTTGTGCACGTGTTGTTTTGGGCCTGTCAAGAAAATAAGAAAGGTAGATTACATTATGACAACATGAGCACATGCAGAGGGTCGGGGCAGCTGGAGGAACGCATAAAGAGAGAGATGGTAGAAAAGAAACGGTGGAGATTGTAAAACAGGACATTTAAATGGTTCAAACATTGAGTTCATGAAGAGTACTTATTCGTTTCTTTCTTTCGATCCACTGGAATACTAGTAATTCACAGATTTATTTTTATAGCATTCGTGTGTTATTGTTCCAAGAGCGTTCCTTCAAACCAAGAAGGCTACTCCATGCTCAGACATGGTCAGGCTTGTATCCATCGTGAACTGTGAACCTCCTCTAGGTTTAACATTGAGCTTGCTTTTGGTGCGACAGTGAGCTTATTCCCGTTTGTCACACGCCTAACTCTCGACAAAAGAAATCAGGTAATTAAAAGTACTATATGTATATATAAGTATAATAATAATAATAATAACAATAACAATAATAATAATAATAATAATAATAATAATAAAAATAAAAATAAAAATAATAATAATAATAATAATAATAATAAAAATAATAATAATGATAATAATAATAATAATAATTCGTCCATTGTCGTCGATGAGGGCCACCAACATCATCACGTGCCATAATGCAACCTTGAGTATGTGTGTGCGCTCGTGGCTGATCAAGCCAATTCGAGCCTGGAAAAGTCTATGACACGACTGGCAAACAAAATCAGCAGTTGTCTCTGAAATTGTATCTGCTCTTAACTTCCTGATTGCACGTCTATCCTGAGCTGCCTGGATACGGAGACCCTCGCTGAGTTCAATGCCGTCTGTGACCGTGCTCTTCCATGTTGAGCGATTGTGAGCCAGTTTCTTTCAGGTGTTAATGTCTATTTGACCGAACTTAAGGAACTCTTTCAGACTGTCCTTGAAACACTTTTTAGGACGTCCTTGTGATCGTTCTCCTTCACTCAGTTCGCTTTACAGGAGCCTCTTTTGGAAGCCTTTCGTTTGACATTCGGGCAAGGTGGCCAGCCCATCTCAATATAAATTTTTGTAGAAGTACATGAATACTTTGCATGTTGGCTCTGGACAGCACTTCAGCATCTGTGATATGGTCCTGCCAGCGTATATGCAATATGCGTCTCAGACAGTTTATGTGACAATGACTTAGCCTTTTGGCGTCACCAACGTAGACAGCCCAGTTCGCACTGGAGGCACGGTAGACCTTCAGCTTAGTCATTATGCTGATTCCTCGACGTTCTCATACTGTTGATTGCATTTGGTCAAAAGCTGTGCTAGCATTTGCTATTCTGTTAGCCAGCTCATCAGGAATAGTCACTAATCTCGAGAGCTTGCTTCTGAGGTAGACAAATTGTTCAATTGATTGTAATTTCTGTCTCTTTACTGTAACTACTGGCTGTTTACACGATGTGCATGATGCCGTTTGATGCATGACCTCAGTTTTCTTTGTGCTAATTGTCCAGATTAAGTTGTCACAAGCAGCAGAGAACATGTCAATACACTCCTGCATTTTCCGTTATGAACTACTGTTCAGAGCAGTCATCCGCAAACAAGAGTTCGAATATCGTGTCGCGCATCAGTTTGGTCTTCGGCTTCAGCCTGCAGAGATTGAATAGACTACCTTCCATGCGGTACTTTATTGGTCTGACATACTTGGTAATTTAGAAGGATTCCTCAACATCGCTGAAAACATCATTCTGAACAGTGTCGGAGCAAGTACACATCCCTGTTTCACCGTTATTGACCACGAATGGTGGAGAGGTCTCGCCGCTGTCAAGTATATGTGCGCGCCTGCCCTCGTGGAGCTGTTTCACCACAGTTACAAATTTGCTAGGACAGCAGAATTTAGACATGATCTACCAAAGCCCACCTCTGCCTTTGTGAGGTCAATGAACGTAATTTAGAGATCTCGGTTATGTTCTTGACATTACTTCACCACCTGACGCGCTGCAATTATCCTGTCCAGTTCCTCGAGTAACTCTAAATCCACACTGACTTTCCGGGAGGTGATGGTCTAGCTCAAGATGTCAGTTCAGGCGGTTGAGCAGCATGCGCGCGAGGATCTATCCAGGAAATAGATAGCAGTGAAATTCCGTCGTGATTGACCCACTCCTAGCGATTGCCTTATGTCTTGTAGATATGTACTATCGACGCATCCTTCATTTCCTGTTAGACTACTCTTTCAGCCCACATGGATCAGTAAAGATATATATATATATATATATATATATATATATATATATATATATATATATATATATATATATATATATATATGGGGAACCTGGTCGTCGGCTTCTACGCATCCATTGTGCTGCGATTCAGATCATGTTTAGACAGCTCGCGCTTTAATATAACAGTAGTTGCCAATATGACTGAGACGAATTTCAGCATCGACACAGCCCATCACGTAAAGTTGACAGCTGTATAAACAAAATGGAGTCCCAGTTACTGACATTACAAAGGCTTGACATTTATGCGTATAGATTTATATTACAAATAGCGCCGTCTGCGTAGTTTTGGCTTAGAATAATAAACAAATGAACTCTCTGGCAACGTTTGTGTTTATCGTCAATCCATTCAAAAATTTGTTTTCTTTATTTTATAAATTTTGACCGCTTATGCCTTTTATTTTTTGATTATCGTTTGATCTTTTTTCTTTTTTTTTAATTATGAGTGGTGTGTTTGGAGGGGGGGGGGGGGCAGATAGTGATGCATGTGATATATGGGGAATGGAAGCAAGTTGCTGTGATTCCTATTTGCTAATTATAGTCAATTCAGTTGTTGTTAATACTTTTTAGTGTTCATCTTTCGCTTTCTTCGTGCACATTATTTTTATTCTATGATTAAATAACTTATTTACATTATTTTTCTTCTATGACTACATAAATTGTTTATATTATTTTCTATCGTAATTTTAGGAGAGAAGAGACATTCAGATCGGACATGTTAGTCAGAGTCAGATGAGATATGCTGGCCAAGACCCCAACGTGGCAGCCGTGTAGCGCATTGGCTAGCGTGCTGGCTTCGCATCTGAGTATTCCTGGGTTCATTCCACATTTGAGGTGGACATGGTTTTTTTTAAACCGAACGGCACCCGGGTTGACCCAGCCTAAAATGGGTACCGGTTCAGTGATGCGTGATGCTGATCACATCATCCACTAAGTGCCGTGGGTTACAAAATAATATGGGCCTAACACCATATTTTCTATGCGCCGCATGGTATAAAGGGATCCTTACTTTTTACTTTTAAGACCCACACCTGACTTTCAGGGAGCTCTTCCTGAAAACGGGCTGTTTTCATGGCAGCCTGGCTAACGAGGTTGGGGATCGACGTGATTCCCGTAGCAGTGAGTCACACGCAGACGACGCCAAGCATAGCACAACCGACTGAAGGACCCCAGTCCACCTTCATCAGTAGACTCGGGAAGTGAAGAAAGCTCCTTCAACTCGCCACTTACCACCATGTTGAGGGCACACAAAAGACGAATCTTACGTATTGTGGGCATTCAACATGAATAACAGCTGTAGAATCCAACGTTGCTCAATATAGTTGTGTAAGTATTAAGGTCAGAGACATCAGATAACCCTGGGAACACGAGCACTGGAGCAGGTCAACAACTTTAAATATCTTGGAGTGGTAATAGACAGCAGGGGAGGAATCAAAGAGGAGTTAACTGCACGACGAGCAGCAGCACGTAGACTGTTCCATGCAATAAACAGAGGTTTCCTCAGTAAAAGAGAAATAAGCAGGAAAACATAGATGGATGTATACCGCTCGACCTATGTGCCTGTCCTGACATATGAATGTGAGTCATGGGCAATGACTACAGCCCAAGAAAGGCAATTACAAACTTCAGAAATGAGGTACCTAAGAAAGGCGGTTCAGGTGACGAAAAGGAACAAAATTCGTAACCAGACAATACGTAGCAATCTTGAAGTTCAACCCCTGCAGACACGAGTGGAGCAGTCCCAACTACAGTGGTTTGGCCATGTCTGTAGAATGGAAGAAGATCGGATACCAAATCGGTCATGGGAGATCAAAAGTCAAGGACGCAGACCCCGAGGACGTCCTAAAGTACGTTGGGAAGACAACATACGACAGTCCCTAAGTAATAGAAGACGGCGGATAGAGCAGTGTGGCGTTCTCTTTGGCAAACCTCTACACCTCACGGTAGAAGAGGAGCGACTAAGTAAGTAAGGTCTTATTCTTCCTGCACTTCTCGCTCTCACGTCCTTACTGCACTTTCTACCAGTTCTCTAAAAGTGTAACATTTCAGCTGTTATTTCTAGTTATTTCCATTTTACGTCATAACCTCCCCCCCCCCCCCACCCCCCTCCCCCGCACACATCACTTCTCATTCGCCGTCAACTAACATATTTCCTCGTCCCATCTTTTCTTATCTTAAAACTCTCTACCATCCATCCGCTCCCTTCTTTATCTTTCTCCTTCGTCTCTCCGACTATGCTTCCCCCACCCTACCAACGCCATCTATCTTTTTTTCCACAGATCGCCTACTCCTCTCAAATCTTCTCAACCCGTCCGTCGCGCCCTCCCCCCCCCCCTCCCAACTCCGTAACCGTGGGGACATAAGTTGTACCTAGACAGTTCCGAAATAAGAAAACTAGATTAAGTAGAAAAAATGAGCCCTTCCACCTGATGTCAATAAACTGTTTACTGTCAATCAAATAGGACATTGAAATTTAATCACGAAATGTTCGCTTTCTTTAAAATTTCTCAAATTAAAGTAAACCCTTTTTTTTTTTTTTTAATCTATTGAAAAATAGATGGTGATATGTGGATGCAAATGTGTACAACCATCTTTGAACTTATTTGCTTTGTCTATCAGTCAGCTTTATCAGGAGTGGTATCCAAAATGAAAAGAACAGAAAGACTGTCACCTTCAAAGCATCTCGGAAAAGGTGGTTAATGAAAGTTGTAGTTCGGGCTGGCAACCTCATCATAATACAATAATGGTCATTATAATCAGCCACTCCAAAAGATAGGATACAGACTTCCTGTAAATGACCCAGCTGCAGTTAAGTCTTTTGCGTCATCAATCAAAGCCATTCATTCTACTTGGTGTAGAGGCCATTGACCACATCTCGCCAGTATGCACAGCCCTTGATTACTCTTCCTTCCACGTTCCAGATATAACCACTTAATTTTAATTTCCTCACATTCTCTTCTCCCTGTATATTTAGCCTCCCTCGCATTCTGTTTTCTTGAGAATTCCATGTCACAGCTTATGATTAATTGTGCCTTCTTCAGAGTTTGTCTTGTCTGGTCTCATTTTCTTCTCTGTTTTTCCAGTGGCTCATTGCTCCTTTAAAAGAAGTTTCATACTAGAACAAAAACGTGAATCATTGTAATTCTTGGAAACATGCTTCCATTAAAAGTGGACAGTTGCAGTGCTGGGTTATGCTTCAAATTATAGAAACGTGTGTTTTAAATGACACAAACACACAACATACAAACACACATATAAATACGCACAGCACATACAGACACACACATATAAATACGCACACACAAACACACACATATAAATACGCACAGCACATACATACACGCATACACATAAATACACACAACACATACAAACACACACATATACATACGCACAGCACATACAGACACACACACACACACAAAATACACACAACACATACACACACACACACATAAATACACACAGCACATACAGACACAGCACATACAGACACACACACACATAAATACACACAACACATACATACACACACACACATAAATACACACAGCACATAAAGACACACACACACATAAATACACACAACACATACAGACACACACACACACACATAAATACACACAACACATACAGACACAGATAAATACGCACAACACATACAGACACACACACACATAAATACACACAACACATACAGACACACACACACACATAAATACACACACACATAAATACGCACAACACATACAGACACACACACACATAAATACACACAACACATACAGACACATACACATAAATACACATAACACATACAGACACACACACACACATATAAATACACAAACCACATACAGACACACACACATAAATACACACACCACATACAAACATACACACATACATATATACACACAACACATACAGACACACACACATAAATATACACAACACATACAGACACACACACACATACAGACACACAACACATTCAGACACACACATAAATACCCACAACACATACAGACACACACGCACATAAATACACACAACACATACAGACACACACACACATAAATACACACAACACATTCAGACACACACACACACACATAAATACACACAACACATTCAGACACACACATCTATCAAGCAGGGCGAGAACTTGATCACAGGTTAGAAAGCCGCAAACGCCTTTGTCGATCACTATGCCAGAGCAAACCACATCGAGGTCCCTGCAGATAAGCATACAGACATTAGCGAAGAGCTAAAGGGACACGAAAACATAAATACGGCTCCTGAAGAGCACATGATGGCCAAACTAACAATGCGCGAAATGGAAGAGGCTATGAGAACACTAAAGAAAAGGAAATCTCCCGGAAAAGACGGGATAACAAACGAAATGCTGATGGGGCTGGGCCAAACAGCGAAGAAAAAACTACTATCAGTCCTGAACCAAAGCTGGAAAAGGGGTATTGTACCCCAGGCATGGAAAGATGCAATACTGGTACCAGTACCAAAAACAGGAAAGGACAAAACAGATCCAAATGGATACAGGCCCATAAGCCTACTGAGCTGTGTCGGCAAGCTGATGGAACGGATGATAAACACCAGACTGATGTGGCATCTGGAAGAAAAACGAATACTAATTCCACAGCAAGCCGGCTATAGACAGCACAGATCCACTGAGGACCAGGTCATCCTCATAGCCCAGGAGATAGAAGATGCCTACCAGGCACAGAAACACACAGTAGCTGTTTGGGTGGATCTGGAAAAGGCATTTGACAAAGTCTGGAAGGATGGACTTAGAGTCAAGCTAAGAAGAAGTGATGTCTGTGGGAAGATGTACAAGTGGATCAACCACTACCTCAAACAAAGAACGGTCAGAGTCCAAGTACAAGGGCAGATGAGCAAAAAGGTGACACTCGAGCAGGGAGTACCCCAAGGGGGAGTATTGTCACCCACACTCTTCCTGGTATATATAAACGATATTACAGAGAATATACCAAGAAGAGTCCATAGCTCCATGTTTGCAGACGATCTGGCTATGTGGACCTCTGAAAAGAATCTCACCATAGCAAGAAATCGGATGCAGACGGCCCTAACATCGCTGGAAGAATGGGCGAACTCATGGCTGGTCAAAATAAACGAGGAGAAAACCACGTGCACAATATTCTCGCTCTCATTAAAACCCCAAAGTACCAAATTAAGGCTAAATGGCAAAATCCTGCAGCCAAACTACGCAACATGTCTTAATCCTAGTGATCCTCTTTGGAACATAGGTCTCCAAAGGAAGTAACTGCGCAACTTGTCTTAATCTTAGTGATCCTCTTTGGAACATAGGTCTCCAGCAGAAGTAACTGCTCAACTTGTCTTAATCTTAGTGATTCTCTTTGAAAAATAGATCTCAAGCGGAAGTAACTGCGCAACTTGTCTTAATCCATCAGATCCTCTTTGGAATATAGGTATCCAGCGGAAGCATTTCCAATGTCAAATCAAAGGATCGAAGATGGAAGGCTAACCCTGGTACCAACAAATGACATGCTGAAGTCGGATGTTTTTTTTTTTTTTTTTTTTTTTTTTTTTTTTTTTTTTTTTTTTGCGCGTTCGCCTTATTTTTCGAATACACAAGGCAGTGTGCGTTGCATTGTGTTTTTTTTTGCGCCTATCGGCACAGTGCATCCGACCATCATGCATTTTATGTAAGGGCCTGATTCCTCTTGCATTTTCGAAGGGTTCGCTTCCCCGGAGTAACGGCCGGTGCTGTGATGGGGATCGAATCCAGCACTAGCAAGAAATCGGATGCAAACGGCCCTAACATCGCTGGAAGAGTGGGCGAACTCATGGCTGGTCAAAATAAACGAGGAGAAAACCACGTGCACAATATTCTCGCTCTCATTAAAACCCCAAAGTACCAAACTAAGCCTAAATGGCAAAATCCTGCAGCCAAACGACAACCCAACCTATCTGGGAGTCACATTTGATCGGCGCATGACATGGAAAAGTCAGATTGAGAGAAACCGAATGAAAGCCAGAGAAAGAATGGCGATCATGAGGAAACTTGCTGGCACAAGCTGGGGAGCAGACGAAGGCATACTAAAGAAACTGTACACTGGAAGAGTGAGACCAGTTCTCGAGTATGGCATTGCGGCATGGACAACCGCAGCGAAGGCGAACTTCGATAAAGTTAACAAACTTCAAAACCAAGCATGAAGTCAACGCCAATTGTAGAACTTGAAAAGATTACAAAACTGCAATCCATGACCGATAGAAGAGACTGCAGAGCCCAGCTGCAGTCAGAGAAACTCAGAAGACTGACGGACCATCCAATGTACCAGAGACTAAACAATTTGGGAAATGGGAAACTAAAGCGGAGAAACTTTGCAGAAATAGCCAAAGCAAAGATGCACGAAGATCCCATAAACGCACTAACAACACCAAAACCCATCACTACTGTACGAAAACCTACTTGGAGGCAGGATATATTTCCAGAGGTGGTAGAAAATATACCAGGTATTGCAAACAAAAACTGCCAGAGCGAAAAAGAAAGGAGAGACACTACCCTAAGCTTCATAACGAAAAGCTACCCAAGCATGGACTGGACCCATGCATACACCGACGGTTCTGTAACAAACACTACACAGAACGGAGGGGCAGGAGCATTCCTGAACCTATCAAATGGCAGAAAAATAACACTGTCATTCGCTACTGGTAAGTACACAAGCAATTTCAGAGCAGAGGCAGAGGCACTGAGGGCGGCAGTGGAAGAAATGGTAACACACAGTGAAAATGAGAGCCATATAGTCCTGCTGACAGATGCTCTCGAAGTAGTCACAGCGCTAAAAAGCCAGAAAAACACTGAGCTTAATGACTTAAGAGCAGCACTCTGCAAACTGTGCCAGCAGTCCGCACCAAAAAGGGTAGTGGTACAGTGGGTTCCGTCACACTGCAACATCCAAGGCAACGAGGAGGCAGACAGACTGGCAAAAGAAGGTGCAAGGCTACCACAAACAGATACCAGTATGACGTACGAAGAGTCAAAACGGCTTATCAAAGCCAGATACATGACCAAATGGGAAACCGAACATACTGGTTACACCAAAAACGATGCCTATTACCAGTTGAACCGAAGAGAGCAGGTCGTTGTCTTCAGACTTCGCACTGGCCACAACAGACTGAGGTACCACCTATTCAACAAATTGAAGATAGGGTGTACCGACGAATGCCCGTGCGGTACTGGTAAAATGACCACTGAACATCTGCTGCAGAACTGCCCGACATACGAGGATCAGAGAGAGCAGATGTGGCCATTGCCAGTGGAACTGCAAGACAAGCTCTATGGTAGTGGCGAGAGTCTCAGGATGACCGCCGCTTTTTTCGAGAAAATAATGGTTACTGTCTGACTGTGTACGCAGAAGAAGAAGAAGAAGACACACACATACACACATACATAAATACACACAAAACATACAGACACACACACACACACATACATAAATACACGCAACACATACAGACACACACAAACCTCTAGTACGATGTCTGGACGCCTGTAGCGTGTTCCTGTACGGATTAGTGCCTAAATGGATACCAGAAAACTGGTCGTTTGTATCATCTTCTGTCTCTCCATTGATACTGACGATAGATCGACAGATACGTGAATATGTGAAGAAAATATTACTGACTGGTGCAATACTATTCGTTAATGGATGAACATACATTTGTATACAATGGATAAATGGATCTTTGGATTAGTAGGTAAATGAATTGGTTAATGGAAACCTGAAAGGGCAGACATATATATATATATATATATATATATATATATATATATATATATATATATATATATATATATATATGTGTGTGTGTGTGTGTGTTTGTGTGTGTATGTGTGTGTGTGTGTGTGTGTATGGATAGATGTAGGTAGGGGTGGATTTTGGTGGATATACAAATGAATGAATTCATAGGCTGGAAGGTCGAATATATGCTAAGGGTGGATGATGATGTATATATGTGTTGATGAAAGGGTGAGCGAATATGTGGATGAATGGATGGATGGATGGGTGGCTGAATGGATGGATGGACAGACGGATAAATGTATGGATGAAAGTCAAATATATACTTACCAGATGGATAGTTATGCACGGATGGTTGGATGGTTGGATGTGTAAACGAAGGACGGATAGATGGATAGAATGATGGATTGGTGACAGACGGATGGAATTTAGATGGATGCATGAATGGATGCAGAAATGGATGGATTCATGAAGGAATGAAAGGATAGATGGATTGACGGATGGATGATGAAAGGAATGGTGGATGGATGAATGAAAAACTACAGCCCTACTTCAGTAAGTAGTGCACATTGTCCCACAAATACAAATTAATCAACGAAGTGTGAAACCAACACATGTACATGTGTTTGCGTGTATGCGCGCGCGCGCATGCGCATATATGTGTGCTACTTTCTAACAATTACTTAGAATACCAACATAACTACCTGAATCACGCAATAACCATGCTCCAATGTGATGTAGGCACTAGAAAGACCAATGACGCAGGAAAAGACAAGCATTTGGATCCTAGAGTGATCATCGAATATTACCCACGGAGAGTTGCGTTGTTATGAATCGGTCAATTTGTAATTCTAGAGCAGCCGTTCAATCTTCACGCAAGGTTTGATGGTAAAGGTGCAACATGTATATTGGCTGTAACTTGAAATATGTCACGGATGTCACTTTTATTAAAGTCGTTATGGAAAAGACCCTGGCCCTGGCACGCAAATAAAATCTCGCAGCATGTGAAACGAGATACTTGCGAGACGCTGATAAACTAGGTTATGTGCCAGAATATGGAACCAACTCTATATATGGAATTCATGGGCATGGGTTTGTCATTTAGCAAATATATCTTCAAACCTTTCACGCCATACAAATCTGCAACACTAGATAGAAGGGCTCACGCAAAAAGAAAATCTAAGATAAAGATGGATGGACTATGTTAAAGAAACATCACAGAGGGTAGATTGAAAATAGCAGCTGTCAAGCAGGTTATACGGGAAAAACATTACATCTAGTAGCGATTAACGACATAATTGTCCAGATGAGAGGAACCATAATTAAGTGCACTGTCTACACAAAAATCTGACTATCAAGAACCAGTTTTCTCTGCTTAGAGATTTAAATAAACAACAAAAAATAGATAGTAAATACATACACACATATATACACACAGACATTAATTATATATATATATATATATATATATATATATATATGTATATATATATATATATATATATATATATATATATATATATATATAAATAAATATATATATATATATATATATATATATATATATATATATATATATATACGAGTGCGATTTAAAAAGTTTTGCCTTTGAGACGATAATTTCATAAATGTGCAAGATTTACACATGAACTGTACATTTTCTTAAAGCTTGGAATGTCGATTATGTGATGTGCCATTATTTTTGAACGTAGTCACCCTCCCGGTCTGCACACAAATATCAACGTCGGATTAGTTCTTGCACTTCGTCAAGGAAAAAATCAGACGTCTTCTCCTGAAATCAGGTACGCACAGCTGCTTGAACTTCCTCGTCAGAAGCGTAACGGTGTCCTTTGAGGTGTCCCTTCAGTCTCGAGAAGAGGAAGAAATCACAAGGTACCAGATCGGGTCTGTACGATGATCCGGTAAAATGTCGTCAAACTTGAGACGCTCCATTGCAGCCATTATTAGTCGACTGGTGTGTGGGCGAGCTGACGAAATGCGTGCTTGCTCACACAAACAGACAGCAGTGGTGCTCCAAGTTTTATCAAAGTTTGCCCGTGTCGATCGGGCTGGCGGCATTGCTGTGCTTCATAAAGCATGTGCCCTCGCAGTCCCAAAATATGGTCATCATCAGTTTTCCCGCCGAGGCGACGAAATTCAATTTTTGGGGGGTAGGTGAGTTCTTACGCCTGTCATAAACTGACGCTTGTTTTCTGGATCGCAATGATGTAACATTGACTCGTCGCCAGTGCCAATTCTGCGAAGGAAGGTATCGCCGTCCTGTTCAAATCACGTCAGAAGTTCCTGACACACCTGCTGTTGGCGCTGTTTCATATCCTGTGTCAGTATGCCGGGTACCCATCTTGAACACCCTGTCCTATACCCAAGCAGAGCATAGATGATGTGACGGACTAGCTCAATCGAAATCATAAACATGGCGGCGATATCATTCTGCCTGACACAGTGATTGGCACGAATCAGTTCGTCCACTCGAACTTGTTGGTTTGTATCCACAGCTGTGATCGGTGGCCTCCTGCGAACTTAGTCATGCAGGTTCGTCGTGGCTGGAAGGTCGCTCTTTACAATCTGTGTCTACGTCCTTACGGTAGTGACATTCACACAGGCGTCCCCATATACCGTAGCCATTCTTCGATGCATGTCGATGGACACATAATCTTCCGCCGCCAGGAATTCGATCACAGCACGTTGCTTCAACCGTATTTCCAGGCGCATGTCGCTACATGTCCTAATATTCACTTCATCAGAGATTATTTGTCCATAGGTGGCACGAGGCTCTGATCACTGTTGTCATAGTTATGGCGCTGGAGGTAAACGTTTTCAATTCGCCCTCGCGTGTGTGTATGTGTATATATATATATAGTATGTTACATGCGCATATAACATTTCTAAGACAAATGCAAATACAGTCAGTATATGTATAGTTTTATAATGATTATGCGTATTGTTTACTTGATAACAGAGATCAGACGTATATATCAGAGAAAGTTGTAACAATGATTAGAGAACTCATAAATCTGAAATGGTTGTGACTTGTTTGATTACGAGAAGGACGATAATAATGACGTCATGATGATGACTATACACAGAATAAAAAATGATGAAGGAGATGATACAATTGTTAATAATAATATTGATGAAGGTAGTGACGATGGTGATTATAGTAATAATGAAGATGATAAGAAAGGACAAGATGATTACAAAAATGGTGACAAACATTTAATGTGATGTTGAGAAGTAGCATGGCGACGATGAGTGTAGTAGCATCGTTCACAACGACGATAATAATGGTGACTGAGACAGCAACGAAACAAAACGAAAGAACCATACCTGATATTCATGAACTCAGCATTAGCTCTCAGCTGCTTCGCTACATTCTGCCACTTAATGGTCAAACCAGTGACCAACCAGAAAGATCTCCATTTATAGTGATGCAGCACCGACACTATAAAGCGGGAGACGTACCCGAAGGAGGTTTCAGCATTGACCATCAAGTGCTGGCCTGTCTCGTTGTGGTTCTCTTCGCAGTTCTGTGAACGACACAAGGAAAGAATGTCTGAGAGACTTAAAGGTCAACTAATCCCGCAATTAATGCTCGTAAGGTGATGGTTCGTGGACTTGTGCTTGTCTGTGGTCTACCAGTCGCCAGTCTGAGGCAAGCATACAATACACAATGTAATAATATACATAAAGTGTCACAACATTGAATGTTATCTACACATAGTGAAGAATAGGAGTAGTATGTTTATACAAAACGTCAGACAATTTTAATCAAGATCAGGCGAAACATACTGATCAAGACTCCAACTCACGTACAGCAGTTCTAATTGAAAACATGCAGTTTTAACTTGAAACAAGCAATTCTCCCTACAAACATTCTGCTTAATGGCATTCTGGCTAACAAGGTGGAGATCGTTGTGATCCCCATAGTATTGAGCGACACGCAGATGAAGCCAAGCATAGAATAACAGTTTAGAGGACTCCAGTCCACCTTCATCAGCACGCTCTGGATGCAACCGGCCATTTAAGGCTCATGTCAGTGCCCGCATAGTAAACATACATATCGTGGCATTAAATAACATCATACATTTCTGCAAATAGCTCAGATAAGATGGACGGGACATGATGTTTGCATGCCAGTTGAGCACATCCCCAAGCAAATCCTCATACAGTGAGCTCCCAATAGGCAGATGCTCATCAGAAAAAAGGCTACATAGACTTCTTGAAAATGTCTCTGAAACGTTTCAATATTGATGTGTTTTTTGGGAGTTCCTTGCACAAAACTGTATCACCTGGTGCGCTGGTATTACCGAAAGTGCTCAGATCGCAGAGAAAAACTCAATTGCGGAGGCTCAGCATAAGCATGTTGCCGTAATAAACGAAACGCACGACGACTGCAGAGCCGGCTCACCACATGCATGCGTCCAATGTGAAAGGGTATGTCATTCCAGGATTGGTCTTTACAGTCATAAGAGAACACATTTACCATTACAAATCTGATACTCTCGTTGCCTTCACTTGCGATGGGCAACTATTATTACTACTATTTACAACAAAACTACGTGTCCTTTCTGTGTATTTTCTTTTTTTTCCATTTGGTGATATTTATTCAACACAACTATGGAGAGATCAATGTAGTCTTATAGCAGACACTGCTGTCAGAGATAACGTATGAGAGACTTTGCAGTGGTCATCGACCCACAGCTGTCAAGACCCTTCTACACCTCCACGTGGTGATCCTGGATAACAGGCTGCAGCAGGGCAGACTAGCTAAGAAAAAGGGATCGAAGAGGGAATGCTAACCCGGTACTAAAAAATGCTTCATGAAGTCGGATGTATTGGACCGAAAGATACAAATATCGCAGTCAATCTGTAAACTACGACACAACGCTTTCCGTTTTCTGGACTAAAATTCTGCTACTTAGCGCTTTGAGGGTATGGTAATGGGATATTGAGAACGAACCAAGCCAAGCCATATGGTCTTATATTCTGATGTGCATTTGAGATATCCTCTTAGCTCGTTCTCAATCTCCTGCTACCAAACCCTGAAAATGGCTTTGCAAATAGCAGGATGTTGTCGGGAAAACGGAATGCGTTGTGTCGTACTTTACAGCTTGAATGCAATATTTGAACCTTTCGGTCCGATTTCAGCAGGCATTTATAAGTACCAGTACTGCTTTAACTGTATCTTAGTTGTTATCGATATTTCGTATCTTTCTATATTCTCAATGTTGTAAGAATGTAAGTGGTTTTTTTCCAGGTCATTCTTCTCTTGTGCAATTTTGTCCAATGAGATTGGGCAACAACTAAAGTGTATCTGAGACATAAGAAGCATTTTTTTAAAATATAATTTGCAAATGCTGACCACGAATATAAGCTTAAACATCACGAATTATCTCCAGTTTTCAAGACAAGATAGAGAGCGGGGGGTGTGAGGAAGGTGTGGGAGAGTGATGCATGTTTTCAGCGGTAATTGCATTGGCTGTGTTTGAAATCCAATTTGGAGAGCGCGTGAATTTTTACGAGAGGGATATCCCTGGGCGCCAACCTGTAGCAGTCATTGCAAGCACATTTCCTTATGGTAATTTTTTTTTAGTTGTAGATTATGTGAGTGCAAGATGAGTAGTTCAAGATGTCTCATGAATGTGTGAACATGGTGGTTTGTTTTTGCTCTATTTACTGAGACATTGCTTTGCTTTCAAATAGGCGAACTTTTACACCGATGAAAAAAGAAAGCTTACAGCCTTTACTTTTGGTTCTGAGATCGGTGATCAGATCCGGTATTGGGCATTACATATAGGGGGTTAACCCTGTGCAACGAAACTGCGCTGCTGGTTGAACCGAAAAGCATAATCGATGTGTTTTGCAGTTCCAAAAACACACAAACTTTCTTAATGATAGAAGCATTATTGCACTAGGCGTGTTCAATTAAAACCCACCCCAATGTATTTATTACAAACGTATAAAAGGAACATCGGCAGATGTGATTGCAGAATTTTGCAAGGTAATTGTTATGAAGCAAAGATGCACTGTGGTTTGTTAGAAATAGTCATCTAAGGCATCTAGACACGCATCCCACTGCTTGGGTAGACGTCGGATGCCGTCAGAGAAAAATGACTTTGGTTGCTCATTGTACCATTTGGTCGCTGAGGTCATGACAGCTACAGCGGGGTAGAACTGTTGTCTCTTCAGAAAATTGTTTAACAGTCTGAACAAATGAAAGTCACATGGTGACAGGTCGTGGTTTTAGGCTGGGTGTGGCAGAACTTCCCACCTTTTCCGTAATAGCGCGTTATGAACACTGCACCACCCTCCGCTTCGTTAAGCAGCAAGGGTTTCAAACACCATACCATGCGTTATTTCTTATTATGATCGGTCGGCAAATGTGGAACCCATTGTTTACACACCTTCCGATACTTCAGTTTCTTCCAAACCACCATTTGAACTGAGTGACACAATAAATACCACTGCTATAGAACGTAATCTCCGACGACGGTCCACGCGCATTTCTGCATCAATATCGGCGATGGCTTCTTCTGTTTTAACAATGTGCGCCTGACCTGGTCGTGGAAGATCCTTCGTTAACTCATATTCTTACCGCAACACCGGTGCCCGGTACTTGACTGTCGCCTTCGACATATTTTTTCTCACCATACATGGCTTGGATTCTGCGATGAATACCGAATGATCGACATCTTTTAGCTGTTAGAAACAGAATCACCGCTCCTTTGTTCGACCCTGTACGGATTCCGTCTCAC
Source organism: Ariolimax columbianus (assembly GCA_036924085.1). Lineage (NCBI taxonomy): Eukaryota > Metazoa > Mollusca > Gastropoda > Stylommatophora > Arionidae > Ariolimax > Ariolimax columbianus. The sequence goes on along the minus strand of JAVGWX010000006.1, from coordinate 97,947,763 downwards.
ACCCGTCATTTTCTCAAAGGTCTGCAGCAGGTCCAATGAAAGCGAGTAGAAAGAAGACGTGCACACTTGAACATTAGTATGCTTATTAAGTCAGATATGACGTCATCACATTTCCAATTCTCAGTGAGATCACAATTTAGGAAAATGTGTTTGGTGGTTAACTGATACGTCAGCTCTGCGGAGAAAAGTGTTGCGATGATATCCTCACATGTGATAAGTTCCCTTGGGATGCTTTCCAGCAAGTAGCCACAAACAGTCCAGGAAACAATGAGCCTGATAATAATCGGCAGCTTTTCCAAACCCTCTTGCAGTGTTATGACAGACCAGGGTGCAACATCTAATTGAAATGACACTATTCGGCTAACGAGGACGGGGAACGGTTTCATCAGGACATTTCTACCCTCGGAAAAATGTACCAAGGGAAAAGGAATGCAGCAATGCTAGCTGACCATCGTGGGACCCTTATAAGAGATGCTCCATTAAACGCGTTACAAGCGACAGGCAAAGCGATATAGCTATACATGATTTACTCATGCAAATGTGTAATGTTTTTTTATTTAATATTTCAAAATATAGATTCTATTTCTTGTTTAAACGGTCACATTTATATTCAGCAGCCTAAAAAGCAACATAAAGGGAACTTGATTTAATCTCAGATACACACACACACACACACCCACATTTTTAAAAAAATGTTTCCCAGTGTTAAATATCCCAGATGCGTAAACAGTTTTACTGTCTCCAATTTACGCCCTGTTACGTTGATGTTTTTTTGTATTGCCTCCTTGTTATTTGTCGTTCCCTGGTAAAATAGTGCAAAATGCGATTAGGTTGGCATTTACAGTATGTTTTG